>JARHVA010002564.1:1477500-2077500 GCA_037957365.1 Torreya grandis
TCAATATCTTCTTGATTAATTTCACTTTCTTTTCCCTTTTATAAATCATGTTTTGTCCAAAAACCATCCTATCTTCCACATTATCCCAACTAAATAGTGTTCTGCATATCCTACCATATAATGCCTTTAAAGGAGCCATTTTAATAGCTAATTGGTATGAGTTATTGTAAGGAAACTCAATCAAAGGTAGGTGTTACTCCAACTTATATTTCTATTCCATGAAATATGTTCTCAATAAATCCTCCAAGATCTAATTTATCCTTTCTATTTACCCATCCATTTATGGATGGTAAGTTGTACAAAAATTCAGCTGAATTCCTAATGCCAAATTTAAAGTTTGCCAAAACATGGAAGTTATCTTAAAGTCCCTATCTGAGATAATATTTTTAGGAAACCCATGCAATCTATAAATTTCCTTCACAAACCTTTTATCAATCATAGGTGCATCATTAGTTATATTAATAGTGATAAAATGAGATACCTTGGTTAGTTTATCATTAACTACCAAGATCATATCATGATTATTCATGGACATAAGTAAACCTTGGAAAAATCCATGTTCATCACTTGCCATTTCCATTTAGGTATGGAATGTTGGTATAACAACCCATTTGGATGCATGTGCTTACCCTTGAATTTATAACACTCCAAGCATATATAAATGAAATTAGTTACATCTTTCTTAATTCATTTCCAAAAATATATAGGTTTTAACTCTGCTACTAGTTTAGTCACTCTTGGATGTCCTAAATAAGGTGTACTGTGAAATTACTTTAGTAAAATATTCCTCAAATTATATTTATTAGAAACATAAATCCTACCATTGTACCTTAAAATTACATCATTCTCAATCCAAAAACCTTGATATCTATGATATTACAAGTTTTTAGCCAAAACTTTCTTAACTTGCTTCTAGAAATCATCACCAAGTGAGAATTTTACTACTTGATCTCAGAAGGTGCTTCTAATTGTATCCAAAATAATAATAGTGAAGGTAAAATTATTTAATAATGGTTATAATGTTTTAGAACTTTATAAAATTTGATTTAATGATTATATTATTTATTCAATGATGTTGATGACTAGTTAAAAAGATTGATTTTATTGTTAATAATAATAATAATGCTTAGAGGATTTAGTGAAGTCAATATACATGCATAATTTATAAGGAAATTATAATTGTTATTATTTTTTAATCATAGAAAATTTAGGAGATTAGTATTAAATAGGTTGTTTAGGGAGAGACCCATCCTTAAGTAACCTACAAAAAGTGTTAGATAAATGTAGATAGAAATCATGACAAGAAGGAAATTTTTAGGCAAAGTAATTTTTGAAGAATTGTGCATTGGTTGGCTCTTTGAAAATATGGCCTTCATTGGTTTGAAGATGGTAGGTGCTTGGACCAAGAACATATTTAACTAAATATGGGCCCCACAATTTTTGGGCATATTTACCTTCTTTATCATGGGTGTAATCTAATTTAAGTACAAGATAACCAACATTAAAAGTGCATAATTTAACATGTTTGTTATGTTATTAGGTGATATAAGCCTTGTATTGGTGGTTATGTTTTTAGGAAAAAAAATGATGTTTATCAAGAAGATCAAGGGAATGAAGGTGAGCTTCACATAATTCTTCATCGAGAATAATACCATGAAGAGATATATGAAGAGAGAGGATTTCAACTTCTAATGGAAGAACCGACTCAAAACCATAGACTAGAGAGAATGGAGTTGCCCTAGTGACAATGTGTATGCTAGTCTGATAGGCCCAAAGTGTAGGGTAAAGATGAATATGCCAATCTATTTGGGTTTCATGAATTATCTTTTGAATAATTTTTTTGACAATTTTATTGGTGGGTTCAACTTGACCATTCCATTATAGATGATAAGGCATGGAAAATTTGATTGATCTTGAATTTGTTGCAAAGTTTTTTAACATGTTTATTTTTGAATTTACCATCATTGGCTAAAATGATGGTATGTAGAATGCCAAAGTAGAAAATTATTTAGTTAAGAATAAATTTGGAAATGGTAGGATAAGTGAAATTAACAATGGGCATGGCTTCTACCCACGTGGTAAAATATTTGGTAGCGGTGATGTTAAAGACATACCCATCTTGGGAGTGAGGACATTTATCAATGAGATCGAATCCCCATGTGTAAAATGGCCAAGGAGATTTGATAGTTTGAATGTCAGTATGAGGTGAATGGATAAGATCATCATGAACCTAACAAGGAGTACACTTTTTATCATATTTGATTGCATCCTTTTCAAGATTAGGCCAAAAGTAACCCATACATAGGAATTTGCATGTTGTAGCATGTTTGCTATAATGACCACTGCAAATTCCCCCATATGCTTGTTAAAGAAGATGAAATACCTCATCTTGCATAACAAAACAAAGTAATGTACCTTCATCATTGTGATAGTAAAGCATGTTGTGTCAAAATATATATTTGAAATCTTGTTTATGAATGTGTGTCTTTTCATGAGAGTCTAATTAGGAGGATAAGTTTGATGTTCTAGGAATTGAATGATATCATGATACTAAGGGCTTTGTTGAATGGTAATAGCTTTGATATGATAAATAAGTGATTCCAATGGTTGAATTAAAGGAGATTTTATTATTTGAATAAGGAAATAAGGATAAAAAATAACTTGATGTGGATGAAAAAGAGAATCTGAAGAGGCAAGAGAATCAGCAATGGAATTTTGATCTCTAGGAATAGACTCAATAGTGAAAGAGACAAAATCCTTAGCAATAATGGTTGAAATTTGATGATAGGTAATGAGGTTTTCACTTTTATATTGATAATCACCACTAACTTACTAGCAAATAAGTTGAGAATCACCTAAAGCATGAAGGTATTAAATGTCTAAGTCAAGAGTATCTTTCGTGCCTAAGATAAGAGCTTTGTATTTAGCCATATTATTGGTGACATCAAAGGTGAAGTGAAAAGATAAAGGAATGATCTTACCGAGAGGACTAGTGAGGATTCAACCTACCCCAACTCCTTGAAGGAATTTAACACCATCAAAGTGGAGGGTCTAATTATCCTCATGTAAGTCAACATTAATTTCAAGGAGCTCCTTGATAACTACCTTTGGTTTAGTATAACTAGAGGGATCAGTAGATTCTTCAACATTTTTGGCTTCAAGATCAAGGGTAAAGCTATGAAAGTAATCTTTAAGAGAGATAGCTTGATTAAGACCTTCAATGTAAAGGATATTGTCATCTAGAAGGTCATTTTAAAGGGAATAAGTGGTTAGAATGGGAGCTATAGCAATTTTATCAACTATGACTTACCCTATAATAGCTTTATGTGTGACAATACAAAGATCAAATTCTATGAGTAAGACCATCCATTTTCCAATTCTATCTCTAGGAAAAAAGGCTTTAGATAAGAAATTACTAAGGGGGTTAGAATTAATAATGACATAAGTATTTTAGTAAATTATATAGTGGTGAATATTTTCAACTATGAAATGGATGGTGAGTAAATCATGATCAATTTTGGTGTAACCTATTTCATAATTGATGAGGCCTCAGCTAATGTAATAGATAGCATACTCTCTTCCCTTATCATCTTCTTGGGAAATTATTTCCCCAACTAAAATAGGTATGGAAGAAATATATAGAATCAAAAGAGGAATCCATTAAAAAATATATGGAGGTAACTTGTTCATACTGCAAGTATGTTACAATTTATTGGGCTCATCATCATTAGAATCCATAATATTAACTTGTAAATCAAGATTCATGTTGATGAGCTAGAGTAAAGGAGCATTATTAATTTTAGTATCTATGGTAATATGATATTGATGTTTAGGATTAACATTAGGAAGTTGAATGCTCTAGGGATTGGGATTAGTTTCATAAACAAATTACAAGGAAGGTCATTTTAAAGGGAAAAAGTTGTTAGAATGGGAGCTATAGCAAGTTTATCAGCTATGACTTACCCTTTAATAGCTTTATGTGTGACAATACGAAGATCAAATTCCATGAGTAAGACCATCCATTTGCCAATTCTATCTCTAGGAAAAAAGGCTTTAGATAATAAATTACTAACGGGGTTAGAATGAATAATGACATAAGTAGTTTATTAAATCATATCATAGTGGTGAATGTTTTCAACTATGAAATGGATGATGAGGAAATCATGCTCAATTTTGGTGTAACCAGTTTCATAATTGATGAGGCCTCAGCTAATGTAATAGATAGCATACTCTCTTCCCTTATCATCTTCTTGGGAAATTATTTCCCCAACTAAAATAGGTATGGAATAAGTACATAGAATAAAAGGTTTGTAATTAGAAGGAGGATAAGTGTAGGTGGCTAAAGAAATGACTCTTTCATGTTATCAAAATTTTTTTGACATGGATCTGTCCATTCTAAAGTAGTACCTTTCTTGAGAAGGGAATTTACGGAGAGAATTTTATATGCCATTTTAGGGACAAACTATCTAATTGCCCTAAGATTTCCTAAATAAGTATGAATTTGAGGAATATAATGAGGAATAGGCATGTTAATGATAGCACTAATTTTGGTAGGATCAACGTCAATGCTGTTCAGAGAGATTAAGAATCCTAAAAAATTTCTAGATGTGACTCCAAATACACATTTTTAAGGATTAAGTATAACTTTATGTTTAATAACTCATTCAAAGATGATAGCGAGATTAGAAAGATGATTCTTATGATGTTTGTATTTATCAATAAGATCATCCACATAGGTTTCAACAATTTTTTGAATAAGATCATAAAAGATGTGAGTCATCACATGTTAGTAAGTGGCTCTATCATTTTTGAGGCTAAAGGGAATTTTGACATAATAATAGGTGCCTCATTTTATGTTGAAATTAGTCTTATGTTACTCCTCAGGAGTGATATGAATCTGATTGTATCCTAAGAAGGTATTTATAAGATATAAAATTTTGTAACCAATTTTGGAATTGATGATGGCATCAATTGAAGGTAAAGGTAAATTATCCTTAGGACAATAAATATTAAGATTGTATAAATCAATGCAAATATGAATGACCATAGTGACTTTATTTTGAATGGGAACAATGTTGGAAACCCATTCAGAATATTCCATTTGTTTAATAAATTTAGCATCAAGTAATTTGATGATTTCCTTATGACATAGAGTTGAAACTTTAGGTGAAAATTTTCATTGTTTCTGATGCATAACCTTGGCATCAAGATAAGTAATGGCGTTATGCACCAAAATACTAGGATCAATCCCATGCATATCCTCATAAGACCAAGTGAAAGCCTCATGATATTCATCAAAGAATAAACTAAACTTGTCATGTTTAGTAGGTGAAGAATCTCAAAAGATTGTAATTAGTAAAAGATAAGATGGAGTACCATATTTTATGTGAGTAGCTTCTTCAATAATCAAGGTATTTCCATCTTGAAAGTGTTATGGTGCATTAGGTAAGGCTGAAATTAGATTTGTTTTAGGATCAATGCTAGCAATGAAGTTATTGAAGCAAGGAGTTTTAGTCTTGAAATTTCCATGTTTATGATGTTACTAAGGAAGTTCAGGTTCCTAGGCATGAAGTAACTCAAGAATAGCTTCATCACTAGGCAAGATAGGAAGAGTACCATAATACTTGACATCTACTTCAAGATCTAGAATTTGATTGCCATAGTTATCATATTCAGAATGAATCTAATGGACATCAGTTACCTTGGCATCAAGTGTAATTTTAGGAGTAGATGAAGTATATGGATTAGAAGAGATTAGAATATTAGTGGATTCAATAATGGGAGAAGGATCTAATGGAATGATTGAATCCAAAGGTGTAAGAACTTTTGAAGGTTCATAAGGTATAATTTGCTCTACCACCCAAGGAGTATCACTAACAAGAGGATTGAAAGGAGGCACATGACCCTTAGGATTTAAGGTATGATCCACATAAATGATATTTACATCCTGATTAAAATCATGAATTTGGGCTAAAGTTTTTTGGCAATGCTCGACATCCAAGTCTCTAGATCGAGCTTGGCCCATGATATAGTTGTCATCATATGTTGGAGAAATTGTACATGCTTGAGAATCAAGGGGAGTTTCAGAAGGTGAAATCCCAATGTTGATTAATTTATGAGACATGATGAGAGGATATTGAAATAATTTAGCCATTCTAAAATCATTGTAAGAGAAGGCATCTTATAGTAAAGAAGGATCTTGAGCATTTCATAGAGGTGGAAAGTAAGTATTCTCATTTATGAGAGTAATGGTATAGTCTTTGGGTAATAGATAAGGAGGAATCCATTGGAAAATATATGGAGGTAACTTGTTCATATTGCAAGTATGTTGCAATTTAGTGGGCTCATCATCATTATAATCCATAATATTAACTTGTAAACTAGGATTCATGTTGATGAACTAGAGTAAAGGAGCATTGTTAATTTTAATATCTATGGGAATATGATATTGATGTTTAGGATTAGGAATTGAATGCTCTAGGGATTGGGATTAGCTTCATGATTTTACTATTTCCCATTATGTAATAATTTAACACATTAACTACCAGAAGAAGCAATAGCACTCATTTTGAGATTCTTCATAGATGAGTCCAAGGATGACCAAGAAGGATATTGTAAAATAAAGGGAGATCAAGGACCATAATCTTGGTTTGAATGATCTTAGGTCCTATGGTTAATGGAATCCAGATACAACCAAGTGGTTTTTTATTAGTCTTGTCAAAACCATGACAAGTGATATGGATTTGTTTGAGATGATCCTTGTTATAACCAAGTTATTAAATAAGCCACAAGGATGTTACATTAATACCATAGCCTTCATCAACTAAGACTTTATGGATAAGAGTGGTATTAATGGTAACTTTAATAAAGAGTGGTAGATCATCAACATGAAAGATAATTTAATCATTGATCATGTCCTCTTCAATAAATTCAATGGAAGGTTTAGAAGAGGGATACAAGGTTTAAATGGTATTGACATTAATAGGTTGAGAATCAATAGAAGGTGGTTCTTCATCGTTGGAGTATGGATCTTCAATTTATTTAATTTGTTGCATAATAAATTTATGATGACAGGATGAAGTTCAAACCAACTCCATTAGAGGAATATTATAAGGCATAGAGTTTAGTTCTTCAAGAAATTTCCAATGAGAATTGGAAGAACCAATATGAGATCTAGAGGGTAAATTAGTTTTGGAAGGTATAGATGTGGTTGGAACATCAGAAGGAGGAAGTTATTCCCTAGGTGATTCCAAATCAACATTAATGGTAGTAGTATCTTTAAGAAGTTATTCTTTTAAAGATGATTTTTTAGGCTTGGTAACAGGATCTTTGTGAGCCAGTTTATGATGATAATTGACCTTGGTAGTATTGAAATATTGAGACTTGTTATAATAATCATAATCAACATTGATGGCATAAGCATCCTTAACATTTACTTGATTATTTGTAAAATATCTTTGGTTATTAAAGGTAGAATATTTAAAAGTTTTTCATTTTTGAGAAAAGACAGTGTATTCTTGATGATGATGATTGATCATAACTTCATGATTAAATTAATCATCAAACATATAGGAGATAGTAAATTTATTTATCCCTCTATAAGATTCTTGACAATGCCCAATATCAGCATGGAACAATGAAAATATATTAGGGTCATACCACTTAAGAGGAACATTGAGATAAATGAAAGGTTTTGAGGGTAATAAAAATTGTTCATT
Source organism: Torreya grandis (assembly GCA_037957365.1). Taxonomy (NCBI): domain Eukaryota; kingdom Viridiplantae; phylum Streptophyta; class Pinopsida; order Cupressales; family Taxaceae; genus Torreya; species Torreya grandis. Next base: position 1,485,219 of record JARHVA010002564.1, read on the forward strand.
TGCTAAACTTAAAGAGGTGTGTGAGAAGAAGGAATATCAGTCTTGACAACTCCTTGTTTGGTTTGTGGAGTATTACTAGTGATAGCATTAGATGTTTGGAAAGATCCCTTAATAATTTTATGATTAGGTTTGAATTGTTTCATAAGAATTTCTTGACACTTAGCTAGATCAAGAGCTTCATTAAGTGTTTAGGGAAAAAATATTCAAACCTTATATTGAAGAGTAAGAGTTAAAGCCATGATAAAGAGTTTGAATAAGTTATCATTAGTAATTTTATGGTTGGATTTATGAGATAAATATTTACATATTTTAATAAAGTTGTGAGCTGATTCAGTTGTAGATTGCTTAGCATTGATGAAATGGCTAAGACAATTTTTAGGAATATCATTGTGTTGAAACTCTTTAACCAAAAGATTGACCAAATCTTCAAGTTACCAAATAGAATGTTGGGAAAGTTGATTATACCATTCTAATACATCGCCGGTGAAATTTCTAACTAAGAGTTTACTAATGCATAAAGTATAATTTGTATCCACTCTTTATAAAGGTTACCAAAGGCTTTGACAAATGAGGCAGGGTCTTTAGTCCCATCATATTTAATAATCGGAGATATGTTACCAATATCAATGGATACAATAAATGGGGATAAAGGCTCATTTTGAATGGTTTGAAGCATTTTGTTATTCATTATGGGTTATGGAATAACATTACCTGAGGCATCCCTAAGAGGTGGAGGAATGAAATTAGGATTAGCTTGAGAATGAATAGTTGGAGGTTAATTAACCACATTTATTAAGTATTGTTGAAGCTACATCATTTGGTTGGTGTTATAATTTTGCATAATGTTCATTTGTTGAATAAATTGGGCTAACAATTGAGTTGTATCAAGAGGTAGGTTGGTGTTGGTAGGATCAATCCTTGAATTGGTATTAGGGAGAGGATTACAAGATGGATTACCAATGGGATTGTTAAGTAAACTTGTATCAATTACTCCCACATTGGTTTCAATGTTTTGAAGATTAAAAGTTTCTTGGTGATTAGAGAAAGGATCAAATCCATCAACTTCATCTTGAGGTGTTATTTATACCATGTTATAGTTCATAGATGAAGGAGGAGAAGAGGTGCCCCAAGAGTGATGGTTATCTTAGGAGGAAAATAGAGGAATAAATGAACATCCCATATATTACCTATATGGATTTAGATTTTCCAAGAAGATTTTGATAGGAGACTTCATTCTAACTAAATAGAGATGAACAAAATGCAAAAATGGAGAGATGATAAGTTATATTGATGAACAAAGAAGGCAAAAAATAGTACAAGGTTAATTTCATCAATCCATTATAGAAAAAAGGGCCTAAAAATAATATAGATTCAACTGGGTTGATCTAGTACAGTAAAAAAAGGTGGGAAAAAGAGGCAAAAGGAGATACAAACTGTATAGGGTTGATCAAGTTGATCTATTATAGTACATAGGGGATGAAAAAGGTACATGGTCAACTAGGTCAATCTAATACAGCAGACAGGGAGAAAGACAAAGATGATAACAAGTTAAGAGCTAAAATAAGATAATTTTTTAAGATAATCTAGGAAAATAAGAGCGAAAGAGAAACAAACAGTCAATTGGATCAATGGTAGCTAATCTAATTGAGGCACACAAAATAAAGCCTTGAACCAATGCTAGCTAATGCAATTTTTTGCACAAAAATTTGAATAAAGAAAAATAAATCAACTTGAAAATAAAAACTAACTAATTGGTTAACTTGATTATTAATTAGATTATTAAGAATGGTCTTTAATGTGATTAGAATTTTGGCTATAAACAAGGTACTAGATAGCAATCTAAGGATGGTTTTAGGTAGTTTGGGTTGAAAAGGATTGTAGTGGAAATGATAAAAGCTTGGTATAGGGGCCTAACCTCTCACTTCATACATCATAATGATAAGGGTGTTAGGTTTTTAGCTAGAATATACCATTAACCATGCTTTATACTTGACTAGAGAATCAAGTTGGCTTTCCCCTTCATGATGAAACCCAAGTAGGTTGGCCTAGGGTAGACAAATGTTAAAGTTTTTATTTATGTTATGTGATTTTTTTATGTGTGCATAAAATATAAATAGTGAAACTAAGTGATTAATTGAAAATTACCTAATTAAACTATGTTAACTATTCTAAACATGTAAACAACAAGAAAAGAAATGTGTGAGTTAATTACTAACAGATATGAGGTTAATTCCAAATTTGAAATAAGGTATAGTATTGTCACTATATGTATAAAATAAATAATAGGGTTTACAAGGTCAAACTTGTACTACAAAAACAAGGTCTAAAAATAAACTAGGTTGGTACTATCAATCCATTTATTTTAGACAGCACATAAAACACAGAATTGGGTTGGTAGTGTCGATCTAGTTGACTATGTAAGGGTAGTTTTAAAGACTAAAAATTATGAAAGGAAAGATAGTAAAAGAGATAAATAAATAAGTATAAAGGAACCTTGGTGTACCAAATATGTAATGAAAGAAGATTGTTGATGAATAACCTTGAAGTATGTTTGAGAAACCTGCAAACTCGGTCAATGTGATCGATCAAGTTATACATGAATCTACCAAAAAGTGTTGAAATTGTAATGGGTAAATTGGGCTGACCTAGTAGGTTGAATAAAATGTTTGAAAGGATGTAAATGTATAATATGTTGATTAGGTTGATTCAATTGCCTATTCTTGGAACCTACACATAGAGAAAAATAGCTAGGTCGACAGAATCAATCTAGAATGTCAAAAATATATGATCAAAATGATGATCGAAAGAATGAAATAAATTAAGTCAAAGTGAATAAATCCTACAAGGGTTATTTCACATTAGGTTCATTAGAATTTATGAAATAATAAATGCATCATGTCTATGAATTAATCTTAGATCAGATAAAATAGATCATACCTACACTTCTGATTGGGATACACTTATTAAGCGTAAGTATTACTAATATGGGGATTCACTAGACCTAATTAGGGGATCACTTGTCACAACATATAATACTAATAAGGGTTACAAATCCTACAATCTAAAACAATCACACAATAACCCTAATAGAGTCCTAAGGTTTAAAACATTCACTCTATTCTAAGGACAAGAAATTAAAATCTAATCTAGTGCACACCAAAGCTTATGACATAAAGTGAGGGTTAGAAAAAAATAAAGAAAATATGTATAGGGAAATTCAATTAAATTAAGCATGAGTAAAACCCTAATACATGAAATATGAAAGATAGTTAATATAAGCCAACACTTATGTTACTTCTATCTACTAAAAGAGAGGAGAACAAAGTTAGAATATACTTACCTTAATGTGAACCCATCGAAACTCAATCTCTCCCTTGGTAAAAGGGGATTTACAAGAGGTTGTTATTATTTTTAAGGATAAATAAGAAAGGCCAAAGCATCTAAGACTTATCCACAAGACTAGAGTCTCCAAATAAGAAACCTAAGCTAAATCTCCTCAAGTAGAATGGTGGAAGAGCAAATTATGAAGAAGCATGAGCTAATAATAAATATTTATTGCACATATGAATAATGACCAAAATGATCTTATATATATAGGCAGATATCATGCTAAATCCTTTTAGGAATGTTGACTATACAAGATTGACCTGGTAAACCCAATGTGTTTTTTGGGATAATTTACTAGGTTTTTGCTAGTTCAGTTGAAAGGCTAACAAACCAATAAAGTAAATAATACCCCCTAAATTGTAATGGGTTGACCCAGTCAACTCAATATAACTAATATTCAAAAAAGAGTTTAAGATAATAAATGAGATATGGAAAGAGGAAAGACTGGAGGAATACTCAAGGGATGATAAATAGCTTAGGGAATGGTTTTGAGATCTAGTTAGATTGGTAATAATGTGGCAATAAGGGACAACAATCTTGTGAAGAACAAAAGATATACCCACCCCTTTCTAAATGCACCCCTTAGTGCATGTACTCAAAGATATTGAGTCTCAGTGGGTTCCTAAAAGATGTAAAGCATCATTATTTGATAAAATGTTCAAAATATTATGTGTATACACATACCTCTTCTTACCTTGAGCTTCTCAAACATGCTCCATGACTACACTCTTCTTTGATCAAACTCTCTTCCATGAAGACAAAATATATAAAAGTAATAAAAAATGATTAAACTCACCTTGAAAACATTAAGAGGGACTCCTCCTTTCATTATTCACACCTCTTCAAGACTCTTTAACTATCTGAGTTAGCTCCCCCTAATTCCATGCTTTATTTGAAAATAATCTTCAACATTTTTTCTCAATAAACTAGGTCTCCCAGTAAATCTTCAACACTATCCACACTCAATCAATATCCTTATGAAACCACCAATAGATCTCATATATTCATTAGATCAACTTGAGCAACTGAAGTAGACATGAATAACTCTCATATGGATCTCAAAATAATTTCCCTTTATCCTTTACAATCCATCATGGTTTAGAAACTTTTCAAAGCATTATCATGGCTATCTCATGTTCAGAACACTATGAAATCCATGACAAACACAAATTGTTATATACAAAACTCTAAGACCTTCTGGATGATACCAATAACATGACAACACATTCTCCTCATACTCTATACCAGCCTTGCCTTTAGTCTTCATCATTTTAACCAACCAATTTGAGAAACATAAATTGGAAAGTTCTTACCTTCACCAAGCACATCATCTCATGACCTTTCTTACCCCACAATATCAACAAAAATTCAAATAGCATCCACTATGCTTCTTTTTTTGAAAAGTGTCTCTTTGGAGCCTAAAGAGAGACACCTCTAACCCATAATGTCCTAGAATAATGTGAAACTAGGAGTTTCCCATAACTCCTCATATTCTCTCTCCTTCTTGGACATCTAAAAATGATAGTTGTTCTTCTTCTTCTTGGGCTAAAAATAAACAATTTGCTCATCTACTACAACATTATCCTTATTTTTTAAGATTGAATTGACAACACATAGAGATAATATAGATTCATGACATACATTTTCATCTGAAGAAATAACCTCATCACTAGGCATTTAAAACTGATGTTCTTTTCATAAAACATGCTCAATAATAGCACAGTGTTCACTTATATTCATACATACCTCAGAACTAGTCTCAATTGGCACCTTTTTCTTCTCTTTGAGCTTATCTCTTCATTCCAAAAATTAGCAGACAATGAGATCTTCTGAATCTCTTCAACCTTTGTATAATTTTCCACTTTAACAAATAGACCCCTTGGACCTATAGACTCATTATGACGCACACCTTTCATTTTTTATTTCCATAAGTTAACTTATCTTCTTCCTTGCACTCTAGGAGTATGATTAAACTTATTTTGACTTGATGGCCTTTACTTGTAGAACCTAGAAATATGACCAATCTTCTCATAGTTGTGTCAAACCATAATCTTGGAGTGAACTCAACTTATCCTACCTAATTTGAATTGCAATGTGTCTTATGTCATAACAACTAAATCACTCAACTTTTTTTCATGATATTTGACTAATGATTCCACTCATTCTTAGCAAGTATTCTACACTCTTTATCCCTATAACGAAATTGATTGCAATTATTGTAGTAACCATTGAAATTTTCATACCTCATGACATTTGTATATCTAATTTGATTTTCCCTTATTCTACCAAAATCTTCATTCCAAGATTGATTATTGACCCTAAAGGTCAGATTGTCTTTGTTCACATTACTCTTCACCTTATATTGAGTTACAATATTTTGTTCTTCTTTATAACCAAATCCAATTCTATCACTATCATGATTTTGACTATTTACAATGTTATATAGATCACTTGAGCTCTTTTAAAACATCAAAAATGACTTCATATTATTGGATGTATTTTCAAGCTCAACTTTCAATGACGCATTTTCAATCACATACCTTGAACACTCATCTTATTTATCTTTCAAGCTTGTAGACAAGATTTCCAATTTACTATTTAGATGCTTGAGTATACCTTTATGATCCTTGGAGTCTCCATCCATTCTAGCATCATACATACTAAATTTCTTCACATATTCCTTCATATGTAACTTCAACTTTTTGGTCTTCTTCTTCTCAATATTTAAATCTTCAAGGGAATTCATCAAATTAGTCTCATAGTCATCCTTGTCTTATTAATTATCTATATAACTCCAAATAGACTCATTTTGACATAAGCAACTTCCTTCCTTATCAATGTAGAGGACTTCATCTTCAATAGGACCATCATCTTCATTATCAAACTTAGAATCAATATCTTCACTCTCATCTAATGAGTTATAATCTTTATTGGTGTAGAGAATCTTCTTGTCATTATACCTCTTGAATCTTTTCTTCCTCTTATCAGACCTGAATGTCTTATTGATTTCATCTTGGTTTTCATCATGCTCTTCATCATCATACTTGTTATGCTTATGAGGTAGATTATTGGAAAAGTGTCCTACCTCTCCATAATTGAAGCATATGAAGGGTAGTTTACCCTTATACTTGCCTAAACATGTTTTCAATTTCCTTGTAAATAAAGTAATTGGTTCATCTTCATCAATATCATCATACTTGACTTCCTTTTCTTGAGTTCTCTTCTTCTTTGGCTTCATTTATATCTTAAATGTTGCTTCCTTATTTGGTGGTTTGTCATCATTGACTCTCATCTCATAGGTTATGAGAGTACAATGTAGTTCATCCATCTTCATTTTTTTTAGATCATGACTCTCTTCTATAGCATAAACCTTTGAGTCAAATTTGAGGATAATAGACCTTAATACTTTTGCACACTAGTAGGTTCTTCAAGATCCTCTCTTAAATCTTTGATGATGTTCACAATCTCATCAACTCTCTATAGAAATGATGTCACTAAATCCTCTTCCTTCATCTTAAGACTCAAATCATCTTCGATGAGTCTATAACTTGGCCAATTTGACCTTTGAATCCCCTTCATAAATGATTTTTAATTTATCCCATATCTATTTGGAATATTTAAAATGGATTACCTTGGTGTACTTAGTCTCTAAAAGACCAAAAGTGATGGCATTCATTGCCTTAGAATTCCTCTCACATAGCTTCTTATTAGTTGTGTTAGGGTGTGGAGCTAAAAGCTTCACCTTGTTGCAAATAGAAGGAGGAGGTTTTTTTCAGCTTGACAGTCACCGACATCGGCAGGCCATAACTGACATCGGTCAGGGGAAGTGCAGAGGAAACTAGCATCGATAGGAGATTGGCTGGTGTCGGTCACCTGCAAGAAGGTAGGGACCAACATCGGTTGCCTGTGGCAGTCAGAACTACTGTTGATGAATAGTCAATTAAGTGAATGCAGAGTTTGCATGATGAAGACTAGTTCAAGTCTTTGAGCCGCCCATCTAATTTAGTGTATGCATGAGATCTATATAATAGACTCATTGGTTGTATTGTTAAGTGTTGAACTTGTGGAACCTAAGTGTGGAGCTTGGAGAGTTCTTCCCATGGTAGAATAAAGTAGGATTCCCCATGTATGTAAGATCAGGTTTGATGTGCAGGGAGTTGCAGGGTCATGGAGGAGATCTACATGTGATAAGTAAGATCAGGTTGGTCTGCAGGGATGTGTGAATGCAAGGGTCAAAAAGGAGATCAGCGGGGGAGCTAGATCCAAGGTGACAATAATACATCAAGAGCAGGATCATGGTTAGATCTACTTGGAGTACCAGTTTGTACTTGATTGTATCAGATGTACAATGAGGTGAACAACAGCTTGTGTTAGTTGTTAGTTGTGACCTATGAGAGAAGATTACTCAGGTGGGAAGATTTTTTGGATCCCTTGAGTAGGAAGCCTCATAGAGGTGGAGAAGAGTGTGATCTCTTTATTGTAATTTCCTTTATAATGAGTTGAATACAATTATGTGTTACCTCTCAGTTTATATGTTATTTCTCATTGATAGTTATTTGTTCTTCTAGTATTTCCACATGTTTAAGTTGATTATACATTGGTAATCATGTGTGCTCTTAAATCTGACAAGTTGTGTTAGAGCTTTGGGGAACTTAGGGTCCTATCAAATGGTATTAGAACAAGGTTGGACATTCTCAGAGCGAGCTTGACTAACAAGTGGTTCAGATCTATTTAATGTTGTTGATTACAGGTTACTCACAGGGGTTGCTATTTGAGTGGGAGTATAGCAAGGTAGAATAATGGAGAAATTAAAGCACAGGTGTAGCACCACAGGGAATATGGTGTGTTGTCTTCAAGTGGGAGCTTGAAGAGGAATACAAGCTAGGATGTAGATTAGACAGAGTACTGGTATGGGTACAGGTGCAGCTCTTTATCTCCAAGTGGGAGATTGTTAGGGTGTGGAGCTAAAAGCTTCACCTTGTTGCAAATAGAAGGAGGAGGTTTTTTGTAGCTTGACAGTCACCCATGTCAGTAGGCCACAACCGACAATGGTCAGGGGAAGTGTAGAGGAAACTAACATCAGCAGGAGATCGGTTGGCATCGGTCACCTCCAGGAATGCAAGGACTGACGTCGGTCGCCTGTGGTGGTCAGAACTACTGTTGATGAATAGTCAGTTAAGTGAACATGGAGTTTGCATGATGAAGACCAGTTTGAGTCTTTGAGCCACCTATCTAATTTAGTGTATGCATGAGATCTATATAATAGACTCATTAGCTGTATTGTTAAGTGTTGAACTTGTAGAACCCAAGTGTGGAGCTTGGAGAGTTCTTCCCATGGTGGAATCAAGTAGGATTCCCCATGTATGTAAGATCAGGTTTGATATGCAGGGAGTTACAGGGTCATGGAGGAGATCTACATGTGATAAGTAAGATCAGGTTGGTCTATAGGGATGTGTGAATGTGAGGGTCAGAAAGGAGATCGGCAGGGGAGCTAGATCCAAGGTGACAGTAATACATCAGGAGTAGGATCATGGTTAGATCTACTTGGAGTACCGATTCGTACTCGATTATACTGGATGTACTATGAGGTGAACAACAACTTGTGTTAATTGTTAGTTGTGACCTATGAGAGAAGATTACTCAGGTGGGAAGATTACTTGGATCCCTTGAGGAGGAAGCCTCACAGAGGTGGAGAAGAGTGTGATCTCTTTATTGTAATTTCCTTTGTAATGAGTTGAATACAATTATGTGTTGCCTCTCAGTTTTTGTGTTATTTCTCATTGATAGTTATTTGTTCTTCTAGTATTTCTGCATGTTTAAGTTGCTTATACATTGGTAATCATGTGTGCTCTTAAATCTGACAAGTTGTGTCAGAGCTTTGGGTAACTTAGGGTCCTATCAAGTTGCACTAGTTGGAGGGGTTGAGGGGGTTGAATATCCATTCATAATTGGTTCCCAAATGTCAAACCCTATTAACATGATGTAGGTCTTCATCCTCACACTCAAAAAATCATAATTGGACCCATTTAACATAGGTGAATGCTTAGTTTAAAATCATCTATGCATTTTATGACTACCCATATTGTACCTTGGATCACCTTCAAGTGGTTAAACTTGCACAGAAGGTCTTGCTCTAATACCAATTATTAGAGGTACAATTATTAAGAGAGGGGGGTCAATTAGTAATGCTAGATAATCTAATTCTAGTTACAATCTCTTAATAATTCAACACATATAATCATGAAACATGAAAATTAACCATTACAATAAACAAAGAATATATAGAAAGATCAAGCACATAACACATGACATATGTGGGAAACCATCTTGGGGGATAATACCCAATGAACCTTATAAGATGTAATATAGTCCTATAATAAAAAGATAAAATTTATACCATTACCAATTGATCAAATAACACCCATCCCTTAATTTATTAAAACACCAATCCCACAAGGAGCTACTGCCCCTGTGTAGTTGAGCACCCATAACAACTAGACCTTTTAGCAAGTTTTACCTTGCAAGGAGGAACCAACCCCTAGGTAACTAAGAACCCACCCATATACTTTTAACATATCATATTTAACCCTTGTTTTTACTCTTCAAATTATTATGACCACCTTTTTTTTCACTTTTCACCTTTACTCTTTCACCCAAACAATCTCAAGGGCTCACTCACTCAATATGTTTTTTTAGGCTCATTAGGTATAATGACCTATGTATCCACCTAAATTAGTTTGATCACATAAATATTAATTATCATATTTTATATCTAATGGTCCTCACTAACCCATACCTTATCTTTCAAAGGTTCTCTACTTTGCTTAACTCTACACTTCCATAACCAACACAAATAGGCCAACAATGCCTTGTATTTATACCACTCTCTTGGTATAACCCATCTTGGTTGGAAACAATGCATAACATACTTGTTATACATTTTAAATAGATCACAATACATGTTAAATTTAATAAACAAACACTCCTTAGGTCTGACATTATCTCATTAACCCCAAACCACTATTAGGTCTTGGTGAGACCTAAAATAATTAGGCCTACTCACCCATATGTTACAACTTTAAATATCTAGGCCACTTTCACATTATAAAAATGATTTTAAGATATCAAAAATATCTCCAAAATACACTTTATAACTTCCTCATGTGTCCATTCCACCTAGAACACCAACTCAACACTTGAACCTACCAATTAGATCTCCTCACTCTTTTGGCCTTCAAACACAGAAAACATAATCTTAAACTTTTGAAGCAATTACTCAAATATTTCACATAACCATAAGATTTTATCACATTGGTGAAACCTTTATGACCTATAAAATACCTTCATGTTATTTATATACTCTAACACAAGCTCTAATTACTCAAAATAACTCTCTCAAAATGACCACTCAGATTGGTCATATACAGTCAAAATATAGTTAAGCTATTTTGACTCTCCATATCTGATCAAGGGCATATCATGACAATAAATAATTTATCATAATCCTCAATGGCTTATATAACATCTCCATACTCATTTTTCTTCTTCAATTCTACTGATAACACCTTCAAATCACTCCTGCAACATGGTCATTCAATTTGCCAGTGCATTCAACATACACAATCAACTTATAAGCAATTGTTCACACTAAAGATAGATTATTAAAGCCTAAAAAATCCACATAGATGGTCATCATGGAGTCTATAACACTCTAATTTATATATTTTATCTTGAAACATCAAAATACTATCAAGATTAACTCAAATATCCTTCTCCAATGACTTACAGAACATGGTTAAACATACAGTCAACTTTGGAGATCAATATCTAAAAATGTACAAACATTCAAATATTCTAATCAAATTTTTTGGATGTGCCTTAAATTCCTTTACAAATTTTCCTTTTACATCACCTTCAAATTAATCCTTGATCAAATGATATAAGCAAAATACTTAGCACTAGTTTTTCCTTTATTAATTTCAAATACCGACAGTCACTAGTAAATGCAAATATTGTAGACACATGTTTTCATCTCATGATCCCTAAAAGATAGATTAATTTCACTCTATTTATATCCTTGTGAGTATCCTAAATTTAACTCTTTAACACTCACCATTGATCATTTATCTCTGATTTCATGATTAAGACACTTGGCACCCTCATATGCCTTTTGAGCACATTATTATCAATCCCCACTCTTGTACCACTTGGCAGTCCTACATGCCTTCTAATCATTGACTATTTGACTTAAACTACATCATTGATATCAATTTACATGAAAATTTACATGTCTTTGATCTTATATCAAATCATTATGATTGATACACATGTCACTAACACATGTAATCTCAATAACCTTTGACATATTGACTTCATGTGTGCCATTGGATCATAATCTGGATGATGAATGCTCACCATTAGATCTATCTTGACCATTTGACCCTGTATTTTAATGCAATTAAACTTGATGGTCTCTGAAACATCATAGTTTATAATATAAACTTTGAAGGTTTGTAAATTGAGTATGAAAACACTTCAAGAGTCCAAATCTTCAAGGTACCTTCTTATCACTATAGACAACATCTCCATGAAAACATTTGAACACTATTGACTTTTTTATTACCTACACTAAATACACAATTTTTTTGGTTCATTCATATTTTCATGATGTGTAGTTATAGTCATGCTTCTCTTAAGCTAAAAGATGCATGTTTCTCTTTTTGATTGATTAAATGACACGCTAGAACTTCACCAAGACATCTATGGATGCCTCGCAACCTCTTGTTTGTCATTACTAATCTACACATATGACATATACTCTCCAAGCTATCAATCTGATCACTTTTTCATTAATGTAATATGAATCATGACCAAGCTTGACATCAATGACAATCATGACACCTCATCAACATCCTTGGTCACCTTGGAGACATCATTGACAAACCTCCAATAGACATGTCTTCTTTGATGATTTTTATATGTCCTTAGATAGGTGTCATCTACCATAAAAATCTAACATGGCCTCCATATATTTATATTTATTCATCAAATAACTTAGGCTCAAGCTTGTCCCCTTTGTGTCAATATCACTCATTGTGAGTTTTGACTCTCCCTAGATACTGTAAAACTAATTGGTCATGACATCCACATTATAATCAAATAGCCATCAATCTTTGTTGACATCTCCTTGGGCCACATGGTAATCATTTGGGATTTATGCATCAGTGCATCTCACTTAACTTTCAACCTTTATAGATTTTTTTATGGATCTTCACACTCATAAGAGTTTTGAAGACCTAAGCCTTTAAATTTTATATTACCAGAAATTTTGTTTTAAACTTAGACTTTGTAAGTTTTATCAGCCTTTAAATTTTGCAACCTTAGTCTTAAAATATTTGCTCTTGAAAATTTTCTAATCTATCTTCAAAAATTTTGCTCACATAATTTTCCCAAAGACATTAATACTTAGTCAAAAAATTTGAAGTCTTTAGATGATCTATTGTCATGATTTTTATTTAGAACTTATATCCAAGCATTGTTTTTATTTGAAACTTGTGTTCTCAACAAAATTTTTGATTAAGATTTGCACAATTTTTATGAATATTAAAAATTTTGAACAATCTTCATGAAGTTTTCAGAATTTTTGTTTGTAATAAAAGTTTTGACTAGTCTTTTACTAAAAAGTGTGAATGCCAACCTTTTGAAAATGTGTTAAGCCTTTTTTTATTATAAACCATTCATGTCAAGACATGCAAAAACCAAAAACTTAAAACATGAGGTTTGATTCCCTTTTTACCTTATCCCATTTCACCAAACTTAGACTAAACATTGAGAATATTTCCCTATTGAACTTGAAGCCTTGAGCTGAATTCAGACATTGCTCTTCTACGGTGACTAAAAATGGTCAACATTCTAGTGACCTTTGTGGGTTGTTTGCCTACTAAATAGGAATCTAGCAGCCTCTAAAGCAATCCATTGTTCATGATGTCATAGAAGCATCCAAAACTTCTTATAACCTAAAAGTACAACCTAGCTACAACCTTCTCAACCTATTATAGAATAATTGAACTAAGAATCACCTTTCAATAAAAGAGAAAGTAAGAAATAAAACAAACATGTAAAATTAATTAAGAAAATAAAATGACTAAATATTATGTCATAGCACTTGGAGAAAGTAAAAATGTAACTAAAATACTATATATAAACTGAAAATCACTTTAAGATAAATGCTTTAAATGGATCCCATTAGCTAGGATTGATAGCTCTTGTCCATTCAATCTTGAGAGTTGAAATACATTGGCTTATTTGTATCTTGTGATGACATATAGACCACTCCATATTACATCAAATTGTGTGTGCTTCCTAGATTTTGCTTTGTCCACATCTCAATTGAGCACTAAGTTTCCTTCCGATAAAATTCTATCAATATCCCTCTTATTAAAGGTTATCTTCATTTGAGCTTGTTGAAGCTCTAAGGTATGCATCCCTTACCCTCTAGTGTCTTCTAACTCTATTATTTCAACTAGCCTCACCATCATAGGATCATTTTCAATTAACTCTAGCTAGTGGGAAAGATATATTGATGGTAATTCAGGTGGCATAGGCAGCCTAACCTCTCTTCCATATACAAAAATGAAAGGTTAATTACATCTTTCCCTCTTTTGTGCTATTTTATTTATCCATAGGGCTACTTTAAGATGTGTATGTCAAGTCCTTTGATTCTTTAATGATTGGGATTAGGTTTTTATTGGTTGACTCATCCAAACCATTACTTTGAGGGTGATAATTAAAGGAGGTGCTCAACTAGTGTTATGTCTAACTGTTTAGTCACTAATTTTGGTCCCAATGAAATCTATAGCATTGTCTGAGATAGTGGTGGATAGAACACCAAATCTAGTCATAATTCCCTCATAAAAATCTAATATTAATGTTTCATTTATCTATTTGAGTGGTACCACTTTTTTCCATCTTATAAATTAGTTTGTGGTAGTTAGAACCCACTTATGTCTAGTACTTGAAGGAGGGTTGATCATTCCAATGAAATCCAAACCCCACTGAGAGAAAAGCTGATCAGCTTAAATTACATGAAGTGAAAGAGATACTAGCCTCTATTTTCCTATGAAGAATGTAAATTTCATGCAATTTCTTATCCATCTATGAGCATTTTTGAATAGGCTTGGATAATAATAACTGGCCCTCATGATCTTGACAATAATGGTTTTGAACAAATATTATATTCTTGATAATTCATCATGGAACTCTTGAAGGATCCTTTTAGTCTAATTTTGTTTTATACATCTTAGAAGAACTCCATTGATGTCTTTTCTAAATAATGCATCATCAACAAGCACATAAGGAATAGCCTACAACTTAAGATACCTTATTTTGGATTTGTCAAGCCCTTATGGATACTCACCTGACTAGAGAAAGGCCTTCATGCTTTGAGTCTATCCAATAGGAGGATCCTAATTAGTTGGTCATTTTTCTTACAACATGAGGACTATTTTACCTTGAGTTTTTAGGTTAGCTATTAACTACTCATGCAATCCTTTTCCCCTTATGAACTTGGTGATTTTGATTTCAATAGCATATTTCATCACCTTGGTGATCTAACTAGTTCTTTTTTCATTGATATCTATGCTCAACAGAAAATATTTCACACTTGGATGCAAAACCATTAGCTAAATCTTGTTATTAGAGAGCATGTGTCTAGATTTATTCAATGCCCTGATGATTGCCAAAACTTATTTTTCCATAAATCTATATCTCAACTCATAATCTTTAATCACTTGATAGAAGAAAGTAATAGGCTACTATATTTTGTCATTATCTGTTTATACTAAGATTGTTGAGATGTTTTCTATTATATTTAACACCCCCCACTCTTTTTCTTTTCCTAAGTAGGGACCCATTAGAATTTGGAAAGGTCTATTCTATTAAAAGGGTTTTCCATTGGCATTTATATGTGTATTCAGTAGGCTTAATCTTTAAGAGTTTCTCTACAAATTACTATTGACTAATATGAACATATTTGATAATTTATTTGTTATTCAGGTTTCCATTGTGTGACTTATTTGAATTGATCTATTAATATTCTTCAAGAGTTTTGCACATGTACAAGTTTTTGGAATATGCACGGTGATTACCAGGTTTCAAACTTTTAGTATTTTTCTTTTCATTAGTTGTGTTTTCCACATTTTTAGTCTTCTTAACTTTTGTTCATGAAGTTTATTTTGGTATTTTTGATCCTTAAAATCTCTTTGCCTTTGCAAAAAGTGCTTGTCAGAAATTTTGTTCATAACTTTGGTTCATAAAATTCGGTCTTCAAAAGTTATGTTTTGAAACTTGTGCATCTTCATAATTTTTATTTGCATATTTTGTTGTGATTTTTCCTTCACATATTTTTGTAATCACCTAAAAGCGGTATTTGGATTCTAAGAGTGTCGCTTGAAATAGCCTATTTCTAGATTAGGCCTAAACCTTCATAGATCTTTTACCACACTTTTCCAACCATTATGCATACCATATACATATTTTTCATCTAAAAAATATTCCTAAGATATAATTTATAGATCCCAACCCAATATGCATAATAGTTTACTAGGTGGACGTTAATGCCACACTAAGGACACTACAACCACATGGAGCTAGTGTCCCTTAACCTAACTCTCTTGAATGGATACATTTTCAAATTTCTACCCCTCCTAAGGTCAGCCTAAATACATTGTATTATTCTCACAAAGGAATCTCTATAAATATAGGACTATTTGAACTCTATTCACTAGATGGAAAATAGATGAAAAAGCCTATCCAAATAATAAACAAGTTGATCAAAATTAAAGTTATTGATCCCTATTCTCCCCTAATTCTACATAATACCATATATAATTACCCTAAGCCTAGATTTAAAATATTTTAAAGCTTAATCACACTCAATGAATTCAATAACACTCTCATTCTACCATTCACTTGTACTTGCACCAAGTAGTAGGTGGGAAAATTACATCAGGATTGATCCCTCCTTAGTGTATTTGTATGTAGGAAACTATCTTCATAGTGGGGTGTTGAGGATGTCCAACATATCCTAATAATTAACACACATTTTCATCTCATGCCATACTTTAAAGGAGGATTAAGTTTTTTACAATAAATCAGGTTTTCTAGGTATAATACAGAGTTCAAGATTTCATGCATGCAAGAATAGAACCCAGAAACATAGGCACATGTACTCCTAAAAAATAGGAACACTCTTGAAAAGAGGACACTAGCAGTACTTTAAGGACACTACAACATTATGACACTACTTTCTAGATGGGGCACTACTATCTAGTGAACAATCAAATCCTATGACTCTATTGATGGCACTCAAACTTGTCTAGAACCCAATTTTTAAAACCTAGATCATCCACAACAATCACTTTACAAATAAGTCTCTATTCATACATATTTATTACTATTTTTAGAAACTCAAAAGATGTCAAAATCCATAAAAAAAATTAGTGATTAATTATAGCATATTATTTAAATGATTTAGACATCTTAACCCTTTAATCTAGCTTAGTTAATTACTTATGTAAAACCCTAAAAGGTTAATTCATTTGGTGAACCCAACATGAAGTAGATGCATATGAAACTAAATTACAGAAAGTGTTGAAAGCATCTAAATAGGTATATCTAACTGTGTATATCAACTTCACGGTCACTTAGGTACATTAAGTATCTTTAAGCCACTCAAGAATTCCAACCACTACAGATGGAGTAAGGCATGAAATTGGTTGTATACACAAAATATTTTCAAGCTTTTATCAATTACTAACACTTTATACCTTAAACGAACCCATAGAGTCTCAATATCTTTGAGTGCATGCCTTAAGGGGTACACTGGGAAAGGGGTGGGTAGACCATTGGTACTTCATAAGATTATTGTCCCTTTTGCAACTTGCCATATACACACTTTTCTCCTAAAACCATTTACCCTAAGTTTATTCTTCTCTATTGTACCTATTCCAAACATTTTTCATATTATTATCCTCCTTTTTTTGCCTTGACCCTCTTTCACTAGTTGACTATACTAGTTCAACTGGGTTGACCCTATATAGTTTTTATCCTCTGGTTATTATATAGGGTCGATAGGGTTGACCCTGTATTTTTTAGGGATATTTGTCACTTGGAGTTTCATTTTCCTTCGACTGACCTAGCTTCAGACCTAGTGATTTACCTCTCAAAAACATACAAGGTCAATTGGGTCAACCCTATATAGTTGACATATTTAGAAGGATTTAGGGTAAGATCCACCTATATATACAAGTTCATTTCCAACCATTTGATAAGAGAGAAGCAAAGAAGAATAAGTGTGAATTAACATCTACTTATTGACCATTCTACTTGAGTAATAAAGCTTAGGGTTCCATACTTTCTCTGGATATATGGACCTTATCTTATGGATAATTCTTTTGGATGCATAAGTAGGTTGTGTATCCTAGAGCTGATTTGTCTTTGTTATCCTTACATACCACAACAATCTCTTTCAAATCACCTTGGCCAAGGGAGAGATTGAGGCCTGACGAGTTCATCTTCAAAGGTAAGTATTCCTAGCTTTATTTCTCATTTGTAAGAGTAGATAGATAATGTAGTTGTGCTTCTCTCCCATGAATTAGGATTCTATATACATTGACATGAGTATATATCTTCTATGCATATTTGGTTTAGTTTGTTTTGTTTCTAACCCCTACTTTTTGCCACAAGATCTAGTGTACACTAGATTAGATTATTTTATTATTTATTAGAATGGAGTGAACATTAAACCTAGGACTCTTTTAGGGTTGTTACATGATTGAGTTAGACTGAAGGCTTTGGAAACCTTCCTAGCATGGTGTATTATGACAAACGATCCCCTAATTGGGTCTAGTAGATCCCCATATTGGTCATGTTCTTTCTTAACAAATGTATTCCAATCAGAAGTGTAGTTATGCTCTATCTTCTTTGAGCTAGGATTGATTTATAGACATGTTGCATTTCTTATTGCATATATTCTAGTGAACCTAACGTGAACTAGCCTTTGAAATATTTTTTCACCTTATTTTATTCTTTGATTATTTTTCATCATTATTTTTATCATATATTTGTCATACTAGATTGACTCTATCGACCTAACTCTAACTTTTATGCATAGTTTTTTAGGTACAGGCTACTAGATCAACTTAGTCAACCCAGTATAGTTTTTTAGATTTTTATATTTTCGTCAAGACTATTAGGTTGACCTAGTTGACCATATATTTTTTTAGACATTAGGTTCAACATAATAGGTCAACCCAATTGACCCTATACATTCTAAGCACTTAGTAATAGTTTTTTACAAAGCTTGATAGACCCATTTAACCCAGTTAGTATAATTTTCAAGCATATATCAAGGTTCTTGAATAAGAATCCACCAATTTTATTTTCTATCTCTCTATCTCTTTCTTTGAAGTCTTTCTTTTTACAATTTTTAGTCTTTAAAACTACCCTACATAGTCAATTGGATTGAACATGCCAACCTAGTTTTGTGTTCTATGTGCTATCTAGATAACTGGGCCGACTCTACTGACCCTATTCATTTTCAAACATTAACTACACAATATAAGATCAACCTTATCAACCTTGTTTTGTATTTTGTGCATACACTATTGAATATATCAAAATTTTACCTTGTTTCAAATTTGGAATTAACCTTATATTCTAGTAAGTAATTCACACTTTTAGTTCTTATTACTTGCATACTTAGAATAGATCACATGGTCTAATTAGGTGGTTTTCAATAAATTGTTTAGTTTCACTATTTTCTATTTTATGCACACATAACCAAATCATAAAATATAAACAAGCATTTTAACATTTGTCTACCCAAGGCCAACCTACTTATATTTTGTCACCAAGGGGGAAGTTGACTTGATGTTTTGTTCAAGTATAAAGTGTGGTTAATCGTATATTCTATCTAATCACCTAACACCTTTATCATTGTGGTGTGTGAAGTGAGAGTTTAGGCCCAAATACCAAGCCTGTATCATTACCACTATATATCCCTTTTATCCCAAACTAACTGAGACCATCCTTAGATTGTTGTCTAGTTCCTTGCTTATAGCCAACTTCCCATCACATTTAAAAAACATCTTCTAATAATCTAATAAACATTTAGGTTGACCAATTAGTTAGTTATTTACTTTCCAAGTTTATTGCTTTCTTTTTGCTCAATTGTATTTGTATAGCAAAAACTTGCATTAGTTATCATTATTGCAAGGTTTTGTGTTGTGTGACTCAATTGGGTCAACCTCATTGATCCAATTGAGTGTTTATTTTCTTTCATTTTTTTCTCTCAAAATTACTTGTAAACAATTTCATATTTTAGCCTATTAGGTTGACACTGCCAACCCTATACCTTTTTCAACCTACTAGGTTGACATTGTCAACCCTGTACATTTTTTTAGCCTACTGGGTTGACACTTCCAACCCTATACATTTTTTTAGCCTACTAGGTCGACACTACCAACCTTGTAGATTTTTCAACATACTGAGTTCATAATGCCAACCATGTACATTTCACTCTAGGTTGTTCTTGTTCCTCTTTTTGGCTAATTTTGTCCTTTTTTCCTCCAAGCCTTCTGATATCCACTTCTACATGGCATCATGAATCCTCTTATCAAATTCTTTCTTGATAGTCTCAACCCATTCTGAATGTACATGGTTTTTCTCTCCTACCCCACTTGTCCACCATAGAAAACAACTCTTTATGGTACAACTCTTCATATATGGTTCTAAATCTTCTCAATCTTGATGTACCCCATATCATATAGTAGATCTAGAGAATCCTATTAGACAAATCCCAAACCATGACAATCATATTCCTTATACCTCTTTTAGACCTTCTAAACCTATAATTCATAAACTCATCAACCCATCTACATCAAATGTTTAAACCTCATATAATGTTCCACCTATTACAATCAATATTCATAATCCTCTTGGTACACCCATAACAAAATCACCTAGTATTATCACTTCCCAAATTAACATGGTTGAAACCACTCAAATTGATAATCTATATGGTTCCCAATTATTCAAAAACCTTGATGATAATACTATTTACACTCCTACCAAAAATGGTGGATTTACCAAGCTTCCTTCTTCTTCTACTATACTTAAGACAACTAACACTAATGTTAGGAATCCTCCACCTACAAATAATCCTCTTCCCACCAACACTAATAATCCTCTTCCTATCAACACTAATACCCCTCCTACAAACACCAACCCACCTATTGATACAACTCAACTTCTTTCACAAGTCATACAATAAATGAACATCATGCAAACAACCAATCAATCTCAAATGATGAACATGAAACAATATTTATTAAACATGACTAGTCAACTACCTCAAGTCATCATGTCTCAACCAAATAAAATTTTTGTCCCTCCTCCTCTTAGATATGCCAATGGGAATATCATCTCTTAACCTCTAATGAATAACATAATGCTTCAACATCTTCAAAATGAATCTTTACCCCCATTCATTACATCCATAGATATTGGAAACATTTCTCCAACTATCACATATAATGGTACTAATGACCCTACTATCTTTCTTAAGTCTTTTGGTAATCTCTATAAGGAATGGGTCCAAACTAACACTTTTACTACCACCAAGCTCTTAGCCAAAACTTTCATTGGTGATGCACTTGAATGGTACAAAAAAATTCCTAGACATTCTATCTCACAACTATAGTATTTAATCAATTCTCTAGTGAAGGAATTCTAACATGATGACCTTCCTAAAAATTACCAAAGCCATTTCATCAATGCTAAGTAACTTCCTAATGAATTTTCTCATACTTTCATCAAACGATGGAATTCTCTCTCATAAATTGGATCATAACATGAATGGTGACATCCTTTTACAACTATTTTTCACTACTCTTAAACTTCCCCTTCAATACAAAGTTTGAATCTTTTCACCTCAAACTTTAGACAAAGCTTTAGACCAAGAAAAAAGGTAAGACTTTATTGTGACTCAATTTGAACCATCTCAAACAAATACTAAATAACCTTTTCAATCATTTTATCATAACATTGATTCATCCAAGCCTCCCCAACCTTAAAATGGAGCATCCAATTCAACCAAATTTAACCCAACCCACCCTCCCTTGAGTCTAGAAAAACTTAAGAGGAAATTTATGCCCTCTAAACCCATGAGCTTTGATCCTTCAAAACCTCCTCCAAAATGGTACAATCTTGATAAATTTTGTTGGTGGCATGATATTATAGGTCATTCTCATGATTCATTTTGTGATCTTCACTGATTTCTTCTTTCTTCCTTGCTTGGTTTGTATTTTAATCTTGATATTCTCACCAAAAAAACATTATCAAGACTATCTTCAAGCTTCTCATATTCAATCTCAAGAACCACAATCACATCAACATCAACTACCTCATGATCAATAAAAATTATCCCATACTTATACCTCATCCACTAATTTTTTTCAAACCATATTTGATCCTTCTTCCTACACCAATAAGGAAAAGATAGTTAACATGAAAAACTTTAAACATTTTGTGGCATCCATTGAACCTCAACTTCTTAGGCCACATGAACCAAAAGAGTACCTAGTTAAAATGCCTACTCTAAATCATATTATACATGGTCCTCCTTTACCTCCTCATACCTCTCCTAAACATTATATGTCACATTCAACCTCATTAAAATCTAACAAGCCAACACATTTTTCTATCTCCAAATGCAACTACCAACCCAATGCAAATCATTTTAATGGTTCAATGTTACCTCACTCCAACTCACATCTTGGGGCATCTTACAAAGCCCATCCACATGTCCCTTCAAACTTTGGGGCATCTTTAGGTGTTCATCCCTATATCCACTTACCATTTGGGGCATCTTATGATGCACACTCTTATTCTACAATGCATAATAACAAATAAATATAGCTTCAATAAACCTTCTGAGACTTATAGACTTGTATTTCACATGCTCATCTTTGATACAGATGTTAGCATAGATCTTACTTGTTATTTTTGTCTCATGTTTCTTTTTTTTTGCACTTTCTTTCCTTTACTTTCATTTTACTAGAATCATTTTTTTCCTTTCCATTTTTTGGTTTTATTACAAATTACATTTGGCATTTGCTTTTATTTTAGTCCTTATATATCTCTTTTATTTTTGTCTTTTCTATATTATTCTTTGCTTTAGTAGCTTTATGATTATTTTTCCCCTATTTATAATTCACCCTCATGGGTTTCTCTTTTATGAGTTTCAGTATAAGACCATGGATAGGACCTGACCCTCCTCATAAAATTACCATTTTGTCATTCCTTTTCTAGCAAATGCTTCTTATTCTTGTTCTCAACTTTAGATTTTTCTTCTTTTGATATATGGAATTTACACAATAATCTATGTTAGCATGTTTTCCTCCATTCCCCTTATTATTATGATAAATAATCACACTTTACTATCATTGTATCCCTTTTTGCACTTTGGCACATTTTTTATGATTCTAAGTAATTTAAATTATTCCATGTGTCATTCTTCTTGATTTCCCTTCCTTTCACTCCTCATTGGATAAAATAAGGTCTAAGTCAAGACAGAACTTTTATTTTACATATATTTATGAGACTCTTAGACGCCATGCTCTTTGAATATCTCTCTTAGCGACTAAGTCCTAAGTATTTAAATTAAAGTCATATTTAGCACTCAATTTGGTTTTCCAAATTAGTATGGAGGAATGGAAAAATCCATCAATAAATTTAAAAAATAAATCATTTTAAAAAAAGGCAATGATATACAAAAGGAAACATACAAATACAAAAATTTAGCATCAAACCAAAATATATGATTATAAGCACATATCCTATTTCCAATTGAAGCTCAAACTCCATAGTTAGCCTCATATAGATTTGAGGTCCATTGGGGTGCAATAGGCCAGTAGATTGGAATAGGAGAATTCAGCAAACTCTATCATGCTACCTACTTTCTCACACAAGTACCCAATCTTCTCAGTAGATCAATGGCTCTATAAGGGGTCCTAAGGAATGGGTAACACATTGTGGGAAGGTAGGTCAATTTTACTTTTCATGCATATAGCCTTCATGAGATGATCTATATACTTCATTTATTGACTTAAGACTTATGTAGCTAAGATAAGTTCTTCAGAATCCTTAAGGTCAAAAGTCCTCTTATTTTGACAAACCTAATTTGAGTGTCTTGAATTAGATAAAGAGTTCCTCTACCTTGGTTTTTCCTTCATTCTCCCCTCCACCCATTTCATTTTCCCCATTTGATAGATAAATTGTGATTCCAAATCTATTTTCCCTCTTCTATAAATTCCTTCTTCTTCAACTCTTAAAAACATGCTAGCATTACTTTGTTTCAATTTTATCTATCCTTAGAGTAAACCAACATGTTTGAGCAAATATGGATTACACTCTTACACCATTTATTTACCACACCACCTCATTATCATACTAGTCATGTCATTAGGTGGTTGTGTTTTCTTACATTATATCTCATAACAAGCACTAAGTTTGAGTCTTCATCCTTTAGAGATTTTTGATTTTCATTTCTCCATCATGTTCTTATTTTATTTTTGCAGACTTCATTTATCTTACATATGACATTTTCCATTATTACATGTTTCTCTTTATGCATGCCTTCTTCATGTTTGTCTCACATCTTCAATTACATTTAATTTTTCATCTTTCATGTTTTTATTTTTTACTATCTTACATGAGATTACTTTTCACTTTCTTACATATCTTTGTTCAAGTTTTCTTGCATCAATATTTCATTTTCCATTTATGTTTTACATACTTCTCAACGTGATTTAGTATGTTATACATTCCTTTTTGTCATTTATGTTTTACATGTTTCCCGATGTGATTTAGTATGTTCTACATTCATTATTATCATTTATGTTTTACATACTTTCCAAAATGATTTAATGTTTTTACAATCATTCGTCATTAATTTACACTCATTTGTCATTTATTTGCCAATCATTTGTCATTCTTTTTCCATATTTTTGTCATTTATTTTCCTTCAATATTCTAGCCTTACCTTAACAATATTGATTTTCCAATTTTTCTTAATACCCTCATATTTTTTTCTTAACTCATTTTACATTACTATAAGCCTATATTCCCAAAAATCCAATTTTTGGCTATTTTTTTGCACTAACTTATATAGGTTCAACCAGTTTTCTTCACATTGGACACCTTCACGTATATTGTAGTATACTTATTTATTTATAACACTAAAGTAAGTAAAGGTATTTTTTTTTTAAATTCCATCATTTCCTTTATCTTATTTATTTCTTACTGCACTTAGCATCAAAATTATGTGTTTCCATGTTCTATCCTAAAGTACCATCTTGTGTTGCACTTACATGACACGTGATGAGATTCAAGTGGGGCATATGTATACACATAATGTTTTCAAACTTTTATCGATTATTGACATTTTTTATCTTATAGGAACCCATCGAGTCTCAATCTCTTTGAGTGCATACCTTAAGAGGTGCATCAAGAAAGGGGTGGGTAGATAATTAGTGCTTCATAATATTATTGTCCCTTTTTCTACTTTCAATATACATACTTGTATCTTAAAACCAATTATCCTAAGATTATTATTCTCTATTTAACCCATTCTAAACATTTTTCATATCATTATCCTCTTTTTTATAACCTTGAACCCCTTTCATCAATTGACTGTACTAGGTTGACTGGGTTGATCCTAAATATTATTTAGCCTCTAATTACTATGTAGGATCAACAGGGTCGACCTTATACTATTTAGGAATATTTTTTACTTAGAATTTCATTATCCATTCATCCAACCTAACTCAAGACCTAATGATTTACCTCTAAAAAACATATAGGGTAGACCCTGTATAGCTGACATATTTAAAAGGATTTAGGGTAAGATCCACCTATATATACAAGTACATTTTCAACAATTTAAGAAAAGATAAATGAAGAAGAATAAGTTCAAATGAACATATTATTATTGACCATTCTACTTGATGAATAAAGCTTAGGGTTCTATACTTTCTTTGGAGATATGGATCTTGTCTTCTGGAGAAGTATTTTGAATGCATAGATAAGTTATGTAGCCTAGAGTTGATTTGTATTTTTTATCCTTACATACCACAATAATATCTTATGAAGCACCTTTTCTAGGGGAGAGGTTGAGGCTTAATGGGTACGTCTTCAAATGTAAGTATTCCTAACTTTATTTCTCCTTTATAAGAGTAGATAGATAATGCAGTTGTGTTTCTCTCTCATGCATTAGGATTATGTATACATTAACATGAGTATATATATTCTATGCATGTTTACTTTAGTTTTTTTAATTTCTAACCCCCACTTTGTGCCACAAGATTTATTATGTATTATATTATATTTACTTTCTTATTTATTAGAATAGAGTGAACATTAAAACTAGGACTCTTTTAGAGTTGTTCAGTGATTGTGTTAAATTATAGGCTTTAGAACCCTTCCTAGCATGGTGTATTATGACAAGTGATCCCAAAATTAGGTCTAGAAGATCCCCATATTATTCATGCTCCCACTTAATAAATGTATTCCTAATCAGAAGTGTAGGTATGCTCTATCTTCTCTAGGTTAGGATTGATTTATAGACATGATGCATTTCTAATTGCATACACTGGTGGCAACCTATAATATGATAGAAAGTGTATACAACATATATAATGACATGGATTTCACCATTCCATCTAATCAATGTATGTGTAAATGAGCATATGGAAACTATGTTGTGCACATGCCCCTAATCAGATATCTAAGTATATTGATTTTAGACTAAGTGTGTAGTAACTAAATATGTGTATCTAAATTGAATGTGGGAGTAATCATACCATGCATGATGCCCCCAAATTTGATTAAATGGTATGAATCTAATTTGAAATGAGTGTATCTAAGTAAAATATAAATATAACTATTAATCCTATGACTATACCTATGCAAATCTGTATTGTACCTAGTGTACTATTGTAGCTAATTTGGACTACCCTAAAGCTATAGCTACTAGATAGTAGTGCCCTATAATGGAAAATAATTCCCTATGGTGCTAGTGTCTCATTATAGGCACTAATGTCTATCTAGTCTAAAATGTGGGTGACTAGACTAATATTTGAAATCCTATTTTTTCTTATGTTTAACCTATGTTTGATTTTTGAAACTAATATTATGTGTTGAAAATGATCTATGAATAACAAAGTAGGATCTTGATCTTTGTGATAAACCCCTATTAATTCCCCCTTTTTTGAGGGTAGTTATGTAACATGTGTAATAATTTTCCTCAAAAGAAGTAAAATAAAATAGTTAAAACATTATATGCCAAATACAAAATCCAACACATTCTCTACACCATACTACCCATAGGATAATGGTCAAGCAAAGGAAATGAAAAATATGATCAATAATATTCATAAAAAATAGTTATAAAATTTGGCAATCAGTGGCACAATCAACTCATCTATACACTTTGGGCTTACTACACTAGTATACATACACCAATAGGAGCTACTCCTTGATAACTTTTATATGGCACTAAATTCATTATTCGATTGGAATTAGAAATCTCATCTTTATGGTTATATTTAAAATGACTCATCATAGATGATTAATACAGAGAGAAATGTCTCGTTGAACTAGAATAGTTGGATCCCACATGTATCCAAGTTGTAGAACATCTTAGATCTTATCAAAAGTGAATCCAAAGAACTTACAATAATAGATTCCATAATAAGGAATTTGAAATCAATGATCTGGTATTGAAATAAAATCTCATAAATGTCAATGCCAAAGAAAAAATAAAGAAAATTTTAAATTGAATTGGCTCAAACCATACATCATCATAAAAAGGCTTATCCCTAAAGTATATCATCTATCATCACTTGATGGAAAGGCAGTGAAAAAACCATTAAACATTATACATCTAAGGAGATTCTACATATAAATAATGCACTCTTCACTATCATTTTTCTTGTACATACTTTCTTCTCCCTTGCTCCTTGTACATAGTTTATTTTCATTTGTTTGTACATAACTTATACTCAAAAAATACAAAACCAATATAACATGTCAAAATATAAAAATATTCAAATATATCTACAAAACACAAAATTTACATATTGTATGCATTGTTATGTTTACATTTATACTACTTGTTAGATAATACATATGTTTGTTATCTTAGTCTAGTCGATTTTATCATACACATATGCTTCACTTATTATTTTAGAGTGCTTGTAGATTACATACAGGACTTTGGTCTACTACACTAATCTAGACTTAATATCATCTACCCATTGGAGGCATATACACCAATCCAAGTTTATTGATTGGATACATGCACCCACTTGAGGGAATCTCCTACACAGTTGCTACTACCAGGTTCTATCCTTACAAATTATATATTCTAGTTTATGCATTAATATATCTTGATATTGATAATTGCTAATCTTTCTTAGATTTGTTATGCCTATCACTAGTTAGACTTATCATATGTACATCCTAGAATTTAAATAGATTTATACTAGATAGTTATACATGCTTTCATTACTAGCTTTCCTAGATTCAATTTGATTGTGTTTCCTATGTGTCTTCCATTTAGAGTATATTTGAATATGCCATTGTTCTTTGGCTCTATGCCACTTCTATGTTTGTATGCCTTGGACATGTGCCCATGTCCCTTATGTGTGCTTTCTTGATTCTATATGTGGACATTTGAACATGTACTTCTATGTGACTCTAAGCTAAATTATTTATTATTTGCATAATATGTGGACATTTGAACATGTCATTGTATGTCATCATTATTATATTTAGTGACTTATGCCCATGTCCCTTGTATTATGGAACCTTGACCTACTTTTGTGTGTCTCATGTGTCTTTATGTATTTTTCCTTTTATACTTCTTTACCATGACACTTGTATTTGCTTGTTATACACACTAGTTTTTAATGTCATGAGAGACCTCATGCATCTACCCTTCCTACTTGGGTGTCATGATGGACATCATGCCCCATCCCCCTAAGTAGGTACTCAGATTTATTGTTATTAATTACATATATATTGACACCCTTGTGCAATTCTAGATTATAACATATATCTTACATTACCTACTTATGCTCAGATTATTTTACGTTTTGATGTTATATTTGTACATTGTATTGAAATATCATATAGTTATCATATATATAATCCAACTAACACATTTTATAGATCTACTTCTTTTGAGGATAGTTCTTACATATGTTTCACAACTACCCTCAAAATAGGGGGCATTCACAGGGGTTTATAATAGATATCAGGCTCCTATTTTGTTATTCACAAATTATTTTCAAAACATAGGCTCAGTTTTATAAATTAGACACATGAAATAATAGGGACTTAAAAATTAGTTTAGTGACCCAAATATTAAACTAGATAGACCTTAGCACCCAAATTGAAACACTAGAACCATAGGGCACTACTATCCACTACAAGGTGCTACTATCCAATAGCCCCAGCTTTAGGGTAGTCCAGATTATCAAGACTAGTACACTAGGTACAGTATAGATTTACATAGGTATAGTCACAAGTTTGATATTTCTGTTCATATTTTGCTTAGATACACTCATTTTATCTTATATTCATACCAATTTCTTAGTTTTTATGGAATAATGTGTACCCAAATTAAAACATTAGCACCATAGGGCACTATTTTCCACTACAAGGAACTCTTTTCTAGTAGCCCCAGCTTTAAGGTAGTCTAGATTATGAAGACCAATACACTAGGCACAATATAGATTTGCATAGGTATAGTTATAGTTTTGATAGTTGTGTTCATATTTTTCTTAGATACACTTATTTCATCTCATATTCAAACCAATTGCTCAAATTTGGGGGCATCATGTATATCATGATCACTCTCACACTCAATTCAAATACACATATTTAGTTATTACATACTTGGTCTAGAATCAGTATACTCAGATACCAAATTAGGGAAATGTTTATAGCACATAGTTTACATATGCTTAATTAAATAAAGGTTGATCATATGGAATGGCAAACTCTATGTCATTCTCTACATTGTATACAATTGATATCATATTTTAGGTTGTCACTAGTTTCATGCCTTACTCCATCTATAGTGGTTGGTATTCTTGAGTGGCCTAGAACTACCTAATGTACCTAAATGGCCATGGAGCTGACATACATAGTTAGATATACCTAGTTAGATACTTTTATCACTTTGTGTATTTTATTTTTAGATGCATCTACTTCACATGGGTGATAAATAATGGAGTCATGGTCTACTTGAGTTCTTGAGCAACCCACATGAATGGGTTAGACACACATTCTTATCCAATCTATTCACATATCATGATCCACCAAGTAGGGGTGGGAAATGATGGAGTCAAAATTAGGTTGAGTTCTTGAACCATCCATATGATGATTGAACAAACCATCATCTTAGTCTAATTTATTCAATAATTTGATCACTATGTATACTTACACATATAGGTTATCACTAGATTTATGCATTGGTTTGCATACCTAATGAGGTGTATTCATTTATTTCCTCTCTCTTTACTCATCTTTACTTAGTTACTTTATTCAACATAGTCTTTTAATTTTGATAATATCTTAAGTAAGGACTGATTTTCACATGTTTCATTACAAGTGATTGATTTGGATCATATTTCACATATGTAAACCTAGATTCACCTAATAAAACTCAAATACATATACTTCACTTCTTAATTAAGTCCAAGTATGATTATTTTTTATTTATACTATTCATTTCACTTTGTTGCATTTCTAGCATAAAGGGCGGGCAAATGTAATCACTTAAAAGTGGCATTTGGATGTTAAGAGTGTCACTTGAGATAGCCTAATCCTATCTTACCCTTAGACCTATCCTAGATAATTTACCACACTTTTTCAACCATTATCCATACCATAGACATCTTCTATCATCCCAAACATAGTCCTAAGATAGCATTGCTAGATCCCAACCCAATGTGCATAGTAGTCTGCCAAGTGGATATTAGTGCCACACTAAAAACATTATAGCCACATAGCACTAGTATCCCCAATTGGGTGTCCCTTACCCTAAATCTCCTAAACAAATACATTTTAAAATGTATGCCTCTTCTAAGCTTAGTTTAAGTACATTTTGTTATATGCACAAGCTAGGAATCTCTATAAATATAAGATTATTTGACCTCTATTCACTAGATGGAAAATAAGTACAAAAGCATATCCAAATAAGAAACAAGTTTATCAAAATTAAGGTATTTGATCCCTATTCTACTCTAATTTTGCACACTACCATCTACAGCTACTCTAAGTCTAGATTTCAAATCTCAAGCACACTCAAGGAATTTAAGACCACTCTCATTCTAGCATTCACTTGCACTTGTACCAAACACTAGGTGGGAGAACTACATTGGGATTTATCCCTCCGCATATTATTGGAATGTAGGAAACTCTCTTCACAGTAGGGTGTTGAGGATGTCCAGCCTATCCTACTAATGAACACACATTTTTAGCTCATACCATACTTGAAATGAGGATTAGGGTTTGCACACTAAATCAGGTTTTCTAGGCACAATACAAAGTTCCATATTTCATGCATGCAGGAGTAGAACCCAAAAACATAGGCACAGGTGCTCATAGAAAATAAGAATATTCCTACAAAGAGGACACTAGCACCACTTTAAGGATAGTACATTAGTATGGTAGTACTATCTAAGTGGGTTGATATTATCTAGTGATCAATTAGATCTTGAGACCCTATTGATGACACTTAGACCTATTTAGAACCCAATTTTTAGAACCTAGATCATTTATGGCTATCACTTGCTAGATAAGTCTATTTATAGATATTTATTATTATTATTAGAAAGTCAAAAGAAGTCAAAATCCATAACAAATTAGTGGTTAATTATTACATATTATTTGACTGATTTAGATATCTTAGCCCCTTAATCCAGCTTAGGTAATTACTTATGTAAAACCTTAAAAGGTTAAATCAATTTTACACTTCATTTTTTTATTCAAAATTTATGCGCTTCACAAACTTTGCATTTCAGAAATTTTGTTTGGAAGTTTTGTTTCTAAACTTTGGTTCACTAAATTTGGTCTTCAAAATTTGTGTTCACAAAGGGTTTTATTTCATAGGTTATGTTTGCATAAAGAATTACCCTCCAATAAAGAGGGTGAGCAAGGAGAAACCATGTGGCAGGACCCTATCATAATTAAGGACATGTTAGTTACCCAGTCAACAAAGTATGAGCTTAAAATTGATGGCTTATCTACCCATCAATACTATCAAAACGTCTGGGAAAATGAGAAGGTTTCCAAGTGTCAAAGTGGAACCTATAGAATCAATACTTAACACTCAAAATCCAAATGCAAACTATGTATCATAGTCAGTATTGTGCAAAATTAATGACAAGATGACACTTATCCAAGGTTGTAGCATGGCATTTTTTCAAATGTATAGGAAGCCTATGTGACATACCCACCAAATTAAAGTGATATAATTTGAATTAAATGAGTAAATCAAAGCTTGGATATGTTTTACATTAATGATGTATGAATTTAAATTAAAGTCTTAGACTCAAATCTATATTAACAAAATGTAAAGAGACATTATGCTTATTGATTGCTTAAAAACTCATGAAAATTACAATCCATACAAAACTTAAATCCCTAGTTGCTTATGTTCCATTGATAAATTATTTCATTAAGTCAATGATAAGTTGAATTATCATAAAATTCATTTAACTTAACTTGGTAGAAATGGCCTCTTCATCCAAGGCATTTAATGGGTGTTGTTGCTTCCTAAATTCTCCATCAATGACTATAAAATGCATTGACTTAGTTTTGTATTCAAATATGTCTAATAATGAGTATGTTAATTATTCATCTCTTTGGTACAAAGTCTAGGATGTGGATTCCCATTTATAGGAAGATTTCATGATAGCCTCATATTAGTAATCGATAGTAAACTTGTTACCATTAAAATGTCAAAAGTTGCACTTTATAGTGGCTAAGCTTGAAGTTATGACTTGTATCAATTTGTTGCAAGACCTATTCTTCATCAAGAAGGTGACTAGAGGTGGATTTCTATACCACCTAAGCCATAAGGTGAAAATTGATTATATCTTAGGAGATGCTTCCAAAGGTATTTGCAACTACCAATTATCAATGCTACATTCAATGGATACCAAGTGAAGATGTAGGAAAAGACAACTAAAATTGAAAATACTCTAATAAAATGGATCACTCTTAGAGAGATTTTCACTCTTAAATCAAATAATCTCATACCAATTACCAAGTTTTGAATGGGTATCCACATTTGAATGGTATTATTGAATAGATTGTATGGTCACCCCAACTTCCACTATCTCCATCTAGAATGGGTACCATTGTTGGATTTGATGATGACTTCTAAACTAACCTTCACACTAGGGGATATGATCAATTCAAGGATAAATATATATTAAATAATTATAAAAGGCCCTCAAGTGACCATTTATACATGGCATCCTATCTACTAGATGCTTTCATGGGCACCATCTATATACATAATAGATCACTCTAGAGCCTAGCCCTAGATTGTGTTAAAAATGGGGTATATGATTCCTTTTCTTTCCTCCACATCTATGTTTACATGACGAATATATTCAGGATTACTGAGAATATCTACCCTTAAATATGGATGGAAATTCTTGAATAACCCCTGCTCATAATTGCAGATAACATTAGTAATACATTAGGGCTCAGGGGGATTATTAGCTTTACCATAACTACATGGTCATGCGAAACAAGGTTATTCCATTACGTCTCCTTAATTTTATCCTTGATAAGATGGTAGATCAGGAGATGGCCTACCCACTATGGTGGAGCATGGATGAAGACTTGAAGAAAAAGAAAGGATTGTTTCATGGTTCCTCCTTGATGATAGGTCAAATGAGCTATACCATCAAGAAAAACTTTTTAGAAATTAGTAGGAACATATAGTATTATTCATTATATTATATTCCATATAGATATTGTGATCCCCACAGCCTAATCCAGAAGCATATCCAAGACCTTGGAATCTTATACCAACATGAGCCTTATGACCATGATTTTATTTTTCTAAATATAAAATATGATGTTGAAGTTTTGGAGAGAGCTAAGGTAGATAATTTGAGGGAGTATATTTTAAGTTTTATTTAGAGAGAGCCTTTAAAAATAATTTTTTATACACACACTAGGCTCCTTCCTCCTGATGGGTTGTCAACTATAGACTACTTAACCTCCCATAGTTCCCAATAGCCTCAAGACCAAAGAACCTCTTCTTGGCCACCACCCATGGTGATGACAGTATTCAAGTAGGATCCTAGTGTGGAGGAGACCATAGTGGTTTTAATTTTATCTCAAAAAGGACCATCTCACACACCACCACTTATAATGAGGGTTGTGAAGCAAAAGTAAGAGGTGAGAAATTCTAGCTATTATTAGTGATCCAAGTCGACAAGAAGAACCAATTTGTATTGATTCTTCAGATATAGAAGATGAATGCCTTCATGTTTCTCCTTAGTTCCAACTATTATAACCATAGGTTTTAATTTTCCCTCCACTCAATAGACTTGCCCCTTGCCTAGTAAGACTATAATTTATTACAAAATAAAACCTAGAGTCCTTGGAACCCCTATGGATACAACTATTGAAGCTTCATTATGAGAGGACCCAACTGACCATGGATTGATGTCCATCAAGAGGTAACCTAAGTATGATGAAGAGGATGAAGAACTATAGAAGGACAAAGTCTTATATCTTCGAGTATTGAAAGGGAAAGAACCACTAAGGGTGATAATTCAGGTAAGGACATAGCTCCTTTAATTACCTCAATCAATATTTTTTATATAGTCCATTTTGTTTCTATTGTTCCTCCTACCAATTTTATTTCATTATACCCTATTTTTATTACTCATATTTTTTCCATAGGTCTAGTTTTTTCTAGTGTTGGATTTGTTTCTCAATCCCAAATTATTTATACTTCCACTATTCTTATCTCAATCACCATTCCCCCTACCAATCCTAGGCATAAAATGGTTAAATTCAATAAAACCAAAGCATATGTGGTGAGTGCCAAATTACATGTCTCTTCCACCTAACTAGGATTACCAATTCCTTCTTCCAGTTCCACCCAGTCCACTTCCATTATCCAAATGAAGAGACCTAGAAAGAAGAAGCGTGTATATATTATTCACCCAATGCCCTAATTTTATGGTATTTATTGGTCCAAAATAATTTTTCCATCTTTACCCAACCCCTTATAATCATAGGCTTTAATTCAATCCTCAAGGGACCTGCTAGCTGAGACTACTACTCAGGATACCTAGCCAATTAACTCTACCCAATTGGTGATTCCTTAGTGGGTAGTTGATTTGGAGGCCCAAACTTCCCAAAGGCATAATATGACTATAACAGAGCTTCTGATGGTGAGTTATATCTATAAAAAATCCATAGGATCCATAGGTTAAGAAGAGAAAAAATGAGGACTAGCAAAGGTCTAGTTTTGGATGAGATGTAGGATGTTTTATCTTTATCAAAGAGAAAGAATAGGAGGTTGAGTGAGTCTTCATACAAAAAATATTTCAAATCCTACTTCAGGACTCAAATTTATGATTTTATATAACTCCATAAAATTAATAAATAGGCTAGGTGAGAGATAGAGAAAAATCTCAAATGGGTCAGGGAACAACAACAAAGTGTTCATGTTCCCAAAGAAATTGAAGATGATCTTCAAACCATATCCCTTCAGTTATATAATATTTTGAATGCCATTAGTTCAAGGAGAGTTGATCTAGTTCCTCTTATCATTCAAATAATAAAATTATTCAATTCTTTGAAGTAAGAAAAAATAAATTGAATTTTCTTATACTATATAACTAATAAGGCTTATATCCACTTCAATTTTATTACACCATTAGAGGCATTAAATGCCATCATCTTGGTGGTCATCTAGTCAAAGGAGGTTTAGGATGGGGTTTCAATCATTTAAACCTTAATCTCAAAGCTTTTAGAGAATTAAAATTTGATCTTACATGTTTTAGATGAATTGTACCTCTCTCAAGCAAGGAACTCTATGGGGAAGTTAATAAGTAGAGTCAGTTTTGACAAATTAATTTAGCAGGTTTCTACCAACTTTAATCAAAGGATCCAAGGGCTCCCATTAGATTAAACTGAATAAAAGCTCAATTTTTTAAGGAAGAAGATTATATAATTAGATATTTTCTAGGTGGATTTCAGGGCCACCAAAGTTGAACATGCATGCTTATTGGTGTAAGTTAGTAGAGTACATAGGCCATCTATTTTAAACATGGGCATCATCAGGTTGTAGTATGGATCTGGTTACAAACATTTCCAAGATTTAGAGTCTAAGAAAAGGGCTATGGCCCTATAATCTATTTCCCAATCGATTAGTTCATTTCTTTCTACTACTTCAGCATTAACTATGCAACTGTCAACCTCAATTAAACCTTAATTTTTTGAGGTTAATTTTATGTGTATATTGCATGAAGAGTTAACATGTATTAATACAATACAATATTTTTTGTGCGTATATATAATATTTTTTGTATAAGGGGTTCAAAAATTTATCAATACAGGAATAAGTCTATTTTGATTGTCATGCAACTATGTCGATGCTTTTCCATTCCAATTTTATGTAATTTAATGTGCTTAATTTTCTTGGTTATTTGATTCAATAATTTTAAGTGTGTAAAAGATACAGATAATTCCTTTTCTCATTATTTATGTATGTTGATTTGAATATGTGTAATAGCTCTTGGATAATTAGAAAGTATCATTAATTACATGTAATTAGGTAAAGTATTTTAATTCTCTGAGTGTTCATAAGTTTTTTATTTTGATATAGATTTATAGGTTTAATCCATAGCTCCCTTACATACCCATTTGATCCTATTTATACTATTTTGAATAAGGGTGTACAACAACAACTATAAAAAATAGAAAACTTTAG
Organism: Torreya grandis; assembly: GCA_037957365.1. Taxonomy (NCBI): domain Eukaryota; kingdom Viridiplantae; phylum Streptophyta; class Pinopsida; order Cupressales; family Taxaceae; genus Torreya; species Torreya grandis. Next base: position 1,521,709 of record JARHVA010002564.1, read on the forward strand.
TTGAGATCCTAGAGTTTACTATATCAATTATTCCCCATATCTTCTTATTGTGTTTGCATGTGAGTGTGCAATATCTATTAGCTACAAACATTGGTATTAAAAACACTTGTCCACAAAGAGACCATCCAGAAAGTAATCCTTATAAATAACACAAGACCTTCTTTTCTTCCTACCTTTTCTCTTTTAAATTTTATTTGATCAAGATCTACCCACTTTAGAATAGGTTCCTTTCATCCAACTCAACTAGATTTTAGCTTTATTCTATGTTTCATTCATCCACACATACTCTTGGTTAACAACTCGCATGCTCAGCCTGCTATTCCACCACCTAGTTGTTTAACCCATACCTACAACTCATGTCCTAGAGTGGAGTTAAATTTCATTGAGATCCTAAAATATTAGAGGTTACCTCATTAAATCTAGGGTATGCATAAAACCCACATTAACATTTTCATCTCCTTTGAAAGCATACAGGATGAAATATTTGTCATAGCATGGATTCACAAGTGTTGGGGCTTGGGATATTTATCTTTTTGTTTCTTTAAATTTTTCCTTACCTTATCTTATCCAGCTAAAATTGGTACTCTTATTGAGAATAGAGGTAAGAGGCTTGACCAGTGAAGCAAATTTTGGTATAAACCTAGGTTCTCACAAAATTTATCTTTCCCAAAATACTTTAGAGGATTTTATTATGGATAGGTAGAGAAAGGAACCTGATGGAATCTTATCTCTTTAGGTCAGTGTCCAATCTATCCTAAAAAATAATGTGTGCCAATAACTGACCTTCATGGATAGCAAACACACACTTGTTTAAGTTTAAAGATACCCCAAACTCTCTACATTTATTGAAGACTTACTTCAAATGATCCAAGTGATCAGCTGCATATTTGGAGAAAATAGTGATATCATCAAGTTAAACCATGATCATTTCATTTATAAGGCCCTTAAATGCCATGTCCATAGATATTTAGAAGGTTGCACTAGTATTGGTAAGTTTAAAATGCATCTATTAATAAGTATAGGTGCCCCATTTGGTGGTAAACATTATCTTAAATTGATAAAACTCTTGTACCAATATCTTATTGTAGCCCGAGTAGCCATCAAGAAGTGAAAACCTCTCATCCCCTATTACAGTTTAGAGGATTTGTTCCATGGGTGTAAGGGGATAGTGATCTTTTAGGGGTGCTCTATTGATGTCTTTGAAAGCCACACATAGCTTGATCTCTCCACTCTTATTTCTCACTAGGACTAAATTGGCTACCCAAGAGGAGTGTTTAATAAGGAATATGATGTTAGATTCAATGAATTTGGTCAATTCCTTCCTCATCAATGGTTCTAATATGGGGTTTATAGGCCTTTGCTTTTGCCTAACTAGCTTGGTGTTAGAGTCTAATTAAATTCTATGTTGGGCCAAGACTAGGTCAAAACCCTTGGGATCTTGGTATCCCCATGCAAATACATCATCATAGTTTATATAAATGTGAATAAACTCTTCCTTCTCAAGTTGAGTGCATACCTTTCCATCTCTCAAGATTTTTCCATTAGAATTGAGAACTTATTCATAATTATCTTTTTGACCATCATGTTTCTCTTTTCATCTTTGAATTGATCATCAGAGTTAAATATTTTCTATAGAATAACCAATCGTTGGGGCACCTATTTTCCTTTTAATTGTATGATTTGATCATCATACTATGCCTACAATCTTGACTAGTTTTTAGCAAAAAAGTTTGCCTCGTCTTATAAAATTGATGATCTACTCATAATTCTAAAACACTTTTCAATTAGAATCATTGTCAGGGACTATAGGTCTAACTATTAACTTAAAAAGTTATTTTGAATCTCTTACAACATCAACAAGGAGATCATATTAAGATCCTACTATGGTAAACCTATTTACATCAACATTTTTCTTCCTTAGCATAACTTTTATATTGAAATCATTAAATATTTCAATAAGATCCCAAACTCTGTATTTGTAATCTTTTAGTAGGTTGTTTTTGGATGCATTTTGGGCTCTCACTTGGTTCACAACCAACTCGCTATATCCAAACATTTGTAGTGTATTAATTCCTTTCTTTTGTGACAACTAGAGGCCTTAGATCAGCACCTCATTTTTAACCACATTATTTGTGTAACTAAATTATAGCCTATATCTATGAAATTAATTCTCCTTTTGAGGAGAGATCATTACAATGCCTACACATGTTCCATTTTTACTTTTGGATAAATCAAAAAATAGTCACCATATGCCATAAAGGACTTCTTGAGTTTTCATGAGGTTCAGCACAATAGAGTCATCCTCAAGGATGTAATCATTTTCCAATCTATTTTCATCCATACAATTATATGGATCAAATCCATAATGCTCATTAGCCCAATCATCCAGTGCTACATCTAGGACTTCCACTAAAAGTGTGGTAGCCTCATGTAGGACTAAACTATCTTAAAGGTCATGCATTGTATATTTCATCTTGATGGGATTAGGTGAGTATGACTCTATATGATCTCTACAAATAGGCTTAGCCTTGATAGTCACCTTGGTTCCATATCTAGTCCTTAGAAACATGTTTTACTAGTCATATGACAAGAACTCACCCATTTTTGCAGTAAAGCCTCTTGAAAGACAAATTACAAAAAGGGGAGGCAAGTCTATAGTAGATATGTTTTATGTAATTGATAGTTTAGGACATGCATGAAAATTAATATTTAATTATTTAATAACCCCTATGATTTTTTTAATTATTCCATCTAGTTGAATACTTATTTTATAATTGGGGTATACTCTATACCTAGCATATTAGTTATCTTTTTAGGCATGATTGAGATATTTTCATCTAAATCAATCATATAGTTATGGATGAGGTGCTTACCTATGATCAAGGATATATAATGGTGTGGCTTATTACTTTTGATAATTTATCCTTCTTTTAGTTGACACAATCTTGTGGAAGAAGTTAGAGAGGCCTTTGTTGGTTCATGAGGATGAAAGCTCTCCAATGCTTCCTACAGCAAATTCCTTTGAGAAAAAATGTAAAGGGCTTCCGACATAGTCATATTTAATTTTTTTTTTTTCATTTTCTAAACTATTTTGAAGGGAATCTAAGTCCCTTTCATTAAAAAATTTGAGATAGAAGCCTCTTCCTTAGTGTATTGATTGGCTTGAAGTCAATTCTCTTTTTGAATAGGTTGATTTGTTTAAGCTTGGGTGGTATCAAGATTCACCTTGTTACATCGCAATTCCTCTCTAATAAAACTATTTGACTATCCATGGATATTTATAGTTGACACATATAATTTGGTTATATTTTGAATAAGCTTTGAGATATATGTTGTTATCGGATAGTGGGATATTGCTTAGGTTACATGATCATGCTGCTATGAGTTATCTATAAGTATATGTTTACTTTATGATCATGTTGATTTTTCATTTCATCTATATTCTATGATGAATGTATATCATGATTATTATGATCTAACTACCTATTTTTTTGTGAGGTTGATGCAGGAGAATCCATCCCTTAGATCATGATGGAGGGAGAGCATCATCAAAGAGGGTGACATAGATGGAGATGTCAGAAGATGATAGAGAAACTAGCTATAACCCTGCACACATCACATTAAATAGTATATGTTAAGTGCATTACCTAAATGGTTAGAATTAGTACATTTTTAATGATATTTACACTTAGATGATTACATATGTATGTGTGTTAGCTTAAACTTATGCTTACATGATAAAACCTCATGTGGTTATTTGTGTGTAAGCACATTTATTTTTTATATGGAATTAGTTTGGTAAGATTTGGATCAACTATTAGAGTCATATTATTGTGAAATTAAATAATTGAATTTTATATTAAAAAACATAGAAATTAAAAAAAATGGGGGTTGTTTTAAGAACATAAAAATATATAAAAAAGGAATGACTTTAAAAAGAAGACGTAGCCTCCATATAAAGAAGGTTGAGAACTTTTAAAAAAAGATAGTGATTTAAGGATTTATAATAAAATAAAATAAAAATCCATTAAAAGTAGAAAAAAAAATAAAAGTGCCATAATTATTTCTTGAAAAGGAAGAAAAAAGAAAGAAAAACAAAAGAGTCAATTTTCATAAATGAAAGAATCTATTCAAAGAAAAGAGAGGCACAGGGGACACAAGAAAAAAAAGAGGAGAAAAGAAGCACAGATTAGGGGAAGAAAGATAATTGGAAGAATTTGTCAGAGCTTTCTAGGGGACACATATACTAGGTAGGAGGTGTTTTAAATTTTGTTGTGATATTCATGAAACCATCTAAATTAAGGTATACATTAATATGAGGTAATTTATAAATGAAAATCAGAAATATATACAGCAAAGAAATTAATATTAATGACTATATGAATAAAAATGTAATTAAATGATAGTATTTGTAGTGTTATAATTGATATTATGATGGTAGCGACTATAATCTCTTATTTTGTATACCTATTCGTAGATCCTCTTGATGTGTTTGTTCTATGTTATATATTTTAAATAGTAGCCTTTAAGCTCAAATAGAAATTGTATATGGAAAAATATTTAATGATAGGAAGAAAATGAATAGTGATTTAGTGAGTTATATAATATTATATAGAGATTTAGAAAATTATATCTTCTTTAATTGGAGAATAAATTATTCTATAATCCTTTCAACATCGAGATTATTTAAAAAACAAAGTGAGAAACATCAAGTAATTTTATTTAGGTGATTATTGAAAATGATGTACTAGCTATAGAAATATAACTCAGATCATTATAAGTATTCTATTAGAAGTTTATTCTATATGAGAAGATCATTGAAAATAAATCTCCTCTAACACATACTTAAACTTGAAGGTAGTTATGTGGATGTTGGTTTTAACTTTTTGCCTGCTCTTATGCTTGTTAAAATGCTCTCATGTCGCATGGAAATTATTTGAGCTGCTATCACCTCTACTTCAGTCTACCATTTTAGATCTATGACAAATCTATATTTTTTTGATATTTTAATTATATTTCATAAAAATAAGGAATGGAAAAGTCATACAATATTAGATAGATCGCATTACAAGGTAATCTACTTGTATATTGAAATACTTGTGCTAAAATACCTTTAAATGTATGATAACTTGTTTAAATGTAGAAATTTACATTAACATGGTGATTTATTTAAATATAGCACTTAAGATTGAATATTCTAATGCAACACCTAATATATATGGTGAACTAGTATAAAAATTAAAATATTGTGGCTGCATAGAATCAAAATCTACCAAGATTTGAAAGTATATATTATACATTTGATTTGATAAAAAATGGTAAATGGTAAGATATATTGCAAGTGAAAGAGATCAAATCAAATAAAATAATGAACAAAAAACTTTGACTATAACAAAGAAAACAAATTGTACAATGATAATGAAGATAACCTCCACCACCGTCAGGTGAAATACCCTTAAAATGGCCTTCCAATGGCATTCAATATTTTACATAGTGATTCCAACTTCCTTTAGGTCAACATGCCTAAAAAGGATTACAGAGTTGTTGTGGTGGGAAATTTTCATGACCAATTGCATAATGTGTTGTTTCTATTTTAAGATGTGAGACCATGCTCTGATGGCCATTTTATTTTTTGTATTTAATGGTGATTATGTCAATTGAGGGGCATGGGGGATTGAGACTTTTACCTTTCAAGTTCACTAGAATTTGAATGGCATAAATTCTTGTTGTTGGTAGACATTTTTGTAGGTACATGGCAAGTATGTGCTATCTTACCCAATCTTGACACTAAACTTGTTTCCTGAGGAGGTTTCCGCTATCGAAGCCCCAATGATTTACCACTTAAGCCTAGAATTTAGATTTATTTGAAATTAAAATATTGGTAGGAATTTTCTTAAATGGATAAATCTATCTAGTAAATTAGAAATAATTTAAGGAATCATGCATTGTATGTGAATTTTGAGAAAGTTTAAGAAAACATTCATTATTAAAACTTAAAAGGTTAGATAGCTTAGAAAATGCTTTCCACATTGAATTCTTCATTTATGTTATGAAATTTTGGAAGGAGAATATTATTAGTTTTATAAATTGAGGATATTTGTCATTGAAAAACATCATCCGCTTTATTTTTATGTGTCTAAAGTGTTTCAGAGGGAATTGAATTGAAATGTTGATTGCTTAGTGAATATTGTTATCTTGTTACCTATAAGCTAGTCTTACCTTATCAATTCTAGAAACATACCTCTCTGACTACAATTTTAGGCCAATTTTAATGGAATTGAAATTATAGGTGAGCCTTGATTACAATATTTTAAATCTATATATATTATTTATGATGAGTATAATGTAGCATGGTCCAATCTTACCCATTGACAATTATTTGGTTAGTGTATTACATTTTGATTCATTGTTAACTTGTATACTATGGGTATATTTATATGTAGTAGAGTGTATACACATGTAATTTATGTATATAGATATATGGGATGCATACTTATATGCATAAATTCTAACTAGTATGTTGTCATGACCTTGAATGAATCTTATATCAGTATAATTGATGATAGATTTTGTATATCGTATAAGGGTAAAAATGTATTTTTACAAATATTAATATACAAAAATATATATGAAAGACTTTTTTACCTATATAACTAACAAAAAAGAGTGGAATACTGAGATAGAGAGGCCTATTGACTATAGTATTTGTTGATAATTTTGACCTCATAAGTCAAATTGTCACCCTATCATTCAAAACTTTGCATGTCATGCAAGTTTGTCTTGTTTTTCATTAGTTTAATCTTTAAAATTCCTTATATTTATTAATATAAACCATGATTATCATTTTTTAAGGTTGATTAGGTGAGTTAAGGTCTTATCCTTCATTTATCTTGTGCTTGTCTTGTCATTTTTTGGCTTTTTTAAGCCATTTTCAGTGGTAAGAAGAGTCTTACGTGTCATCATGAGCTTAATATAATTTTTAGATGTAATTACATGCCTAAAATATTAATAATTATGTTGATCATATTATGGACTAACTTCATGACTCATTTCCATGCATTTTTTCACCATTTTATGACCCCTAGAGAAGGTTTTGATGCTATATAATTATGAATAAAATTAATTAAATATTTATTAACCTAATAAGATGTTTTATATACTAAATAACACATTTTATATCTTTTCAATCAGATCTCCTTAGTAATTTGGCCTTTTTTAGTGCAAAAATAGAAATTTTTGAGGCATTCATACTAGTTTTCAAATGATTTTTGTGAGAAAAGAATTTAAAAGGATTAATTGGGTCCCCACATGTTCATATAAAAAAAAAATTAATTTTTAGGTGAAAAAATGGTAAAACCCCACTTTGCTCCTATATCGACCTTATTGGTAGCTTCAAAAGGGTAGTTTTCAAATGCTCAATATAGAAAAAGGAGAGAGAGTTAGGATTTTGACTTTGTAAATTTTTAGGGGTCCAAGTAATATTTAAATTAATGTAATTATTTAGTTTATTTTTCTCCTCATCTTTATGAACAATCGCTAAGAGTGATATCATGTTGTTATATCCTATGCATCAGAAAGGGGTTTGTTCTAGCACCTATTTCTCAAGATTAAAAAATGATGGAGATGAATGGGTTTTAGGGATTATTTTATGGGTCATGAGGCTCATTTTAATATTGGTTTAATATTATAACTGATTCCAAGAAATTATTTTTATCATAAAACCATGTTTCCTTCACTATCTTTGTGAATGGTCTTTTGGGTCAATTTTGTAATAGAACTTGAGTTGTTAAGAAAATGTTTTCATCTTCAAAGGTTCTCAAATTGAATATAAAATTAATTATAAACCTCATTCATCCAATTAATGGTTTATAAGCCTCCATTTTGAGTGTATCTCCTTTGAGAGAGTTTAAACTGAGTTGATTTTTTCAATAAGGTACAAACACATTTGATTAGCTTGATTTTAGTGATCAAAAGGTTATTATGTGATGTAAGATGACCTGAAATACCTCAAAAAATTATCTTAGAGATAAATGTGAATATTTTCCTATCAACTAATTAAGTGACTATTGACCTTGGCTCATGCATAATCTACACCTATAGCTAACTTGTACTTGAAGGTCAGATAACAAGGTTGAGTGTTGGTCTTAGTGTCATATGAAAGAATTATAAGATTATACCTATGAATAAAATTTAAATTATATGAGTTATTACATGTATTTATCAATGAGAATCAATGGTTTCTTCATAATCAAGGTGTTGAATGAAGACACACAGGTCAGTGTACGGAGAAAGGAGAAAACAAGGTTCAATGAAGTCAATGGAAGGAATATATATGTTAAGGTGGTAGAGTTGGAAATGGCATAAGGAATGTTTTTAATTCATATAAATATTTCCTTAATTATTTATACTATGATCTATATACCTATACTTCACATTCAAAATACACTTCATATGCTATAAATCTACACCTACAGCTATGTATAAGGACAATATATGTTTGACTATGGTGCTACTGAGATGTTGAGACTATAAATTCAATTTAACATTAAATACCTAAGGTTTATGAGGATAAAATAAGTATTCATAATATGATCAAAAAAATTTAGGGTTTCATAATCTTAAACCCTCATTTTGGTAACCTATTGTCAATAATCTATGCCTACAACCACTTGATTGGTCTGAGGAACCTTATATAAGGAAGGTTAATCAAGAATATAACAAGATCTAAGATGTATTTATGTGGAATTCAAGTTTAATCAAGGATTATCACCAAGGGAGTCAGAACTTCAACAAAAATATCTAATTTCTTACAACAATCACTTCCAACTAAGTGCATAACAGGGGTATGAGGCAAAGTAGGTGCACCTTGGAAGGATTAGAAGTCACATGGAATCCTTATCCTTGGTATTGAAGAATGGATAAAGTCTTAGTGATAATTAGGTCTCATAATTTTCTCAAAACAATTCACATTCTTCATGCAAAACACAAAAAAATTACTTCAAGACCACATTACCTTAATTTCTCCAAAATGAGTCCTAACACTATAAAATTCCATGGTGAGGGAAAGCCTATGGAGAATTAGATTGGCCAAATAATATTTTGGTGTCATCCCAGACCTAATATCAGTGTGAAAAATTAATAGGGAGATGTTTGGTTGAATAGAAGGGGAATTTAAATGATGTCTAGACCAAGGGGATGTTGACTAAAAAAAGTTATTGTTTATTAGCCTAAGTGTGCCTTAACACTACAATTAGAAACTAATGCCTTGTGTAAATGGTGGTGGAGGATGATAAAAGTGTCTAGAGGCAAGAATCAATCACATTTAGTGTTAATGGTCTACCCCATGACAATCTCAATGGATAGAATGTAAGTGCCTCGGTATATCTACACCTAAAGTAGTCTTTAGAACCCTGCAATGATATACAATCATGCCTAAGTGCATTGGAAACTAGTTCTCTAAATGAGAGTGAGGTGTTATAAAATCATGATAATATGTTCTTAAGGTTGAAATGGTTTTATAGGTTAAAAAATTGGTTAGATATGATTGGAATCATGCTTCAAGGTAAGACCTATCATAGGGTTTTTGAGTTGTGGAGGTGATATAAAGTCATGCCCAAGAACCATAGGGACTGAGTAGGCGATAGTGAAATGATTATTGACTCCTCAAAAATGATATGGATACATTTAATATGAAGTGGTCTAAGGATAAACTAAACATAAATATGATTGGTACATGTTTCAAACACTATCAAGTCACCTATAGTAACCTTTAACTGTGAAACACTATAGCCATGGTAAAGTGCTTCTAAGGTGTGGTAAGAAAATTCCTTGTTATCAAGGTAATGGTGGATGAATAGATAAAAAATGAGAAAATTTAATCATGGATATCATTCAAACACATCATAATATTATTTCATTGTGTTATTCCTTCTCACATGAGGATTTACTTTGCCATATTTTGTACAATTCTCAGTCTAATGTATCTACTTGTGCAAGCATGGAGACCACGGTACTAAGAGAAGAGGGAAGTATTTTTTTCATTATATAATAATTTTAAATTGATTATAAAGGTGATTAATGTGTCAATTAAGTGTCTTAATTCACTACAATTAACCAAATGCTCATATGCATAAGTGATAATAAGGAAGTCTACAAACCTAGTGTTGCTTACAGTAAGTGCTATATGAAGATCTCCATAATTAAGTTGAAAAAGTTTTTAATGTAAATTTATAATGTTTAGAAATTATCATAGTATTTATTATCAATTCATGAAGGCAAAAAGATAAAAAAAAATGGGGTTTCAACCATTCAACCCATAGTTATGGTTCAAGGCCTCAACACAGCCATGTTCATATAAATTTTGTCTTGGAGTTTCTAGTGTTTAAAGGTGATATGGAGTTCATATACCTCCAAAAAAATTTAAATATCATAATTTTGAAATAATAAACATACTCATGTCTTAAATATTACAAATAAATCATGGTAGATAGCCTTTGTTTTATCTTAGAGGTAGGGCACTCTAGGGACTAGACACCCTACAAACTTATCAAATAGTGAAAATAAGACCAAAATGCATGGTGAGAAGCTTTGGAGACATGAATATATTATGATGGAGTTGTATTTAAATGTTAAAAAGTGTTGAATATCATTCATACATACTCAGACCTCTCAAAGTGGTCAGGAAGGCATCAAGGATATAGTTAGGCCTTTTAGGCCTAGACTAGGCCTAAGTTACAAAAGGGGCCTAGCCTCATTTTTAACACCAAGTAAACCCTAAAATTAATTATATAATCTTAAAGGGGAATTAAAATATTTATTAGAGACATTGTATTTCATAAGGACAACATATATAAGTCAATTTGGCCTTACAATGCATCAAACCCTCTTAGAATGCAAGAACAAGACAAATAAGCCATTTTCTTTCACTTGGAACTATATGAACATCTAGCATGGGACCTTAAACATATTGGGGATGTTAGAGAGGTAATAAACAATTTTTTAGTGTAATTTTTTCAAATTTTGAATGTTACAATTTCATGAGCAATCCTTAAGGGGTAAAATTACCTATAACCCTAGTTTGGACCAGTTTTCAAAGAATAACTTGGAAACATAATCAAATTCAATGATTTGATCCTAAAACATAAAAAATGGTGTATTACACTCTCAAAGGGTCCTCCAAATTCATTTTTTTATACCTTCATTTGTATATAATAGTATAAAAATTATACTTTTTCATGTTTTTAGGATAAAAAGGGTTCTAGAGAGTGTAGTGTTAGCTATCTAGATAGCACCCAATACAGATCAGATTTATCAAGTCTAAATCATACTTGGACTAACATGGGAATTATATAATGACATTGGATGTTTGTATCTAGATCATACCTCTAGATTTTTATGAGGCTAGTTCCTCTAAAATGTATCTTTTAGGATCAATTATTAAACCTATTGATGTTGGGGTGAAAAGGAGAGAATAAACTGAAAATGAAACCTATTTAACCTTTAGTGATGCACTTGAATAATTATTTATCCTCTAAAATATTTGAAACTAAGGCACACACATGGATCAAAATAAATTATACAGACCCATCCTAAACATCAGTGTTTCAAAGGAAGGCTTGAAATAAGATTTGTAGATTGAAGGTATGTGCAGGACATACAAACAATATTCAATGAAATTTTTATTCTTATCTCTTCAATTTACATATTGAGGATGAAATTATAGTAGTAAGTGAGCAAAGTACTTGTAAAATATGACAACTATCACACTTATATGCAAATACATAATCAAGAATACACACTACCACCATAAACTAATTTGTAAACAACTCTCTTTATTGATTTTATGGTTCAAGTTAAAAAAATTGTATCTCTTCATATACAGCTTCAAGGATTCTTTTTCTCAAAATGGATTTGAAGCCTAAAATATATAGTAAATAAAATATAACTAGCCAATGTGGCATACAATATGGAAGAGGATAACAACTCCATTTCATGTCAAGTCAAATTTGAATTACAAACTGATTTTAAAGCTTTAAATATATCTCCCTTTTATGAAAAAATTACATGGGCTTCTCTTTTACGTTGGAACAAAGAATGGTGGTCCCATATTGGACTTTGTTAATCTTTATGCATGTTTGTTACACCAGTTTTGGATGTTAACTCCTTCTTGAATTGATTTGGAAGTTTTATAAAGCCTTTTCTTGTAAGAAAACAAAGGAATAGGCATGCATGTTTGGTCCACCCATGACTAGTCAGCTGAGAGTCAATGGTAGTTTAAGGCTAGTCAATTATACTTTATCTCCTCTTTACTTGAAAATGGTCCTTGAAAGAAAAAGTGTGCTTGATATATCCATGGTAACAATAGATAAGTGGAACTTAAACTCCATTTACACTCCTTGCTTAGTCTTCCAACACCAATCTTCAACTCAAACTTAATCTACAACAAGGACAAAGTCTTCATATGCATGGACCTGACAGAGCTAAGACTGTCTACTTTAAGTGGCTATAAGTACTTGTTATAGTTCACATGTTCAAATTTGGCTCCATATATCTACTTACTTTGATTTAAAACTACTTCTTTGACTTCCAATGAAAAAGCTCCTAGATCAACTTGGTTCATTGGTTGTCGATATTGACCTAGTTTGTTAACTTTTTTAGCCTTTCTCACACTGTTAGATTTCCATGGTATGTGTTGACCAATTTTGCCCACAGGAAAAAATTTTGGTCCCCTTCTTTCCTTGCTATTTAATGCTAGTCATTTTTAGGTTGCACAAGTTCAATGAGTTTGGTTCATGGCCTGGTTTAAGTGATTCAGTGACCTTTGGTTCAAAAGTCCATCTTCAAGTTCAACATCTCGATTCAACAAGTGTTGAACCATTGAACTGTTGAACCATTTTTGGTTCAACGGGCTTGGTTCAACAGGTTTGGTTTAACAGGCTTGGTTCATTGGGCTTGGTTCAAAGGGAGAAGTTTATCAGCCTTGGTTCATCAGTTCATCGGTGTCTAATGGTTGAACCATTGAACCGTTGAACCATTTTGGTTTAATGGCTTGGTTCTAAGGTATGCCAATTGGTCAAGGGGTAGTCTAAAAGTTCAAATGCCCTTGCAAAGGGTAGGCACTTCAAAGGAAAATGACTGGGTAAGTTCAATTTTTGTCTAAGTTTGAATTTGTATAAGTCCTAAATTCCTTCAAACTTTTTGTCTGAAGGAATTCCTTAGTACAAAAAGTCTGAAGGAATTCGGGCGCAGCTCAAGGCAAAGACAGACCTAGGGAGAATTTACATGGACTTTTTATCTGTGAGAAATGTCTACGGACAAAAAGCTCACAAAAAATACACAAGGCAGAGATAGACCAAGGGAAATTGTCCATGAACAAAAGTCCACGGGAACTCGTGAGACCATCCCAAATGCAAAGGACCTACCGAAGGACCCTGAAGGGCAGATGCCCTTGTGGGGGACTTCCGGCCCAAATACAAGGGGCACTTTCAAGACCGGAGGGTCACTTTCCCTTTGGGAAGGTGCTAAAGAAATATAAAGGCAAAAGGTGCCCACAGAGAGAGTGCTAAGATGAAAGCAAGGCCGCAGGAAGCCAACAAAGGACCCGATGATGTTTTGACAAGGACGAGGACGTCCCAGAGGCCATCAAAATTAACAAAGCAAATTAGCTATTGGTTTTCAAACCAATGACGACTGTAAGAACATCAAAATTAGTGCAATGAAATAGCTATTTATTTTTAAATGAAAAAGCACTAACATGAGAGCCCAGGATGCAACGATCTGCTAGAAGTTTGCCCCCGAGGGTCGAAGGAGCCAGAAGAGAATAAATTGAGAAAAGACAAAGCAACAAGCATGGAATGAATAGGCAGTTAGTCCAAGTGGTAGGAGGAAACACTGATTTGAGAAGTAACTCTAGTAGGTGAAATAGTGGTTGTGAATTGACCATTAGAGGATTCAAATAGCTAACAATGCAACCAGTTTCTCCATTTCACATTAATGAGTAGACAAATCATGTATTGACCTTGAAAAAGCAAACTACAAATAGACAAGGGGTGCATTTCATTAATGTTTTGAGTGACTTTCTCTTCCAAATGAGAGGACATAATAGGCAACTTGTAAAAAAGGGGTGCCAAAAAAGGCCTCATTTTCTTCTCCTATATATTTTATGACTTGTCATTTTAGAGATATATTTTCACTTTTATAAGGCATAGCCTTGGAAAAATTTCCACCTGAATCAATAAACACAATTTTTATCTCCATCTTGGATAGATATATCTAAGTATGTCTTGAGTGTTTGTTTGTGTTTAGTCATTATTTCTTGATGCTTTCACAGGTTCAACACCAACATACCTGTTGTCTACAAGGTGCCATCTCTACAGCTGATTGGAGAAGAGTAGTTTTTGGAAGTGCAAAATAGAGGAAGTTACTTACAGTGTGTATTTTATAGCACCTTGGTGAATCTCTATTTTTTGTGTTTTCATGAAAGCCTCCCTGCCAGTTTCTTACAGCCTGGTCCTTCTGCCAAATGTGAAGTGTATGTATGTATTTGTCTAGTTTCAAGTGTGGATGTGAGAAGGTTGACTTATTTTGGTGCATCACCTCCTTAGAGTAGTTTGTTTTTTGCATCTCTCTCCCTTTTCATCCCCCCAGTTTATTTATTTATATATATATATCTATGTGTTTGCACTTGTTGGAATGAACATGATGCATCAAAGGGAGCTAACCCTTATCTAGAGACTCTCCCCTCTAGCTTTTCCAGTCCCACAGGTGAGAGGGGAGTTTCCATAGTTACGAGGAGAAGGCAAGAGCTTGGCCTTCTGCCAAGGGTGTAATCTTTGACGTCAATAGTTTTGGCACACCCGGTGGGACACAATTTGACAACTCAGTAAGTTCTCAGGATTGATGCTAGTCCTATTACAGCAAATGGAATATTTTCATTATTTGGTGACTTTGAGTTAAATCTATTGGTTAAGCAGGCTGGTGCCATCAAAAATCATTTTTTTTTGTATGTATATTTCCTTTGCACAAAATCATGGGTCTTGTTTTCCTTTGTATGATTATGATCAGGCTCTAAATATTTATGCAATCCCCTCAAGAAGCTCTCCTAGTTGCCCTACAATGATAAGGGAAATGGCCCTGGAATTGGAGATTAACAGACTGGAAGAGTAGTATAGATATCAGCAGGAGCTGATGTATAAAGAGGAGTGCTTGTTTGGGCAAGCATAGGCCTTGCAATCCATGGAAGAGAAGGTATCAAAATGGAGAAATCCATTTATTCAAGGTAGTCAGCCTTACACACCCCCTCCTATCCTGAAGAAAACCCCTTCTTTTGCACCAAATCCTTTTTATCAGATAGCACTTGCTCACTCCAGCTCATCAAATGTATTCACTCTCAATCTCGTGCACCTAGCTTTCCAACACCAAAAGACATCAGAACAACCTTCCATGGAGATGAATCTTCTCAATTCCTTATACTGTGATTTTTCCATTAAGGGGAAAGCCACCAGCTAGCACGTCCCTCTTCTAGAGACTCCTCCAGCACATCAACAGTCTCTTCCTTGCATTCCTTAGCATTCCCAAGTTTTTTAACATGATGTGTAGATTATGAGTTGGAGGAAGGATTTGCAAGAACCAGCCCAGAGCTTTGAAGATAATCATGCTGGTGACCTCCAAGAAAGACTCTTTCAGGACAACCTAGCCAAACAAATTAAAGATTTAGAGGCTAGAATGAGACTACTTCTTGAAAGATAGTTAAAACTTCCAGACCTTATGGAGGAGCCCCAAGACCTTGGAGAAAACAAATTTGTTGCCTATTCATAGGAGAAAAATTCCAATTTTGAAATCTTGAATTGGGAAAAACAATAGAATCATGGGGCAGTAAGGAGGAGAAGTAAGGTTTTTCTCAAAACCTTGAAGAGGCTGAGGCTGCCCCTACTCATAATGATGTTGGTGACCTCCAAGAAAGGCATTTCCAAGAATATTTGGCCAAGAAAATTGTGGAGTTAGAATCCAGAGAGAAATTCCTTAGCTAATGCGTGCTAGACGGTTCAGACCAAATGGTGCATTCTATGTCTGAACACACCCCACCTACACATTTCCAAGAAAGATATCAGGCCATACCTGATATTGATGAAGTGCTGACCAAGTGGAAGGAGGAGAATCATTCGATCTAACTCAAGGACTGCCTCCTCTTCCACATGTTTTCTCCACTTCACCCCTTCTCAAGGAAGAACCTATTCTACAGGAGGCAAGTGAGGAGCAAAAGATCCAATCTGTAGTTCTTCAAGAGGTTTTCATGAGCAACAACAAAGAATAAATCATCATTAATGCTCCTTGTGAAGACCTTATCAGTAATGGAGAAGATGCAGGTCTTGCATATATGTAGATGTTCCAGCAATATGAGAAGGAACAAACGCATGGTGAGATATCTTCCCCTCTATTTGATGAACTTCCTTGTTGTTTTGATGAAGAGGATGAATACACTAAGGATCCTGAGTTAGAGGAGGATCAAGAGGATACCTTTGAAAATCTAGAGGTCCTGATTAGCAAAGAGGAAAAGGAGAGGTTTGTCTTCTTGGAGGAATGCCTTAAAGAAGAAAGTTTCAAGCAAAGAGGTGATGTTCTGTGGGATGAGCAAGCATTTTGTGAGTCCATTTTAGACATCACCACAGTCACCCTTATTCAAGAAGGCCAAAAGGAAGCAGAGGATGAGTCTGATAGAGTCTTAAATGAGGTAGAAGGAAATAAATCAGGCCATGATACATTGCAGAGGGAGTGTGCAAATCAAAAGGCTTATGGTGATGAGCCAGTAGCCATTGATTTCTTGGTGAGGAGAACCAATATGAAGGACCAACATTCAACAAGCATCCAGGGACAAGAATAATACATGTATATTGGAGGCATGTTTGAATATGATCCACTCGAACACAAGCCAACTCAGATGGTAGGCAAGAGGAGCAGGTCACCAACTCTCTTTTTCATTCAGCTACTTGCCTGGCACCATAAGTCTTCTTGCTAGGAAGGGGACTTAAGAAATGTTCCCTTCGATCTAGGAGGTAGGTGAGAATACCTGGTTAGTTGTATATAGTAGTTTGTTTTCAATTTCTTTACCTACTTTCCCTAGGTGCAGTTTGCACAGGTAGTGTTTTTTAGCCTTGTGTGTTTCCCTTTGCATGTCAGGTAAAAAAGGCTTCATGTTTGATTCTCAGATCTTTTGGGGCTGTTGCTAATTCTTTAATAGCTACAATCTAACTCTGTGCCTAATGGACTGCAAGGCAACTAGCTTTTAAGCATAGCAGGCATGCTTCCCCTGGGAGTCACCAATTTGTTGACCAATTTTACCCACAGGCAAAATTTTTGGTCCCCTTCTTCCCTTGCTATTTAATGCCAGTCATTTTTAGGTTGCACAAGTTCAATGAGTTTAGTTCATGGCCTAGTTTAAGTGGTTTAGTGACCTTTGGTTCAAAAGTCCATCTTCAAGTTCAACATCTTGATTCAATAAGTGTTGAACCATTGAATCATTGAACCATTTTTGGTTCAATGGGCTTGGTTCAATGGGTTTTGTTCAACAGGCTTGGTTCATTGGCCTTGGTTCAAAGGGAGAAGTTCATCAGCCTTGGTTCATCAGTTCATCAGTGCGTAATGGTTGAACCATTGAACCGTTGAACCATTTTGGTTCAACAGTGTTTCTATGCAAAATTGCTTTCTACATTCAAAGAAGAAATAAGAAACTAAAAGAAATGGTCAAGGCTAGAAGATACCTGATAAAGTCATGCACACCAAAATTAGACATTGGAAGATTCTCCTCTTTGGCTGTGGAGGAATGACACCTGAGAAGAAAAGAGACTGAAACACGGAAAAACGTTAGTCAAAGATATGGTGAGCTGTCAGGCGAACGCCCGATCCTGGAAGTACGAAGACTTCCTAGAAGGATATCAACCCACTGATAAAAAAGCAAAATATTGGACTAAAGTAGATATAATGAAAGATAAAATGACATAAATAAAGGACAAAAAATAAAATGCGTACCTGATAATGAAGTAAACTATTCTGTGCAATCGCCGATGTCAGTCTCTATAGTGTCGGCGTCGGTTATGGAAGGTGCCGACGTCGGTTAAAGTGCCGGCGTCAGTTGGGGTAGTGACCGGCGTCGGTTGGGGCAAGTTCTGGATAGAGTCTGGGTGAGTTGCAGAAGGTCTGGTAGAGTCGGGATAGGGTCTTGGTCAGGATCGGGACAGGGTCTGGACAGGGTCTAGTCAAAGTAAGGTCAAGTTTGGATAGGGTCTGGGGGTTTTGGTCGAGTCTAGACAGAGTTATAGATTTGGATAGTGGGCAGAGATATAAAGAAGGGACTCAAGGTTCAGGTCTACAGTCTGAAGATCTGGGGTGATAGAAATAGAAATAACAAACAAATAATAACCAAAAAGAAATAAAAACAAATCGAGGAAATACTTACCTGTCAGAAGACATGATAAAAGCCATGATTGAAGTCATCAAAGCGTTGTTGTAAGTTGATCAAAGTGAATGCAGATTGGTCGAATGCTGGAGTTGGTTGATTGCTAGAGCTAATTGGTTGCAAGAGTCTATGAATGTCAGAGTTCGGGATCGATTGATTGATTGATTAGCCTTTGGGATTGATCGGCAGATGCTGATGAAGGCCAGGGACGGTTCGAGAGACAGTTCGATAACCGATCGGGAAACTGATTGGGAACTGAATGATAACTAAAAATGGGTAATGGTAAGGTGACCGACGTCGGCAACGTCGGCTGGGTAACGACCGTCATCGGCAGATGCATAATGGGGATAGAGTCTAGCTTTAGCTTTGTGCTCATTTTTACATGCTGCCAGGGTCAAGGCTAGTGGGAAAAGTGGTCGACAAGGGTTAAATAGGCGAATAAGAATAAAACGGGGGATGACCAGGGGATTCGACACGATTTTGGTGTCTACAAATGGCTTGGTTCAAGGGTATGCCAGTTGGTCGAGGGGCAGTCTAAAGGTTCAAATTCCCTTGTGAAGGGCATGTACTTCAAAGGAAAAGGATTGAGTAAATTCAATTTTTGTCTAAGTTTGAATTTGTATAAGTCTAAAGGAATTCAGGCACATCTCAAGCCAAAGATAGACTCGAGGAGAATTTCTGCAAACTTTTTGTCTGCGGGAAATGTCTGTAGACAAAAAGCCCACAAAAAATACACAAGGTAGAGATAGACCCAAGGAAATTGTCTACAAACAAAAGTTTGTGGGAACTCGTGAGACCATCCCAAATGCAAAGGACCCACTGAAGGACCCCGAAGGGTAGATGCCCTTGCAGGGGACTTCTAGCCCAAATACAAGGGGCACTTTCAAGACTAGAGGGTTACTTTCCCTTTGAGAAGGTGCTAAAGAAATATAAAGGCAAAAGGTGCTCGTAGAGAGAGTGCTAAGATGAAATCAAGGCCACAGGAAGCTAGCAAAGGACTCGATGATGTTTTGACAGGGACGAGGACGTCCTGAAGGCCATCAAAATTAACAAAGCAAATTAGTTGTTGGTTTTCAAACCAATGATGGCCGTGAGAACATCAAAATTAGTGCAACAAAATAGCCGTTTGTTTTCAAATGAAAGAATGCTAACATGAGAGCCTAGAATGCAGTGATCTGCTGGAAGTTCACCCCCAAGGGCTAAAGGAGCCATAAGAGACAAAATTGAGAAAATAAAAAGTGACAAGCATGGAATGAACAGGTGGTTAGTCCAAGTGGCAGGAGGAAATGCTGATTTGAGAAGTAACTCTAGCATGTGAAATAGTGGTTGTGAATTGACCATTAGAGGATGCAAATAGCTAGCAGTGCAACTGTTTCTCCATTTCACATTAATGAGTAGACAAACTGTGTATTGACCTTTAAAAAGTAGACTGTAAACAGACAAGGGGCACAGTTCATCAATGTTTTGAGTGACTTGCTCTTCCCAATGAGAGGATGTAATAGGCCACTTGTAAAAAAGGGGTGCCAAAAAAGGCCTCCTTTTCTTCTCTTATATATTTTATGACTTGTCATTTTAGAGATATCTTTTCACTTTTGTAAGGTGTAGCCCTGGCAAAATTTCCACCTAAATCAATAAACATAGTTTTTACCTCCATCTTGGATAGATATATCTGAGTATGTCTTGAGTGTTTGTTTATGTTCAGTCATTGTTTCTTGATGCTTTCACAGGTTCAACACCAGCATACCTATTGTCTACAAGGTGCCATCTCTGTGCTGATAGGAGAAGAGCAGTTTTGGAAGTGCAAAATAGAGGAAGTTACTTACAGTGTGTATTTTATAGCACCTTGGTGAATCTCTATTTTCTGTGTTTTCATGAAAGCCTCCCTGCCAGTTTCTTGCAGCCTGGTCCTTCTACCAAATGTGAAGTGTATGTCTGTATTTGTCTAGTTTCAAGTGTGGATGTGAGAAGGTTGACTTATTTTGGTGTATCACCTCTTTAGAGTAGTTTATTTTATGCATCTCTCTCCCTTTTCATCCCCCCCAGTTTATATCTCTATATATATGTGTGTTTGCACTAGCTGAAATGAACATGATGCATCAAAGAGAGCTAGCCCTTATCTAGAGACTCTCCCCTCTAGCTTCGCCAGTCCCACAGGTGAGAGGGGAGTTTCCATAGTTGTGAGAAGGCAAGAGCTCGACCTCCTGCCAAGGGTGCAATCTTTGACATCAACAGTATGAGTTAATGTGACCCCTTAGATCTACTTGGTCCCACTTACACCATCCTTTCCCTCACTCCATTATATCTAGATGTATGTTTTAATGCCAACTATTAGATGTGCTTGTATTTTAAACTCAAATGGTTATTTACCATGGCTTAAATTTGACGTCTAAATGCCCATCAACATCTGCTTATTTTTCTTTGAAGGATTATATCTCAAGATAGAGAACTCATCAAGACATGAAATTTGTAGACGATGATCTTAGAATCAATGGCATCATTTCCATGTGACTCTTTTAGCCTAAAATACTTTCTAAGAAAACTTATAAAATGCATAAATGAGTTAACTAGTCTTATTTCTTCATGACATCCTGATGATTTGGCTTCTCAAGGTCTATATTAGTCATTTTTCCTTTAAAAAGGACACTATGAAGCATTAAAAATAAAGATAAGATAATTTTCATCAAAAATTTAATGATAGGGGTTAACATTTGGATTGTGAAGCCAAAAATTTTAACATTTCTAGTGGCTCCTAGGGGTTGGCATGCATGTTAGTCAAGAAAATGTGGAATCTCTAGACTATATTCAGTGTTGAACTACATACAAAAATTGGGAAAACTTATAGACACATAGACACAATAGACAAAATAACACAAACAACAACATGTGCACCTATGCACTTAGAGGAAACAAACACAACAAACTAAAAGAGAATAATAATTATTGAAAACATGTGCACATGTGTACTTAGAAGAATGAAACTATGACTATGTACAAAGGAGTGACTCTCCTAATAAAATCACTTTAAAAATATCTCATTCATATGAATGGGAAGTTCCTTTCCACTCAATATTGATAATTTAAAATCATTGATTTCCTTACAATCAGTGATAATATAAGGTTTACTCCAAAGGCTATCAATTTTGGAGTTTTTACCT
This sequence comes from Torreya grandis, assembly GCA_037957365.1. NCBI lineage: Eukaryota > Viridiplantae > Streptophyta > Pinopsida > Cupressales > Taxaceae > Torreya > Torreya grandis. The sequence continues at coordinate 1,543,315 of JARHVA010002564.1, forward strand.
AGTTTTGCATGCTCTTCATCCCATTTGAGTACTATGTCTCCTTATTGGAATGTTTTTTATGAAGATATTTTGTTAAAAAATTTCTTGAATTGTTTTTGGTTTGACCAAATATTATGAATGGCATCATCCCTTATCTCCTCCAATTCTCGTATTTCATTCATCCTGATCTCCATTGCATCATTTTCTAGAAGCTCTACCTAGTATGCAAGCTCCAAAGCTAGAAGCTCCAATGAAATAGGTAGCCTTTATTTTATTCCTTAAAATAAGAGATAATATGAATGACCAATGGCCTTATTGGGTGTGATCCTATCAACCCATAAAGTAGTCTTTAATTTTGTATGCCATGATCTTTGATTATCTTCCATTATTCTCTCGATGATTTGAATCAGGTTTTTTTTGGTGGACTCAACTAGTCCATTACCCTATGGATAGTAATTTGATGAATATTTCAAATAAATACCTTACTCAACATCCCATTCACATATATTTTCACTATTAAATTCCAAATCATTGTCTGATACTATAGTGGAAGGCACTCCAAAATAGGTGACTAAACTTTCATAGAACTCAAGCAGAGAGTTCTCATTTGCCTCCTTCAAAGGCACTACTTCCACCCACCTGGTGAAATAAATTGTAGTTGTCAATACCCCCTTATTGCCAAAACTATATGGAGTATGTATCATTCTAATGAATTCCAAACCCCACTACATGAAAGGCTATTCAACCTAAATAGGCCTCAATGGCAAGTAGCTAGTCTCTATTTTCCTTTAATATTGCACACTTTACACACTTTCTAACCCATGTATTTGCATCCCTAAATAAATTATGAAAAAATTAACCATATCTAATTATTATTTTTATCTAAGTTCCTAGCTATAAAATGGCCTCTATAAGGACTATAATGAAATTACTCAAAAAGCTTGTCAAATTGATTAGTTTCAACACACCTTAGAAGCATACCTCCAACATCCCTTTTGAAAAGCACTACATCAATGAGAATATATGGTATTTATCACATCCTAAAATTTCTTATCCTTAATTCATTTAATCCCATTGTACATTCTCATTTTTAAATGAATCTAACAATGTCTTGTGTCCAGCTAAATGGAGAAGTAGTTTTAGCTTCCTGTTGGGTGTCTTGAAGTGTCAAAACCATATCTTTTTCTTCTTTCACATATTTTGAAAGATATTCACACAATCCTTTACCTCATACCATCTTGGTGACCTTCACTTCAATATCATATTCCATTCACTTAGTGACCCATCTATCTCTCTTCTCACTTAAGTCTTTGTTGAGGATGAAATCCTTCACACTAGGATGAGCTACCATTAGTATAATTTTGTTATTAGAAACCAAATTTCAGAATTTTTTCAAAATTATTATAATATAAAGAAAATTATTTTCAAAAAAATAATACCTCTTCTCATATATTTCTAAATCTTGATTGAAAAATGTAATGAGTTGCTCCAAACCATCACTATTCCATTACATAAGCATGGCTAAAATTGTACTAAATCTAGAAAAATCATACATAAATAAATCCTTACTAAAATTTGGATTAAGAAAAGTAGGAGCTTGGTTGATTACTTATTTTATTTACCCAAAACTTATATTTCCCTCTTTAATCCAAGTTAATTATTGATGCTTCTTCAGCATTTGAGAGAGTGGCCTTACTAGTTTTGCAAATCCAAGAATAAATCTCTTGATGAAATTCATCTTGCCTAAGAAGATTTTTAACCCTTTCTTATGTTTTGGAAATGATAGAGAAAGTATTTCTTATATTCTCTCTAGGTAAATATAGAGACCATATTTAGACACCACATACTTAATAAGTCTTCCCTCATTCACTAAAAAGATGCACTTCTTTATATTCAATGAAACTCCAAATTATCTGCGGGATAATTTGAAAATATAGTAATGTCATCAAGATAAAATAAGACCATTTCACTCAAAATACCATGAAATTCAACATTCATTTTCCTTTGGAAAGTGGATTTAGCATTAAAGAGCCCAAAAGGTATCTTTTCATGGGCATAAGTACCCCATTTGGTTGTGAAAGTTGTTTTATACTGATCTTTCTCTTTCACTAATATCTGGTTGTAACTTGAGTACCCATCTAGTAAGGAAAATATTTGTGAACCTAATACTCTCTACAAGATTTGGTCCATAGAAAGAAGAGGATAGTGGTATTTTAGTGACACTTTGTTTAAATCTCTAAAATCCAAACATAGTCTTATCTCTTCATTATTCTTTCTCTTTGGCACAAGATTTGTTATCCATGTTTAGTGCTTGATATAAAATATTATATTTGACTCAATCAGCTTTGTAAGCTCCTTTCTCATAAAAAAATTAAACCATGGGATTGATTGGTCTTTACTTTTGTCTTCCTGGCTTTGCATCCTTTTCTACCTCAATAATATGTTGTGTTAACCTAAGATCAAAACCTTTCAAATCATGGTACTCCCAAGCAAAAACATCCATGAATTCCTTACATAATGACATGAAATCCTATCTCTCAGTATTAATGTTAGCTATGTGAACTTGCTCATAATGTTCTTCCTTGGAAGAGATGCTTACCTTGTCCTTTCTAAGTTGATTATCCTAATTGAAAATACTTTCCAAAGTTACTAAACCTTTGGGCATATTTTTTTATCTCAATTACACAATCTAATATTCATATTGCCATTACAATTTATTTTGATTCCTTGAGCAAAATTTTTCCTCATTCTGTAAGAAACAGGGTATCTATTGTCACTATCAAAGACTTTCTAACTTACCTCATTGTTTGGAACTAAAGGCCTACATATTAATTTTATTTGGGTCTAATTTTTATTGTCCTTGATCTGATCCACTATATCACATTATGATCCTATGGCTACAAGTCTATTTGCATGTTAATTGGTTGCTCTAGGAATGGAGAGGATATCAAATGTCAGGAAATATTCTATGAGGTCCCAAACTCTATGCTTGTAGGCCTTTAGGAGAGGTTTATTTGATGAACTTAAACCTCTGAATTATTATGCTACCAACTCACTATCACCTTTCACCTTCAAAAGCTTAATACCTTTCTTTCTAGCCCATTGAAAGACAGGAATAAGAGCTTCATACTCTATTGTATTTTATGTACAACTAAACTAAAATCTAAATGAATAATAAAACCTTTTGTTTTGAGGTGAAATCAACATTACACCATCCCCACTCCCATTATTTGATCTAAATCCATCAAAGAACATATTCCATAACCCTTCTTGATCTTGCTTTGAGTTGGTGAGACTAGGTAATGAGTCACCTTCTTCATGCATGTAGTAGACACCAAAATCAACTTCTTTAATACGTTTTTATGGATCATACCCATCATTATTATCATCCCACTCATCCAAGAGTAGATACAGTATGACTTCAAGTGGACTAGAATTTTCTTGATCAATAGTATCCCCATATTCTTCTAGAATACTACAATTTAAATTAGACATATTTAGCATATATGGTTTAAGGTGAAATATATAAATAGGATATGATCTTTATTTCTGTATCTAGTTTTAAAACCATGTATGACCAATTTGAATAATGGTAGCCTCCTATTTTAGTAGTGAAATCCATGGATAGGCATAGTGCAAAGTATGGAGGTAAATCAACAACAACTACATCTTTTGTAATGGTAAAATTTGGATAAGCAACAAGTAAAATATTAATATCTTTTAGGATGACCATAGTCTTAGTAAGAGAACCATACAACTGTAACATTCCTTTTTCATGAGGCTCATACTCGAGTCCTAGTTTATCAGCTATGTATTTAGGCATGACATAAGTACTAGCTCCACTATCAATCGTATAGTTGTGGAAAATACAATCTCCTATGACAATTGAAAGATATAAAGGAGGAGGCCTAATTACCTTTTGAGGCTCAACAACTTGATTTGAATTGGTTAGAAAAAAACTTACTCTTTCCTTTTTAGGTAGTCTATCAAAGATATTGAGTTTTGAAAGTTCCTCTTGCAGATAATCCTTTTATCCTAGGATTAATAGTATATCCCACATTAAAATTTATACTAAAGTTTTCTTCATATGATCCACAATACTGATTTGAGAAGTGGTTGTCCTTGGTTTTGATTTGGGAGCACAAGGAGTTCTTAAATGTTGTGTGAATTAAACAATGTAATCCCCTTTGATGTTATTCCCCTTTGGATCTTGAAATTATTAGTTTGATATCTTTTGAGGTAGCTCATGAGTTGTGGTCTTGTGTGATGATTGAGAAGGAAAAAGAGCTACCCTTTTAGGACCTAGACCTTCACCAAATGACCTTTTCTTAGATCTAGTATGGACTGAAACTAAATTATCAACATTAGCCTTATTTTAACTTTGATTTGATTTTATGTTTTCAAAAGAATTCTCACCTTCTTGGAATTTAAAAAACATAGTTTTAATAGGTGATCTACCACTCTCTACTCCTTTTTGGTTTGGCACTTATACTTGAGTGAATGAAGGAATGTCCCCATGTGCTAGAGAGGCCTCCTTATTTGGTTGATTTTCATGTGGAGGGGGGATAAACTCTATTGCATATAAGACTGATGTGAGATCTCACCAATTAGATCCATTGCCATATTATTTTCTTGATCTCATTGATTATTTGATTTCCCTTCCTGAGCATAGTTATTTTGAGTTGGCACAACCACTCTAGAATTACTTAGAGAATTAGGATTGTATTGTGTTGATTGATAATTTTGCCCTTGTCCTTGTTGATTGGAATGATATGATGGCCTATTATACTAGTAATTCTAATTAGTATTTTGATATGGATTATATGGTGGATCTTTTTGTATTTCCATTTAAATAAACTTATTGTTATGAGTCTTGAGAAGACTCTCTATCTTCTCCAATCAGTTGATTTGATCACCTTTATTTGATAAAACTTTGTTGAATTTGGAAGTTGAGAAATAGTTGGAGTAGGAGGGTGGATATCTAGAAATAGAGGCATTGGTGGCCTTGGAAACAACTTTCCTACTTTTATAAGGTAATTTTCAGCCTTGATTACTACTTTAAAAGCCTCAGGTAGAGTGTTCCCTCTCATGGATTGAATTGAGAACCTTTAGATAGTATAGAAAAGCATAGTTGGGTGTAGGCTTGATCACTACAAGAATTTTGTCCCAAGTATTATGGAACCTATAATTGAAATCCACAATGAATTTATTATTTAATATCTTGAGTGTTGTATGTTTTTCCACTAGTGAAATATGGTCATTTTTATCTTCAAAGTGCTTTCTCAAGACCTCTCCAAATGCATCTTAGTTGTTGATTGATGCAGGAGCCAATCCTTTATACCACTAAAGTGTTTTCCCTTTGAAATAGGTTTTTAAAAACCTCATTATTACATTTTCTTGAGTCACATGATGCACTAAACAAAGGTTAGCAATATCAACAATATGTTTTATAGGGTAACTGGGTTTTCTCCTCTAAAATAAGGAAGAGCCTTTATAGCAGAAGCTATAATATCATTTCATTGAGTAAGATTTAGAGGACTAACACCATTGAATGGCATAAAGGCTTATCTTTTAGGAATCACCATCTAAGGTATGGGATTTATAACAATGTTTAGCTAAACAATATTGGCTTAAACATGAGGATTTTTTGCAATAATAGGGGAAATAGAAGGTGTAGGATTTGGATTTGATTGAGAGGCTTTCTAATTATTTGTTGAGTGGAAAGATAACTTAGATAAATTTATCTCTTTCCATTTTGAAAAGGATCTTGTGACAACTCTTGGGGGAATGAAAAGTATGCAAATCTAAAAAATGATTCACTTTGTGTGAATAAGTGGTCCGACTAAGCATGCCAAAAATTTTAGCTCTCCAGATATCACCCAATAGAGATCAGATTTCTCAAGTTTGACTCATACCTAGAGTAACATGGGAATGATATAAGGACATGGGATATATATATATATATATATATATATATATATATATATATATATATATATATATATATATATATATATATATATATATATATATATATATACACACATATATATATATATATATATATATATGTATATATATATGTATATATATATGTATATATACATATATATATATATATATATATATGTATATATATATGTATATATGTATATATATATGTATATATGTATATACATATATATATGTATATATATATATATATGTATGTATATATATATATATATATATATATATATATATGTATATATATATGTATATATATATATATATGTATATATATATATATATATGTATATATATGTATATATATATATGTGTGTGTGTGTGTGTGTGTGTGTGTATATATATATATGTATGTATATATATATATATATATATATATGTATGTATATATATATATATATATATATGTATATATATATATGTATGTATATATATATATATGTATGTATATATATATATGTGTGTGTGTGTGTGTGTGTGTGTGTGTGTGTATATATGTATATATATATGTGTGTGTGTGTGTATATGCGTGTGTGTGTGTGTGTGTGTGTGTGTGTGTGTATGTATATATATATATGTATATATATATATATATATATATATGTTAGACCTCTAGATTTTGATGAGGCTAGTTCCTCTAAAATGTATCTTTTAGGATCAATTACTAAACTTATTGATGTTGGAGTGAAAAGGGGAGAATAAATTGAAAATGAAACCTAATTTACCTTTGGTGATACACCTAAATAATTATTTATCCTCTGAAAGATTTAGAATTAAGGCACACATATGGATCAAAAAGAAAATCTATAGACCCATCCTAAACATCAGTGTTTCAAAGGAAGACTTGAAAGAAGATTTGTAGATTGAATGTATGTGCATGAAGGTCTCTAAATATACTACGTACAAACAATATTCAACGTAATTTTTGTTCTTAGCTCTTTAATTGACCTATTGAGGATAAAATTATAGTATTATGTGAGGAAAGGACCTATAAAAGATGACAACTATCACACTTATATGCAAATACACAATCAAAAATACACACTACCACCATAAAATGATTTAAAAACAACTCACTTTCTTTATTTTATGGTGTAAGTTACAATTGATGTATCTTTTTATATATAGCTTTAGGGATATTTTTTCTCAAAATGGATTTGAAGCCTACAATATATAGAAAATAGAATAAAACTATCCAATGTGCCCTACAATATTGAAGAGGAGATTAAATCCACTTCATGTCAAGTCAAACTTGACTTACAAATTTATTTTAAAGCTTTGAATATATCTCCCTTTAATGAAAAAATTGCATGGGCTTCTATTTTGCATTGGAACAAGGAATGGTGGGCCCATCTTGGACTTTTTAAATATTTATGCATGCATATTATGCCAAATTTGGATGTTAAATCCTTCTTGAATTGATTTTGAAGTGTTAGAAAGCCTTTTATTTCATGAAAATAAAGGAATGTGCATGCATGTTTAGTCTACCCATGACTAGTTAACTAATAGTCATTGGTAGTTCAAGGCTAGTCAACTATACTTTATCTCCTCTTTACTTGAAAATGGTCCTTGAAATCTAAAGTGTGCTTAATATATCCTTGGAAATAATAGATAAGTAGTGCTAAAACTCCATTTACACTACTTGTTTAGTCTTCTAATGCTAATCTTTAACTCAAAATTGACCAATCCTATTTCTACATGACATCATGATGATGGTCTAGTTTTTTAAGTTTTGTATTAGTCAGTTTTCCTTAAATAAAGACACTATGAGGCATGGACAAGCAAGCTAAGATAATGGTTATCCTAACTTAAATGATAAGGGTTAACATTTGGCTTGTGAAGCCAAAAATGTTAACATGTATAAATATGCCAAGTAATGAGATATGTGGATTGAGATATTTTTTACCTATACAAGCTCAAAAATCTAGAATAACTCGTTCATAGATGCCTAAACCATTCAATCATTTTGGGCTAGTCAGAAAATGCTTCAAAAAGTCAAGCTTGCCAATGGTCATTTTAAGGTTCTTATATCTTAATAGTGTTCCAGACCACCAAAATTGACATATAGCATGATGAAATCATGTTTAAAGTGAATCAAATGGTTTTTTTTAGTTTCATATGTTTGGGTGTCTCAGGATCAATATATCCACCTTCTAGGCCTAGGAGGGCTAATAAGCCTAATTTGGGTAAAAGAATGTGCTAGAAAAGATATATACACTTGGATTTTGGCCACAAAATTTTTTGAGTAAATGTAAGGGGATAGAGGGTATCTTAAAATGTGCTCAAATTCTCATCATCACCTCCATATTCTCCTAGATAAGGATATTTGCTTGAAAAATGCTACAAGGAATTAAGAGGAAATGCATAAGTTTGGTGTCAAATCAGGTCTTACTAAGTGATTTATGGATCATATTACATTTCTTCAAGTATGGTATGATCTTAATAAGTATTCCATGGAGTATATCTATAAACTTGAATCAAACTTGAATAAAATCCGACTTTTGCCTTCTACACCTAGTATAAAATGAGAGATTTGAGGGGATTGAAGACTAAATCAATGAATAAAAATCCTCATGGGGCCTTATAAATATGATACATGAGATGATACACCACATTTAGACTTGGAATAAGTCATAATAAATATTTAATTGAAAGTTATCAAGTTGAAAAAGGTCTCCAAACTCTAATAGGACTCTCCTTCCTTCTTACGCCCCATTTGGAGACAAAGTCAAAATAAGGTTGAATAAGTCTCATAAAAACTTGATCAAAGTGTTGAATCATCAATAAGGTTCCAATTAAAAACTTTAATGGACTTGAAGGCCTACTTCCATGGAGGAAGACCCATTCATCAAGGAAACATGTGAGCTAAAATTTAGAGGTTGAAGCAAGAATCTAGGCACTCTCCAAGTGGTCTAGGCTTGACTAAACATTATGACAACGTTTCAAAGTCTCTAAAACATTTTAAACTCTCTCTTTCATGCCACCCTATGGAGGACCAATGTTTGGAAGTCTAAGAAATGCTATGTAGCATTAAAGGAGGAGTAAGACCAAGTTTGAAGTCCCCTATTTTGGGGTTGTTTTGTCTCCAAGCTTCTGTTTTGCTATTTGAATTCATTTTTCCAAAATTTAATATCACTCTTTGCTTTTGGTTTTGCATAAATGCTGACAAAATTTTTACTCACCTTTTGAGAGAAATAAGAAGCTTTATTCCTCCATTTTTAGGCTTTTCAAGTGAAGTGTATGGATTTACAGATGATATAATCTAGTGAAGCACTTCTTTTCCTATGTTATTATCTAGTTATTATACCTTCACGAGATAATTTTGATGTTCTATAGGTCATTTTAAGTGTCTAAACCATTAAGTTCAATAATTAGAAGTGAGTTATGTCCTTCTTTGTATAGACTAAGTTTGTCAAGTCCTTCTTGTGAAACACTTTTGTATAGATTATTACTAAGTGTATAGAATGTGTGCAAGTTTCTCCCTTTCATAAGAGTGTTATTACAAGCATAATTTATCACAAAAAATTGGTTCATCACTTTCATTTCTAGTTTCTCTTTCAATTTCATTGCAAGTAGTGACTTTTTGCACCCTTTTCATTACTAAAGTTAGTATATAGTAGGTTAAGAGTAAATTTTAGTGAGATAATTGTTGGTAATTTGTCTTTTCAATGCCAAATACCAACCCCTACAATCCAAAACTTTTCTTGGTACTGTTTATCCCATTTAACTAGTCTAAAACTAAGTGTTTTGGATTTAAAAGGAAAATATTTGGTCTTCAAATGTTAAAATTAGTATTAAAAGGTCATAAAATGGGTCAATTACTTTTGACCACATTCATTTTAATGATATTATCCTATGTCCAAAATTTCACACTAATAAAAGGTGATTTCATGTGTTTTTAAGCCTAAAAAGGCCTTGTTCTAGCTCACACATGCTAATTTTTTGGCTTCAAAAGCATAAAAATACTCTATTTATTTATTTTTTCATGTTAAATGCCCATGGTTTCCATTTCATGCATCAAAATATGTGGTGGAGGTCTTAAATTTTAATAAAAGGCTAAAAAGAAGTTATTTTCATTTACTTTACAAAGAATAGTATGGATTTGTATGGAATTCCATATAGCTAAGGTCTAAATCTAGAGTAGGAGTACATGACAAAGATTCCAAAATAATTTTAAGGAATTTAGAGGCCATACAGACTCAAAACTAGTCATCTCTATATAAGTGACTTATTTTCACATAATGATATACCTACAGGTTTCATGTCAGTATAGATTAGATAGAGAAGGTACGTGTCTAAATTTTGGGTAAAATAATTAGATAGAGAAGGTAGATGTCTAAATTTTGGGGAAAAGAATTTAGACTCATATGGATTCTTGATGGATCAATTGGTTATATATTTAGTCTATTCTCCCTCATGAATCATCCATTTTAAGTTTGGATAAATTCTGCAATCTTGCAACCAGGAAGGCAATTGGTTTTATCCAATTTATCCTCACCAGGGCATCATTTTAGGAAAATTATAGTTTGTGTAAAATTCTAAGGAACCTAATCAAAATTACCATGACATTATCTAGGTCCTTATCACATGTTGGAGGGTGAAACAAAGGATCTTTAATAAGAGGAGTTTAATTTTTTAGTCTATATGCTTAAAGAGAAATTGTACAGTCATGGAGAGACAAGGTAGCATCAAGTTTTCTTGAATTTATGTTTTTAGGGTATCCTTCAAGTTATATATGTTCTCCAAGAAAAATAATTAGAATTTATCCAAGTTTCATATCAAAAAACCATTCATATATGCTCAATTATTACCAAGAAATCCCAATTTAGCATTGTTTAAGGTTTTATAGCATCTTTTAAGATTTTAGTAAAGTACTAAGTTTCAATTTTACCATCGTGTGTTCCATGAAAGTATTCCAAATTGATATTTTTTGAATATTATATGCCCAAAACTGTATAGAGTATTAATTTTTTTCTTGGAATGCTCCTCATGCCTATTTTCCACCTCCATTTTGTCCTTCTCCATTCCCACTATCATACCCAGCCATCTTCCATTATGTTCATGCTTTTTTCCACCCTCCATCACGTTTCCATTCACATATCCATATCTCACCACCATTTAATCCTCATATATCCTATGAAATCCCTATTAATAATGTCAAAAAGGTTTTATATCATCATGAATATAAATGACTTGGACTGTAAGGACTTTGAAATCATGCTAAATTGAAGAGGGATATACACCTGCAGTCATCAAGAATCACAATCAAGAGCTTTTCATGAAGTATAACTCAAATAAGAGTGGTATGTAAGATCATATAGGATATGTTCCTCATCAATTTTGTAAGGGTTCAATAATAAATTCACAAATTAAGGTTTTGAGTTCATATCAAGGTCTAAATTTAGACCTAGTCCATACAAATGAAATAAATACAGTCATATACATAGCCCTTATGATGATTAGACATGATATCAAGATATTAATGAATATGAGTAAATAATATAGGGTTTATAAACCCTAATATGATTTCATTCATGTCATAAATCTAGGAAGAAAGTCATATGCTTGCATTGATGTCTTAATTGTAGCTACAGTCTTGTTCTTAAGCATCCTACAGTATGGTAAGGTTTTTTAACTTCAATAGGAGGCATATCAAGGAGATGCACACCACATAAATAGTATAAATACTAATAACCATGATTGCATACCTCAATTAGGGACACATGTTGAATTTTAAATATGGATTAAGAGGAAGAAACCCTACCTATAGCTAGCCCCTAAGGACAACCTATAGCTAGCCTTAAGAGTTAGGATATAGTCAAGAAGGAAGACTAATTCTTGTGAAGGCATAAAGGGTTTAGAATAATTCAAGAAGAAATTTTTTAATTTGTTTTGAAACCATTTTACATGAAAAGGATTTTTATACCTATTTTACCCTTGTTTGAAACTCCAACCGCTCTCTAAACATACAACATGCTACAATTAGGCTATAGCCAAGAAGGTGGATGTGAACTCTTAAAGAGACCTAAATATTTCCAAGAACCTTATGGGATGTTATTTAAGTGTTAATACATAATAAATAAGATATAAACTCATAGACACTTTATGTGTTTTCAATCTCCAAAAGGCATCTTCAGATATAGTCCATACAAGCCTTAGTCCAAGCTCATAACATAGTGAAGATGAGAGGAAGGATGAGACTATTTTTAGGAGCTGAAATTGAATAGGATTTTTCAAGGTAATGATTATATTTTAACATTAAGGATAGATATAATGGGGTTTTTATTTTATGTAGGCCATGTTTTTTAAGAGGCTATAGATGGTTTTACCTTAAACCTACACCTATAGTTGGCTTCAAGAGTTTAACAAACATTGGTAGTCAACATTAAGCAAAGGAGTTTGGTCATTATCCCTATTTTCATAGGATAAATAGAATTTTGAAGGTATAAATCAATGTATTAATAATATTTAAAATCTCTAAACCATAAAATGACATAAGAACTTAGTTTCATCTATAAAAAAACACCTATTGTCTCCTTAAGATAGTAGGTATATCTTCAAAAGATCAAAAGGTAGTTTTGGCACAATGGTTCACTTTGATTAGTTTTAAAAGGTTTGGATAAGTCATAAGTAATGATATAATTAATAATGAGATCAAGAAGGTATTAATGCTCTTTAAGGCTAGGCTTAGTTTTGATCATCCAATAATCACCTACAACTACTTAAGAAACCTTGTAAAGGTTGATAGTCAATAGTAGGACAAGGGGTCTTGACATGATCCTTATTCTCATATATTTTAAATCAAGATGGATGTCTCAAGGAATGTTATAGGAAGATTTTTAGGATTTAATCTTTCAAGTGACAAAGACTTAGGCTTATTTCTTAGAATTCACACCTATAATCATGCTTATCTTAAGGCAAGGGGTTTCAAACAAAGTCTCTTAAAGGAGATTATCATGTTCAAACAAGGGTTTCAAGAAATTTAAAGTGGTGATTTTTTTAGTAATTAAGGTTTCAAAGGAGTAGGGAAATGATGAATAATCCTAAAAACAAGATAAAGGACCTTGAGGAACATGAGACACAATCATTTCCTCTTAAATACACACCTACAACTCATGAGCATAGTCATATATTCAAAGTTGGAAAATAGTATGGAAACATAGTGATCTAAATGAGTCACATGACTCAAGATAAAATGAGGAATAAATATGCTATAGGCTTAGACAAAGGATAGGGTGATATATCAAGGGACCCAAGCACTCAGTCAAAGTCAACATAAAGGACATGTTACAACCATAAATGATATCTTCAATATCATTCAAGTTCAAGTGGCTTATAAGGTTTACAAGGTATGTCAAGTGAATATTTTTCATATACAATACATTGTTCAATATCTAGGATAATGCCAACTCAAGAAAGTGAAAGTACATAATTGTATGAATTTTTGACAGTGTAGAGTGTCATAAAAGCTTGTTTAAGAGTCAAATCACTAAGAAGGGGATAGTGTTTTTAAATGGTATAAAGATTAATTTAAGAACCAATTAATTATGGAGTGTTTTAAATACACCTTCACACCTCTAAGGGTCCACCTATATTACTGAGGAACATAGTCATGTTGAGGTCTCTTAAGAGATAAGGTTTAAGATAGGAGATATAAAGGTTGAAGTCTAATCAATGGTGAATGATATCACTTCATCAGTAAATTTCATGAACTTTTTAAATAATATTAATCGTTATTATTCTCAAACTAAGGTAATAAATTAGAAAAACTCAGCCCTAAGACCAAATAGGTAGGCATCCTACCGCTAAAGGTAAAATAAATCCACCTATAAGTAGAAATATGCACTATTTGAGATTGAAAATTGGTGTAAGAGGTTATAATGGGGTTTTTTAACTATTAATGTTTTTGTAAATGTCTAATGATAAGTGAATAGCTTCATTATTTTATCACAGTCATCAACATGTCCTTTTAAAGTCACTTTTGGTGAAGGCATGTTTCTAGAGGGGTTTCAAGGTGTAACAAAGGATTATAAGATCATTAAAGTGTTTAAAAATAATTTTAGGATGTTAATACATATTTATAATACCTTTCAAAATTTTAAAAACTCTAAATTATATGAAAACCATATCTTTGAGGACTAAATCAAGCAAGCAGGCCTATAAGCCAAAAGGCATTTTTTGACCTATCAAGCACAAGGCACCTACAAAATGATTTTATGACATGGTAAATATTCCATGATGATGATTTAAAGCAGGGAGAAGTAAGGGAGGATTAATTTTTAGTTTAAGGAGGAAATTCTAATTCTACAGTTCTAGACACCCATTCAAGCCACCTGATCAAATGCTCATATCTTTCACAACGTGAAGAGTTTGGCTAAAAGATATTAGCATTATTTGAGGACCCATATGCACTTATAATCATGAATAATTTAATTTTTTTAGGGTTTATGATTTATGAATAGTAACTAAGAGCATAAATAGTATAGAATATAAGCAAAACCCTACAAGCAAATTTCTTCACATGGCTATCTTTTCATATCTTTTGAATGGGAACTGTTGGCCAAATTTGGCCCACATATAAAATTTTCCTAGATCTAGAGGGAGAATATAAGTATATTCCTAGTTTAATAATGATCTAATAGTAGAATGAGTAGATAAAATTCAAGATAAGATCACTTACCATTTTTAAGCTTTAGAACCACTTTAAGCAGGCTTAAAGTGTGATTTGATGATCTTAAGGAGCTAGACCATCATGACATGTCATTAAATAATTAACAAATTAGTCTAGTTGGACATTTTAAATATTTACTTTAGAGGTTGACTAGAGCTAAATTAATGCATGGACATGATGATTTTGGTCCCATAAACATCCTCTATAAATTTTATATCTTGATGAGTTTTCTATCTCAAGATATAAGCATTCAAAGATGAATTAGTAGAGTGGGAAATGCATATGGATGTCAAGTTAAAGTAGCATCAAATATCTATTTGAATTAAAACGTTCTAAGGATGAATGTATGGTTGATATGTGGCAAGATCTCAAGTGCCCATATGAAGATATAATGGTACACAGTGACTGATAAAGCCAATGGGTCCAAATAGATCCAATGACACATGTTAAATCATGTGATCAAAGATCAATGGTGAGAGTCAAGTCAAAAGGTCCATGAACCCAAGATAAGCATGAAGGTGAAAAGTGTTTAAATCATAGAATTTTAAGTCAAGATATAATGGCAAGTGGTAACTTGATGATGTTATTGGGTCTCAAATATCTAACAAAGCACATTTGATCATGCACCTAAGATCTAATAGCAAGAATCAAGTCAAAGATTCAAAGAATCTTAAGATTAAGTGAAAGGATAACAAGTTTCATGATCATAGTGACTTAGTAGATCAATGATGCATGTTTGATCAAATGAAATTAAATCTATGGCACATGTTTAATTGGACCAAGGATATTGATGGTGCATATAGGGTCAAATGGTTAATAAGCTCATATTAAATATGAGGTCAACATGTGGTGCAATTACATGAGCAAATGAAACTAACAATGTATCTTGAGGATAAATACACAATTTTCAAGTGTCTTAATCTAAAATTCAGATCACATATCAATGACCAATGATGAAGCTTGAAGGTTTTATAATCTCAAAGACCCATATCAAGAACGATGGTAAAAATTAAAGGTCAAAGTTATGAGACTTTGAATAGACGTTGAAATATAGTTTAAAGATGAACTAGAGTGAATTTTTAGGGTTAAAATGTCACCATTGGAATTTGTTGAGTAACTATTATTACCAAATATTTCACCTTAGAAGAGGGTGTTCAATCCTCTTTCATATTTGGGCAAAATGGGAACACTTCCAAGGATGTGGGTGTACTTATAATGGAAGCGAGCCTCTAGATTTAAGGGCTAGCTCCCTGAATATATATTGAAGTGATTTCACCTATGCTAATGCTTGCTTATGGGGAAAAGAGTTATAATTTTAATTAATTTAACCTAATCTAATGGGGTGATACACCAAGACATTTTCCACATGACCATGACATTTCATTCACTAAGAAATAAAGCATATAGACTAGTCTCAAAGTCCTAAAGGATTTTAACATGAATGTTTGAATATGGAGATGAGATGTATGAAGAAACACAAGGAAAATGAACTACAAGGCAAATTTCATAATCCAAGGAAAATTATACACTTTCCTAATACACTTTACTACACTCTATATGACCTGTTAGCATGAGATTTTCTTGTAGAAGACATGAAAGGACAAAGAAAATCAAAAGATAGAATCACTAAACTTAACAATTCATCACTTTGCACACTCAAACAATATTTTATTGAAATCAAAACTATATTACTTGAATTATTATAAGGTAAAATGTGACATCAAACTAGCATGGATTTACCTACCAGGCATGGTCTATCTTATAAAGGCTAAAATGGTAGCTATTTATAGAATTTCAAAGAGAGGAGAAATAATGAAGTTCAAAGGTCAATAGAACACATGTCTAATCGATAACCATTTACATTCTAGGGTACTAGAGTATGAAATATACCTTGAATGTTTCCTATGATAGATGTGCATATAAACCATGATGAACTCTCCAAAATAGTGCAAAGACTCTTTATCTAACCTTTATGAAACTACCTTCATCATGGATCATCTATCGAGAATTTTAAACTAAATTAGAGATAATTAACACATATATATTGTTTGAGGGAGGTTGTAACATTTTATTACAATCATAATATGTGTTCCTAACTACTATCTATCTTATAGACATATGTATTCATCATCTATAGTTATTCATTTCTTTCCTAGCATCATTCTTCACATTTGGTAGTCACTATTCATCTTAAGTCTTCGAATGAGCTTTCATGATATCATATGAGTCTAAAGAGCTTGATTTTATATATAATCCTCAATACTACATATTCTCCCATGTGGCATTCCCTTTCCATGTTTCTCATTCCATTATAAACTATGCATGTTGTCATTTGGACACATAGCCTCATCTTGTCCATCTGGAACCTAGTTGAATTTTCTCTATCGATCTCATTTGGAGTCTCTTTTCTTTGACTTTAAACACTATCCATGATCATTGATCTAGGGTCCTAATACTATGACATCTGGTAGCATTGCATTCAATATGATCTCCTTGACCTTTGACTCTTGCTCACATTATTAGATCTAGATGTACATTCAAATTCCAACCATTGGATCAGCCTCTATTTGAATTCAAATGGTTACTTTATGAGACTTTATTTTAAAATCTACATTCCCATCATTGATTTTTGTTCAATCATCATTGGCATCCATGCACCCATCACAATTTGAACTCTGATGGTTAACAATCAAGGCTTTATTTTTATGTCCACGTAACCATCATTGTCTACTTATTTAATTTTAAATATTTATATCTTGAGATAGAGAGCTCATCACATGTGAAATTTTGGCCACATGATGTTTTTTTATCACATTTATAATATGCATAAGTAAGTTGACCCATTTATTTTTACATGATGTCATATGATGGTTTGGTATAGTTATATATGTGTTATGATATTTTGATTGATCCTATTTAGCTCCAATAATTTCATAAGGCATATTCAAACTTCATCCATGACTTTTAACTACTCGAACACCATGAAAACCTACAACTTGCATATAAGACCCCAAAATGACCCCTAAGTGACTCCTATTGACATAAAACTTAATTAGACTATGACCAAGGCTAAATGTAATTAAATTGCATCAAATGAACTAAAAAATACCATATGACAGCTATTTTATACCCCTATATAAGTTTTTGACTATAGGGGGGTTAACCCAATTTGACTTTTAGTCAAAATGGTCAGCATCTTTGGCAATTTCCCAAGGGTGGTATGCTTCTTATGCCATGATCAGTTGCCTATTCTTTTCCATTGGGATATATATTTACATGTACACAAATTGACACACAAATTTCCTTTGACAAAATACCAAACAATAAAAAATAACAAGACACAAGATAAGAAACACATATGTGCTCAACTAGAACACTTAGGGAACACAACACACACAACTAAAACAAAACACACACCTATCGTACTATTTAAAAAACCTCATATTTATTTGAAACATCTTATCATACCTTAACTATGGTTAAAAATGGTGCCCTTAGAATCTCCATCACTCATGAAGGTAGCCTAGCATGAGGAGCATGATCATCACGAATCACTTGCATATGTAGGTGATCAAGAAGCCTATCATCTTTTAATATTATTAGGTATATAAGTGAATTATTTGGGACATTCATGAATGATATCTTTTTCTCTCTAAGATCCTTGGTTAGATCTTCAAATATTTTTATATCCATTATATGTTCTCTAAAAATATACAAACTAGAGTGTATGACAGTATTTTCAACCTTGTCTTCTTCTAGGATAGGAAGTGCCTGATGTTTAAAAGAATTAATATTCTCTTCTTCATGATCCAATACCTTTGTATCTATATCAACATCAATTTAGTATATTAATTGCTCTTTTCACACAATAACTTTTTCCTTAACCTCATTATCTATGTCTATAACTTCTTGGGCACTAGCATCATCAAATTACTTCATGATAGCAGATTCTTAATCAGTAGAATGAATTGTCTTTATTTTTGATATAAAACTTATCAACATTATCATTATTCTCATTATCAACCTTCATCTTTATGCTTGATAGAAAAAATTTCAATGTGATCATTTGTCTAATTAGTAACCTTGACATTAGATATAGAATCTCTTGGAGAAAAGGGAGACTTACCCAAATTTTCAAACTCCTTGCATATTTCATTTAAATATTTCCATAGTTATTATTCATTCACAACATGAGACTCTTCTTCATGTTTATTGAGATAATCAACATCATGTTTATCAGAGGCATTAACCAAATTAGATATAGACTTTTTGATAACAGGAGTAATATTACCAAGCTGATCAAACTTATGACATATGACATCAAACCTTTACCACAAATCATTATCATCAACCTCATGAGTGTCATCATACAAAGCATCCTCATCAATGGTATGGATAAATACATCATTTTCCCCACTATGGTGCTTAATTATATTCATCAATCTATGATCATCATGTTCATGAATCATATAGTTACCTTCAATAGCATGAGAATGTTTGACACTCACCTCAACTCCTTCAAATGGCTCTTCATGCATGATATAATTCCCAAGGTCATTTTTTCAAATTATGCATAAGTATTATGTCCATATGCATCTACACCATATGCATAAAATAACAAATTGTAGGTTCCTTTAAGTTTATAAGATCCATCATCTACATTAGACTCCTCCTTCTTATGAACAACATAATTCAAGTTAGATCTTGTTTCAATGTATGGCTCAATGTGAAACCTTGAAAGAGGCTAAGTTATAATGGTCACTTTGGTCTCATATCTTGTCCTAAAGGCCAAAAAGTACCATTTATATAAGAGATAGCCACCTATCTTGGTTGTAAATTTTCTTGACAAGTAGATTGCAAATTGAGTTGGGAGGTCAACAATAACTATATCTTGAAGGATAGGAAAACTAGGACAATCATGTAAGAAGACCCTCAAATTTTTGATTATCCCTATGGTCTTAGTAGGTGTACCATCTAGTTGGAGCACTCTTTTACTATGATCCTCATATTTTAATCTCATTTTATCAGCTACAACTTTGGGCATGACTTATTCTTACACACTTATTATACCCATGAAATCCTCTATCCTATTCATTTACTTAAACTGATGTAATTATCTTACCAACAAATCCAAAAGGTTATTAAATGATATTCCTATAGCACCTAGTGCATATGTAATTTCACTTGTAGCCTAATGTAATAATTTAAGCATTTTTAAACCATACTTTACCATGTGCATAATTTACTTACCTTCACATTCAATAACACCAAGGGAGTATAACCATTGGTTTACCATAATCATATTATTTTCTCATGAGGGTCCTTACAAACATGTTGAATTTTGAACCTTTTTCCAATAATTACTTGAAATAAACCATGTATAAATCAATTTTCACTTATGATTAAAAACATTTAACATATTTTAAATAAAAATAAAAATAAAATCACACACATGTATGAACATGAACCAATCTCTCTTCTAGATACAATTGAGAATGGAGTCATTATATTCTAGTGAGATGTTAGTGTCAAAACCATTAATTGAGATGATTATGACCTAAACATCATTAATTTATAATTCATTATAATTTTAATAATACTTAACCTCAACAAAACTAATCATTATATTTTATTCTAGATAATAGGACCCACCATGGGTTGAAACAAATCTCATATTTTAAGAATATGTGAATTTGAATAAGTTTTTTGAATCATCCACTATAGATGGATTTTGTGATTCAATATTATAATTTGAGTGTAGATAAGTAAAACCTAAAAAAAAAAATTTATAATGCCTAAAATATGCCCTACATATACCCCCACTCTAATAAATTGTGTAATCTACTTCATTTAACATGTGTAAAAATATGCTATTTATAAATTGTTTTGCATATACTACATAAATACCTCCAAATTGATAATAATAAATTATTTATTTTTTCAAATAAAATCACATAATATGTGAAACTCCACTCACAATCCTATTAAATGTATGGCATGATCCACATATGACTCTAATATATGTCAAATCTATCATAATTTGCATAAAATTCTAAGATTTGCATAAAGCTATAATAATATGTGTTTGAAATATAAAATTTATATGCCCAAATACTAAATATATATTTTAAATGGACTTATAATCTAATAAAATCCTATTGTGTATGCCCTATGTTGAGAAGAGATGTAGCCTATGAATTACTCATCTATTTTTTTAGATTCAACATGTTATTTATAAAAACATGTAAATCATGTGTTGAAATGATAATATTATGTAATAATAGTAATATTAGATCATTTGAGTATATATTAACCATGTATCCTAAGGTATATAAGTGTGATGTACCAAAGGTACACATAGTGAAGAGGAAACATAGTAATTAGAGTAAAGCCATTAAGTAATAAAAAAGAAAATATTAATGATATGTAGCATGGTATCACACATGAATAATAATGTGTGATATGGATCAAAATATCAAAATCTAAGAATAAAATTCTATATGTATCCACTCAGATCACTAAGAGACTCAAATTTAGACACAATGTTATTTCCATGACACATAAGTAATCATAAAAACACACATGATGACATAAAAATTAAACTACAAAAAAAGAGTCAAATATAGAATAATGAATGTCACACAAGGTAAGGATAATTAATAAATAGAGTCACATAATGAACACACAAAGTAAGAGACAAAAATAAATAATAAAACATAAAATAAGTTACACAATGAACACCCAATGTTAGACATAATTAGATTTAAAAAGGGAAAGAGTGATAACATGTAATACACACTCAAGTACCACATAATGTAATACACATTATCAATAAAAAACCATAAAACAAATAAGGCTAATATGATAAATAAATGTATGCCATCATCACATACAAAAAATTATAGTATCCATATAAATAACAATATAAATAGAATAAGAGTATGTCATGTGTAATCAATGTAAAATATCTCAATATGATGAATGGAAATGGTCATATAAATATGTAACCTATGCAAAGATGTTCCAATATGAACCCAATATAAGCATTCCCCTAATGTAGGAAAGGTAAATTTTGGGTGTGGGAAATTATTACATCTATGTGTCCATTTCATATGAAACATGTATGTTTTGCATCTCACTCATGTATATCATTAAACACCTTATAAAAATTGGATATAGAATCTACCATATGTGACAAATCTTAAATAAATCATATAAATAAGCAATATATGTTATGCATAGGTCTATATTTTTTATTTTTTTTAAAAATTAATAGTTTTCTTATTTTTATTTTTATATTTTTCAAATTTGAGTTATGTTAATGCTAACAAATGATCCCATATATGGGATGATTTTATGTAGATTTTGAGTCAATCGTGATGATCTTTACCCATTGTGGGTGAGAAAAAACACATGTATTTATATCAAAATATAAGAGGTGGTTTGATATTGTAACAAATCCATCATGGTCACTATATACAATATGATCATGCATATGTTCTATATGTCTAGTAACCATAGTATCATATGGATCATTTTATATAGTATAAAAACACATTTGTGTTCACTACATAATAATCTATGTAATAAAGGAGATATTATTTTCACCTAAAAATGAAATAATAATAGATATTATGGAGCTCAATAATATCATCATCAATCATATATCATACCTTATGTCATACACTATTGCATCTATTAGTTTAATGTCATAAATTTCTATGATAATAAACATATGCACTATTTTCAAATCCATTATATTAATGCCTACTCATATCAATTTATTTTTGGGGTTAAGAGATATAGGATTACATTAAAGTAACTTATGTAGTATATTATGAGGATATTTTTTAACTATGAAAACTATTTCATTTGAGAATATGATAAAACAAACCTATTAGTAGGATGTGGAACTATGTTAATTATTGTTTTTGTATGTTATCAAAGGCTCTTGAAGCATAAAAACATGTTAAGGATCATGATATATGTGAGATAATTCATCTGCATGGAATAGTTCATCATATAAAGATAGGAATTTGGATGATATAAATATAAGAAGCATTCATTATTATACATTAGTGAGAAATTAAGAATAACCAGTATTACATAGACAAAAATAATGCATTCAAGATAGTTTAGATAAAAATTAACCAAAACACTACACATGAGAATGCATGAAAGGAACATAATAAGAAATCACACAGGTAACCATAACCAGATAATCTCTATTAATCTCTTTTAAAAGTGGAACCCTTTTCTTCTTACAAAAAAGTATATATAGACGTTTCTAATTTATGAATGTTCATCTTCTTCTCATACTTTTTGCTAAAAGTGGAGTCTATTCATATTCTATCCTATTACAAGTCATGAATATAAGACAAAATATACTATATAATGACAAAATAATTACATACTGCACAAATTTTAGATAAATATCTTGTGCAACTTTACAATCCAAGTTATTCTACCAACATGTTCCCAGACGTAAAACATTATCTCATCTTGAGATAACATCATAAGATCTATGAGAATGCACAAATGATCAAGATCTAAAGAAATGGTAGGAATAATAACACTCACATTGATCATTCAAGGTGCCATTTCTGATTTTTACCTCTTGTGCACTACTTAGCTACCCTTTCAAGATTCCATCTAAGTAGCATACCAACCTACTAACCTTTTCAAGTTTTCAATAGGTCGGCATAACCAAGTGGCCACACTTAATCTATTTTCAACCAATATAGGCCTACTTATCTTATTATGTCATCCCCAATACAAAATTTTCAAAATTCATACTTTGCATAGTACTTAACTTGATGATGGTGGGATGGGTACAGATGAAGGTTGACTAGAAAAGTCCTTGGACTATGCCTGTGTAGCTTTTTATGATGTGATGTTCTACTAGAGCTTTGAATTTGGATTATATGTAGGTGTATTGATAATATACACAACTATTATGGTAAAGGGATTTAAATCCATTTTGTATGCATTCTAGTCCAACATCACTTCTTATATTAATCATAGTAAGGTATGGAATGGAGCATAGAATCCAATGATCTACTTGAGGTCTACATCATCAATTATACTCAAGGTGGCCTTAGCATTTTCAACCATTGTCTAAATCTATCCACTCATCTACTCCATCTTATCTTCTTGTCATTGAGCTTGGATGCCAACCAAGGAACTATGTAAAAGGTGGCTCTACCAATTTAGGAGGTTATCATGCACATTATCCTTGACATTCAATGATTCTTGGAGGCATATGTCCTTCTCAACTTAGTTATAGTGTGAATTTTCATAGTTTCTTTGGTTTTGGAGGCCTTTTAAAATTCTATGATGTAACTAACTAAGGAGGTATCTAATTTATACTAATAATCTATCAAGTTACGTATGACATTTTTAGCCTAAAGTGTGGCAACATTAAGCATTCCTTGGTATTCATCCATAATATTGATGAGAGTGATAACCTCAACCTTGACATCTTGGCCCAATGTTCTTATTTTCACTAAATATTGTACCCTAGATAAGGTTTTTCAATCCTCCTTCATATTTTGGAAACATGGGAATACTTCTAGGTATGTGGGTTTACCTATAGTAGAAGTAGACATCTAGGTTTAAGGGCGAGCTCCCTAAATTTGCCTTGAAGTGATTATCACCTAATTAACTAATTAATTATGGGAAAAGGGATAGAATTTTGAATTAAATTAAAATAATCTCAGGGGGTGATATACCAAAATTATTTCCATAATACCATCATACTTCTTTCACTAAGAAACAAGACCCACAAACTAACTTCAAATTCCTAATAGATTCTAACAAAAGTGTTTGACATAGAGGTGATAAGCATGTGACAATACAAGGTAAGTGAACCAGAGGGAATATTTCACACTATAAGTATATTTTTACACTTAAAATTATAATAACACACTATATACACTCAATATGACCTGTTAGAATAGGAACTCTTACATAAACATGAGAGGATAAGGAGAAGCAAGGATAAAAGATTATCACTTAACATCACCATACATCACTTTACACAATTAGAAAAATGTTCATGAACTAAATAATAGACTTTAATTTATTATTCAAAGGTAAAATAAAATGCCTATCTAGTATGGATTTACCATACATGTAGTGGAATTAGTCTACAAGAGCTAAAATGGCTACTACTTATAGAATTTGAGAAAGGATTGAAGAGAAATAAGTCCAAGAGTCACTAACACATGTGTCAAGATGAAATAATTAATTAAATATATATTATAAGGTAATATTGAATAGACCATGAAATTTCTACTTAGATAAATGTCCCTCAAAACATGAAAATCCTAAAATGTGGCATAGGACTCTTCATTTGCTTGCTTAAAAACTACCTTCATCATCTGGCCTCCTTGGAATACTCCACAATTGAATAGGGATAGATGAGATGACTTCAATAAGAGGGAAGGGTTATAAAAATGTTCCAACATTAATTTGAGGTGTCCCTAATCATCAATATTCTTTTGTCTAAGTGTTCCCACTACCTACAATCATAATCACTCCTTTTTCACTCACCTCTCACAATTGACACCAAAGTTGTCTTTAATTTTCTAGTCCAATCCATATAAAATAGTTTATTATACTTTTCAAGATCCTTTATGCCATTATATTCACTAGGAAAACCTTAAAATTCTTCCTACTTAAAGTGTTCACCTTCCCACTTATTGGTCATTCTTTGTTCACTATGCCAGTTTTGACTGGCTGAGATGAAAGTGTTAGCAGGGGAATTTGTGAGATATTATACTAAAATAAATGGACATTATAGGTTATCTCAAGCCCATACAAAGTAAATTTCAAATTTTTTAACCCTTCCATACCTACACAACACATAAAATTGTCAAGAAAATCCATTTTACACCCTATACATACAAGTAGGGTACAACTCAGTGTGATGGAGAGGAGCCTTGAGGAATACTCTACAAGCTTAAATCACTTTCTTGCTCATTATATCTCATCCAAATGCCCCTCCTTAATTTTCTCAATCAGGTCCTTAGTAATGGTTTTGGAGGGTTTTGAATACTTATGACCCTTAAGGTTTATTCATAAAGGTCTGAAATTAGAATCATAAAAAATATCCACAAAGTCTTTATTCAAGACCTCCTTCAACATCTCCCAACTCCTCAAACTCCCATGCTAAGCATCCATATTGTTGTGAGCTTCTCAAGTTATCCTATCAAGATCCTTTCTTCATTCTATGTAGGAATGAGTTGGTTTAAGCCAAAATGTTGATTTCCTATGGTCTCCTCTATAGGATAAAATCTTGAACACACTCATTGTAATTCTAATTTAGTGTCCAAAGTGATAGCATACCCCTTTGAGGGATTTAGGCCTAGACTAGACCTAATAGGTATACCTACATACTTGTGATTTTGGACCATAATATTGGATTCAAACATATATGATACATTTATCATGTTTTTTCATATCTAACCTAACTCTCTACATACTTCATTAAGGTTTCATCAGCCTCTAACTCACCCTCTCATCACTTTCATGACCCTCCTATAGGGTTTCAATATTCTGGGAGTGCCCTCTATTTGAGATAGATAAAGGGAACTTCTAACATTAACATAGACCAAATGATGGTATGATGGGTTTCCTAATATCCTAAATACCATATGTACAATTTTTCAAAGTTTGGTTACCTCGATAGGTCTATAAAACATCTCAAAATCTTAGATAGACCTCTAGTATGATGATTGTGTATACTTTATACATGTATGTGGACTGTAAGTTATCCTTGGAACCTTTCTTACCCTATTTTACACTTTATTATATTCTTATGAAGTGTTAATTTTCACTATGGATACCCTATCATAAATGTTGGTCATCAAGCCTTTGACAACCTTCCATTTCTCACTTCTCACTTTGATATGCCAAACTATAGGTTGACTATGACTGTGTTTCTCCTTAGAGAGAAACCTTCTTGTAGATGATCTTTTCATCTTAGACACTTATATATAATGTTATACATCTTATTTAGGTCTTAAAATTACATTTTATATTCATATATAACTATCCAATTCATGCCCATGATATACCAACTTCCAAATCACTATGTTTTAACTCACTTTCAACTATAGTCAAGTATAGTTGACCAACTTGGAGCAAGCAGGGGTCTTATAGTTGTGTTTAAACCTTTGAAAATTATATTTTTCACATAATATGACCATTTATAATATTTTAATGATCCCCAATGACATAATTTCTCATTTTTGTGGGCTTTTACCTATAGGTTCACAACATGGACTTTGTGAGCACCTACAATCAACTTATAGGTAAGCTTTTCTAGGGCAAGGTACACTATAGGTGGTAGTTTAGGTCTCTACCTTAAAATCCAAATATTATTGAAGATAATTAAAACATTTGTGTATTATTTACCCTTATAGGATCACTTTTTATACATGTATACCCTTTTTATGCTTCCTTGGATTATAAGTCACTTGGAAGTTAAGGTCCTGTAGAAAACACTACCTTTCTTTAATAAACAAATGCATGATTTAGAAGTCTCAATTTCACAACTTTTGGGACCAAAAACCCACTATAATTTTTAAAAATAATACCCCTATGATGTTTATACAATATAGGACCATTAAAACTCACATAGGCTCCATGTCACATCATCATCTGGTAACACCAAAAGTGGTTAGGGCCCTATTTTCGTGTTTTTAGGGAACTTGTCACTGGACTCAATTATTAAAATATGCATATAACTCTTTAATTATAATTTATATATTAACCATGATCATCATGACATTATATAACTTCACACTTTATTAAGGTTTCAAACTTTTCAAACATTTCCATGACCATGCTTCGAGTCTCTATGTAAGCCCATCTGTAGGTGGACATTTTAGTATGCAGGCAATGACTGTGAATATAAGTATTATGCATGATATATATTATTGTAAATATTATTAGAAATTATCAAGGTATAAAAAATAATCCTTCTAACCTTTAAGGTTTTCACAAAATCCATATGCCTTGTCTCAACATAAGTATCCTCCTTTAGGGCACCTGTAGGTGTAGATTAGTGTTACAAGCCTATGCAGTTATGAGAAATAGTTAGTATAGTCATTCATATGTAACTGTTAGAGGTTTATTTTGATTTATAATGTTTAAATAATATTTCCAAAACCTTTTTGACTCTTCATCACACTTCCATGAACATTCTTAGGGCCTTCATACACCATGAATACAAATAGAAACTTATAGGGAGTTGACTGTGTGTTACATATGATTGTGTGTTTAATCAATGCATGATATTGAGAGACATATATTAGAAATAAATTTATTATTATGACATTAAAATCATGAATCATGCCATATCACATTCATAGGAAACCATTGTGAGAACCAAGACTTCTATACTTAGTGGAATATGCCTACAACTTAACAATCATGTCATCAACCTATAACCTGACCTATTTAGATCATCAATCCACCTACAAAAATTAAAAAAAAAGATTTAAAATATTATATAATTAATTTTACATCATATAAAAGCAAATTAATTAATTGTATTATATAGACTAGCTCAAACGGAAGCAAAACCTATAGGGTATGGGAAATAACAACCAAAAATAAATAATCAACTTCTTAAGCATGGTTTATAAAATGTAGGAAACCATAATATTAAATCCTTAAAAAAAATTTAATCATACCAATTTTACTATGCACCATCAAGATAATTTGACCTGGAAGTCCTCTTGTTGGTCGTACCATTAAAAGACATGTTTACTAGTTTTACTTGTCTAGTGGAGTGATGGAGAAGAATAATGGTTTTAGCCCAATTTTAGCACTTAAAAAGTATATAAATAATTTAAATTTATTAAAATAATCTAAATGTTCACTTTTTAAGTTTTTCCCACATGTCACTCTCCTTTATAGGTCATACAGTTGCCAAAACCTCCTTCTTTTCACTTATTTTCTTGATTTTAGTTAACACCTACAAGTTTTTTAGTTATAAATTGACATATATAATAGGTACTGACATGAGGGATGTTTATAAGTATTTTAAAACACTTTTATACCTAATAAAACCATACCACCCTCATTTATGACCCATATATGACCCATAAGTGACATAAAATGACATAAGGACTAAATGGACTATGACCAAGACTAGAAACATATTAAATGACATTAAATAAACCATGAAACACCCTATAATATTCTAATAGACCCCTAGATCAAGTTTTGAACTATATGGAGTTGACCTATTTTGACTTGTGGTTAAAATATTTAACATTTTTAGTGATTTCCCAAGGGTGGTATTCTTGTTATGCCAAGACAAATAGCATAATCCTATCCATTGGGACAAAAATTAACATATACACAATTTGGACACACAATTTTCCTTTGAAACCACTGTAAACATAAAGTAAAAACACATTAAATAAGACACACAAATAAAACCACACATGTGTTCAATTAGAACACTTATGGAACACAACACAACTAAAAGAAAGACACACACACCTAGCATATTATTTACAAGAACTCACTCTTGATGTGAAATACATCTTACCATACTTCAAATAGGGCCAAAGATGGTTCCTCTTGCATCTTTGTCAATCTATTAAGTCAATCTAGCATGATAATTATTCCCATCCTCAACCACTTGCATATGTATATGATCAAGAAGCTTACCACCTTTATGTCTTCTTAGGCCTACAAGTGGACTAGTTTGAGTTTTCATGAATTCTCTTTTATGCCTTCCAATGACCTTTATTTGGGTTTAAAATTTGATTTATCTTTGTCATATCTGATCTACACTCCTCAAACTATAGAATAAGAGTGATGATAACTACCTCATCTTCATTCTTTTTTAGGACAACATGTAATTGAATTTTGGGAGCATCAAAATCCTATTATTTATGATACAACACCTTTAAATGTGGCCTTACCTTAGAATTAATTCTTGACTATCCTTGAATTACAAAAAAAATTGCCTTGACTCCACTAGGTCCTTGTAGGACTGTAGTCTTTTGAATAGTAGTAAGATGTTCATCTTTCTTCACAACATGACCCTTGCTTTCATGCTTGATAGAACACTTAAGAGCCCAATTATTAGTCTCATTAACAAACACATCATATATGAACTTATTTAAAATGGAAGCAACATTACTTAACTGATCAAACTCTTGACATATGGCATTGAACCTTTGTCATAAGTCACCCTCTTCTCCCTCATGAGTTTCATCATCAAGGTAAACTTAATTAATAGCACACAAAAAGACATCATTCTTCCCAATATGGTGATCAATCAGATTCCTCAATCCATTATCATCATACTCATGAATTATATAGTTACCTTTAGTAGCTTGTAAAGAAGAAAACTCAACACTTACCTCAGCTCCCTCAAATGGTTCATCATGGGTGATGTAGGTTCCAAGATCAATCTGATCAAAGTATGCATAAGGATCATGATCATAAGCATTTTCACCATATTATTGTAGAAACAAGTCAGATATTCCCTCAATTATAGAATCACCATCATCCACATTAGAATCTTCATTGA
Source organism: Torreya grandis (assembly GCA_037957365.1). Taxonomy (NCBI): domain Eukaryota; kingdom Viridiplantae; phylum Streptophyta; class Pinopsida; order Cupressales; family Taxaceae; genus Torreya; species Torreya grandis. The sequence continues at coordinate 1,573,533 of JARHVA010002564.1, forward strand.
TTACACAATTGAAATTAGAGTTTGTCTCAACATAAGGCTCAATATGAAACCTTGAAAGAAGATGAGTTATTATGGTCACCTTGGTTCCATACCTTGTCCTAAAGGCTAAGAAGGACCAATTAGCTAAGAGGTATCCACCTATCTTAGCTATAAAATATCTTGAAAGGCAAATTTCAAAATGAGCAAGAAGATGAACAATAACAATGTCTTAAAGGATGGGAAAGATAGGACTATTATGGAGGAAGACTTTCAATTTTTTTATCAACCCTATTGTCTTATCAAGTGTACCATATATCTAAATCACTCCTTTTCTATGTGGTTCATATTTTAGGCCTAACTTATCAGCTAAAACTTTGGGCATGATTGAGGTATAGGCACCACTATCAACTATGCAATTGTGTACTAGTTTATTACCCATAATGAGAGTGAGTTAGAATGGTGGAGGCTTCTCAACTTTAGTATATGGTTTAAAAATAGTGTTAGGGACATTTTTAAGAGAAACATGACCATGAATTTTACTTGAAGGTAAATTAATAGTAGGGATAGTGGGAAGCTACTTCTACAAGAGTTATTTTTAGCCAGGCATATGGAGGACACCCATAAAGGGATATATGCTTTGGCACTTTTCAATTAATGCACTATGTTTAGGGAATAATTACTTACTTTATCATTAATCCTTAGAGGCAAATAAGTTATTAAAACTTGAGGAATTAAATCACCTTGAGCATACCTTACCACATTCTTATTTTGAGAAGGTACAAGAGTACTTGGGATTGCCATACTTGCAACCATTATTTGTTTCCTTATAGAAGGATTAGATGAACTTGTAGGCATGATATTACCATCTCCTATATCCTTCATTTTTAACTTATCATTTTTTATAATAGATGTTATTTTATTGAGCACAAAAATTTTCTCAACTAGGAAGTTGGTGAAGATTTCTCCATGAGGCTGCCAATCTTCACTTGCTTGTATCATCACTTCATCTTCAGATGAGAGGAGAGGAGTGACTCTTCCTTGAGTAAATATACATTTCTCTCCACCCTCATTTGCATCCATGAATTTTCCTTACTACCAATATTCTCCTTGCACCAAGTTCTTATACACCTGTACCATCTCTCTTACATTAGTCGTGGAATTGGGATTGTACACATCAACAAGCATGTTAAAGTTAGGTTGCCCTTGACCTCTTCCTCTCCCATATTATTGTTGATATGGATAGGGGTTTTGATGAGTACCTAGTTGAATATTATCTTTCCTAATATGATCTCTTAGTATTTTATTTTATGCATATGGATCCCTGGCATCATTTGCCTTCTTAGGAGCAGTCTTGGGCTTGGCATTTGCATTAGGAACTTGGGAAATGTTTGGAGTAGCAGCTAGAACATTAGAAAGCATAAGCATAAACACCTTAGGGAGAAAATTTATTCCTTTAATGAATCCATTATAATCTCTAATGGAAATTTCATATGCTTTGGGAAGAGTAAAACCACCCATGGATTAAAGCATGATGGCAATATCAGTACCAATGGCTCTCAAGTATGTAGGGAACACAAAGCTAGCAAGTGGTCTCATGGGAGGAGGAAACTTATACCAAGTCTTTTTAAAACTCTCATTGAATTCATGTATTATTTATTTGTGGGATCTTTTGATCACATTGAGTTAATGTATGATATAATTATGGTCACTTTCATCATAAAACCTTAAAGTTAAAAACACTCCAAAGACATCCCATGATGTGATGCATCCACTAATCAAATTCCTATTCCAGTCAAGTGTTTTACCTCAAAGGGACATGGCAAGGAGTTTAATGGAAATATTCTCCTTAGTGACATTATTAAAACTACTAAAATTAGATATATCCTTGATGTGTTCATTAGGTGTAACATGACCCTCACCATTGAATGTAGGCACACTCTTTATGGAATTAGGGGGAATGGCATCATATGCTTCAAGATGAATTGTATTTTTAGTATTAAAGGTAGGGAAGGCATGTGGCCTATCCATGATGGATTGGATTTATTCAAGTTATTCACTTCCTTGGTTATAAAAATCTTCTTGGTCTTCAAAGGGTAGATTTGGATGAGGGTATTGAACTTCAAGAGGAATTTTAGGTTGAGTAGGTGGATTGATTTCTTTTCACTTCCCATACAACTACCAAAACCTCATTTTCACTTATTTTCTTGATTTTAGTTAACACCTACAAGTTTTTTAGTTATAAACTAACATATTTGATAGGGACTAATATTAGGGACTTGAGAAGGAGTTTAGAACACTTGTCTAACTAATAAAACCCATACCACCCTCATTTATGACCCAATATGACCCTTCAATGACATAAGATGACACAAAGACTAAATGGACTATGACCAAGTCTAGAAACATATTAAATGACATTAAATAAACCATTATACACCCTATAATATGATAATAGACCCTTATATCAAGTTTTAGAATATATTGGATTTACCTATTTAGACTTGTGGTCAAAATAGTCAACAATTCCCACTATGTAGATTTCATGTGTTGCACACCAGTCTTTTGAAAAAAATAGAGAAAAGTGTCTAGAGTCATCACTGATTAGACATTACTTACTCCCCAATTTCTTGAGTGACAAACTTAGGACAATTATCTTAGATAATCTTTGTAGCTTTATGTAATTAAGTCTTCAAATCAATGTTCTCAGGCTTGGATTGATCAACCTCCTGCTCTAGAGAGGTATCCTTCTATGTAATGGACTCCTAGAATGATGTAACTCCCTCTTACTATATCCTTAATGGTAATTTAGAAACATATAATTATGTCTACTACTAAAGGGGGAATTCTACCAATGTTCTTTGGTAGCTAAAGGATCGAGTCTTAGCATGATCACAAGTGGAAGTGATAAGGTGGTGTGCCTAGAACTTATAGTTGAAACATCCCATATCTAAACTCCTCCCAAAGGCAAAGCCTATTGATTCTCACTTGTTATAACTATGGATGTATCTTCTTCTTGCCTCAGCTACTTTGATCTACCTAGTTTTTGTTTAGGGACTTGTTGTTGTAGTGTTGTAGCATCTTTTACAATCTTTAGTTACTATGCAACAGCATCTTATTTCCTCTTGGCTTCCTTCACTACTTTTTTGTTGATATGTTCCTCCTCAACTATCTTTTTCTCTTGTTCCTCCTTGGATTTATTTTTCACACACTCTTTTTCCTTATTCTATTTCTTAATCACATCAACCTTATATTGTTTGGCCTTAGCCTGTGCCTATGTTGTTAGGTCAGTCTATGTTTTGGATACACTCATTGTTCTTATATTTGAGCCTAATATTTCTATAGGGATTCATCTTATTCTTATTTATTATACTTTATAGCTTCATCAGCTTGTTATTATGCAAGAGCAGCATCCTTAAAAACCTTCTTTGATTGTGCCACTACATCTTATTGTTATTTATCTTCTTTTTCCTTAACCTTGGTCGCAAGCATAACCTCTTTATTCCTCTGATCTTCATCCATCTTCTTCTAGTGTAACTCTTACACCTACTTTGCATCATTTGTAGCTTCTTACACCTTCTTTGCCTCCTTTATTGACTTTTATGATTCAACCTCTACATCTAGGGTCATTTTCATGGCCTTGGCTTCTTCATCTTAATGGCTTGCTTGCTAAGCTTGTTGTTATTGGGCCTACTCCTTTTGGTACTTTTTTTCTTCTTGTCAAACTTACCATTGTACTGCATGAGTTGCTTCCTCTCATAATGCCTATTGTTCTTCATATATAAATTGATCTAGCATGAGCTCTTTGGCTTTTAGGGCTTGTTATGAAGGTGTTGAATCACTTCATTTTACCATAGAACTAAACATAGATGCTTTCATACATCCCAAAGTAACTATCCTATGTTTAGCTGGTAATGATGTCAAATAAGGAGAAGTTTACATTTCCTATATAATGGTTGCCTTAAAAATTTGCATTCTTATAAGGTAAGAGAAACCCTATCATCTTTTAATGTTTAGGTGTTGCACACTAGAGACTCTTTTGGACTTTTTAGTAGTGTTTAAAAGATGTTGATGGCTACAAAAGTTGTAGAAGGTTGGTATTTAAAGATTTGGGTCATTATCTACATTTATTTACCTTCTTCTCACATAATATCGATAACAATAGATGAAAAACATGGTGTTAGTTCCACCCAAAGACTTAGAGGGACCTTATTATTGACTTGTATCATCTACACTACCTTTTAAAAGAATAAATCTTTCTCTTCCTCCTCATAAAAGTCACCTACCATATCTATGACCATCACCTAGTAAACCACCTAATTGTTCATTCCCATTGAGGTACGTTATAAGATCTTACAATCTAGGGCACCTTGGGTTCATCCATCTAGCTTTTGATGTTCCTTATCTTTCACTTTAGTTATGGTGATAGTGGTTATTTGACAAAGAGCTTATGCTTTCCTTTTTGTTGCTATGAGGTTGTGGCTTCTAGTTTTGGTCACACACCTAGATGCATATGTTTTTTTCATGGTGAATTCATCCTATTATATGGCCATGGTAACAAAATATGGTAGGGGTCTAAATGGTAACCTAGAAAACTTATGACTGTGAATGAAAATGCCTTTTAGAAGTAAGGTGACAACATCATGTTATTTGAGGTACTTCATGAGATATGGTGGTACTTTTGGATGTGTAGAGATGAGTTCCAAAAACTCATCCTTCCATGTCTTTAACTTACACTCATGCATTAGGGTGTCACACTCGGGTGTATATATTAGATTACAAAATTGTTATCTTGGCTAGTAGTTAGTGTCAGGGTATACCTCTCCTTCAAAGGACTTATATTAGGTTAAACATAGTAAAAATATTAGGAACTAGTATTAGAAGGTCTATTTAAAATTTATTCAACACTTTTCAATATTTATAAGTATCTCCTACACAAAATAGTATGGCTAATTGAATTTCTCATTATGGTGGATCATGTAATGTGTAATGTGAACTACTCCTTTGGGAATTTGCTTCACAAACTTAGTGGTCTGCCAAAATCTATGTGTGATACACTCAACCAATATATGCACTGGTTCATCTTGGATTTATTTAGTTAGGATTCTTCTAAACCCTTAAACATATAAGTCTATGACCTCCTAAAGGATAAGAGGCATTATGGTCTTATAGGGAGCAAGAGAATCACCTCATGCAGACATGCCCAAATCTTGGGCCATTACTATGATGTTGATGAATATAGTGGTGTGAGGTCCAATGTAAATGTTACCATCTTTATAGTAGCTAAACAAAATTTGCATAATCTATCCCAGATCACCAAAGCTGGGCATGAGAAGTAGGTGTTTGATGTCTATGTTTCGTAATATATGTGGGGTTATAAGATCAAGTGGTTATAAGACATCAACTAGATCATGTCATAAGAGTTTCTATTCTACCACTCAAAGATAATCAAATGGCTCTAGATCAATATATTTGGTCTGTCAAAGTGAAATATCAATGCCTATTAATTCCTTTTGAGCATCAATCAAGTTTTAGATGAGATGTAAACTATCCATGTTATCAAAATACTTGGAAATGAGAAATGTTTTACATTGTGCATAGTATAAATTGGCTCATCTCTAAAACTTTAGCTTGTAAAATGTTTACAAAAATGAAATTCACACTTGGTTCTCAACCTTGTGCTTTTATAGATTTGGCACCTATAAGGTTTTGCATAAATGTCACATTGAGTTATCCCTTTGATATCAATGTGAATGTTGATGTGGAAAAACTTATCTAATATGTAAATTAAGGTAGCTAGTTATTGGCACATGCATTGAGATACACACTTATATTCTTAGCTACTATACTAGAGTATGAATTGATGATGTTGACCAGCCACCAATTTGGTGAAGATTAGATCAATCAAACCATAGTTCTAGCATTAGCTATCTGAGATGACCATTATATGGTTGAGATCTTGGTAGATATGACTTAATTGTACATTTTCTAGACTTTATTTCTTTATTTTTCTTCTACTAACATCAATAATAGTGTACCTAAATTCTTATGCAAAAGGGTATCACATGCTATACTTGTTATCTTGGTTCTAAATTCTATTGAAGAAATCATCTACAAAATACACACATGTACACAAATGAAAATAAACACACACAAAACATGGAAAAATGGGAAATCCTAATCTACTCGATGTTACTTGACACCCACACATTTGGTAGAAAGAGATTAATTAAGACTATTGGTGATGGGGCTTAAGCTTATAGCCATTCACCCACCATGGAAAAATGGTTCCCTATAGATCTATCAAAACAATAGTTCCTTACTATGATATTTCATGTATAACATAAGGCCCTTTCTACCTGATCTATAATTTACTTAGAAATGCTCTGAAGTCACTATCATATAATAAAACTAGTTAAACTTTGTGAAATTCCTTATGTCATAGGTTTTTGTCATGTCATGCTTTCTAGATCTAATTATGAACTTCCTACATCTAAGATTCCCTACATTGATACTCATCCATCCTATTCAATTTGAAAAGCTAATTTTTGAGAGACTCATGATCCCCTAATCTCATAACCATTATAATACACAAATTGGGTGCCAAGTATTCCATAGGCATTACTACTTCTATCCCATAGACCAACTAAAATGGAGTAAAACCTATAGTTCTCTTATAGTGAATTTGATAAGCCTAAAGAATTATGAGAATACAATCTTCCCAATCATCCCTTTTGACATCACATATCTTTTTCAACATATTATTCAACACTTTATTAGATGCCTTAGCTTGGATATTATCTTTTGGATGGTATGTAGTACTTTTTTGATAAAAAATCATGAATTATTTAGTAAGAGATTTGAAATTATTATTTAGGAAGTGTTTCCCTTAATCATGAAATGAGATTAATGAGGCATCTAGATCATGTGATAATATTATCATAAAGAAACTTTGTTACATCTTTTTCCCCATAGCTGGATGTCATAGCAACTTTAACCCATTTGGTAATGTAATCTATTGTAGTTATAATGTAACATGCTTTAATGTCTTTACTTATGGGATTGATAGTTATTACAAAATTTATGCCCCACTATTCAAAAAAAAATTCTACCAAAGGTTGTAAGATAATTTAATACTTATAGTGTGTCTTACCCATTCATTGACATATGTCACAATGTTGTGATACTCTATGTGTATCTTGAAGGAGGTTCAGCAACCATAACCCACTTTATAAAAATTTATTTGTAGTAGCTTCTCTAAAAAAATGACTTTCTATTATTCCTTGGTGTGGTTCCTATAAGATCTATGGTCATTCATGTTTTATAACTACCCTAAATAGTACTTCATCCTTCCCTAAATGATATAAGATTCCATTTATAATAGTATATGGGAAATCTTTGGTGATAAACTTCTTATCTCTTTATTAGTAGTGTATAGGTAATACTCCTTGTTCTATGAAATTAAAAATTACCTTAAATTTTTCAAGTATCATAGAAACTCAAAATAGATGGGAATAAGGAGAATCTTCCTATAGTTCTTCTAGTTTTTCCCCATTTTTGATGTGACTGAGATGATCTGGTCTAACATTTTCTCTACCTAGCTTAACTTTGATGCAAAATTTAAATTCCTATAAGAACATCAACCATCTTGAAATGTGTCCTTTGAGCATAGGCTTATTAACTAATTATCATAGAGATTGATGATCCATCAAAACTTCAAATAGTGTCTCAAGAATATAATGTTAGAATTTCTATAGTGCGAACACTATAGCCAGTGCTTCCCTTTCAATTTTTATGTAATTATTTTCTACATCAAAAAACTTCTAGCTTAAAAAATATATGGGTTGGTATAATCCACCTTCTCTTGGTTACATAATTATAACCCCAAATATGATATCAAAAACATCAATGTGCACATGAAATGGTTTACTCCAATCTAGAAAGATGAGAATAGGTGTAGTGACCAATCTCTGTTTCCATTTTATGAAAGTTCCTTGACACTTAGAAGTCTAGAGAAACTTTGTACCTTTATGTAGAAAATATTCTAATGGAGAATAAATAGCTACATATCCCTTGATAAAATTTTGATAGTATCTTATATGGCTAAGGATCACACTTCTATAGAGTTAACTGGTGGAGGCATACTAAGAATGACTATAATTTTGGATTGGTCCACAAAAATCCCTTCACTACACACTACATGACCTAGAAGGACACCAAAAGGTGTAAAAAATAATCACTTTTCAAATTTATGGAAATGTACAAAGCTCAGCAACATTTTATCATGAGGCACAACTTGGACAAGTCCTCTTTAAATAAAGAGAATACTACCCAATAATCTATATATACTTTTATGAAACCATGAATGAAATCCTTAAATGCAATCACCATTGCTCTAGAAAAACTACAAGTGTGTTCTGGAGGCCAAAATACCTTACATGTAAAGGATCCCCATTACATGGGAAAAAAAATTAGCTCTATCTTCTTATGCAATGGATATTTGATGATAGCCATTGAACCCATCCATGAAGGATTAAAATTTATGACCTATGATAGATTCCAAAACGTCATCTATGAAGGGAATCATAAATGGATCATTCATACATGCATCATTAAAAATTTGAAAGTCACCACATACTCTCATCTCCCCTTTTTTCTTAGACTACACTACCATGGGACTAACCCAATATGCCTTCTCTATAGGATAGATTATACCTGCTTCTTTCATTTTGTCTAATTCAACCTTCACTTTCAACTTCATTTTTGGATTCAAATTATATGTCCTTTTATTTACGGTTCATGCACACTCCTTGAGTTTTATATGCATTTCACCTAATGAAAGATATACTCTTATGAATTTTAAAATTTTTGTGAGAAACACATCTTGATAATCTCATAGGAGTTGCATTATTTTTGAAACTTTGGATTTAGTCCAATAGTCACCTATATGGGCCATTTTAGGAATATCCTAGCTTATAATGTTTTCTACATGATTTTTAATAGGTTGATGATAAACCTTAAAGTTTTCCTTAGAAATAAATTCTTGCATCATTCTTTACCATTCCTACTTTGGAATCTATATGTTGTGTGACTTTTCTTATTCAATGGGTTCTGTGAATGGATCCTTTAATGGTTCTACTAGCCATTCAAGTTAAAACAAATCAGTCAAATCAATTTCACCATCAGTATCTAAATATTCAATTTCCTACTCTTCATTTTGTATTTGGTGGCATGGCTACATAAGAGATTGTTCTTCCATATTAGTAGCTTTATATCTTTATAGTTTTGTATTTAGATCATGGCTTATGTTCTTCTATGCAGTAGAATCCATCATTATGCTTATATCCTCTGTGCACCCATGGCATAGGAAATGTTTGATTTTAAGTAGTGCATTATGGATAATGGGATTCTTGTCTTCAAACACAAAAGTATGTATGAAGTAAATTTGCACCTATGCCTAATTCTTTGTCTCCATCCTATGTTATTGATACATATACCAAGATGATGGTAAAGGGGTAAGTATATAATGAAAGATATGAACCCAATACTTAGGTCCCACATGTTCTTCAATCCAAACCTCAACACATTTATGGATATGGATTTTAGGGAACTCACCTTCCTAAAAATGAGGCCAATTACTTCTAATTACCTATGGTATATTAAATCTATTAATCATAAGTTTGCATGCATCATCCCAATCGAGTTGATCATCTATATGAATTATCTACCATGTCATTATAACTCCCTTTAAAGAATAATTCAAGGCACTAACCCTCTAAGTAATCATAGGTACGTGAACTTGTAGGCACAAAATAAATTGATTGATATTCTCAGTCATATAGTATAAAGGAAGTTGTCTTTCTATATCAAAGACCATTCTTATAGGTCAAAGTTCATGATCACCATAAGCCTAGTTATAGACTTTAGTTACAAATGAATTTATTTCCCAAGGCAAGGTGTTTTCATTGGTTAGCTCTATATAATCTTACATATGATCATCTGCTTGATAAATAAAATCAACTTCTGAGTGAGTAGGGTATTTAGTAGACATGGATTAAAATCCTCTATGACAAATTGAGGTGCCAACAAATGAGTAAAAACTAGTTTGTGCCTCCATTATTCATATGTCTTCAACTATTGAGTGAGTAACGACTAAACCTAAGGTTTAGTATGCTCATATGAGAATTTTCACTTGACTACACATAGATCTTCTAGGTTTTCATCATAGTTTACCTTCATCCAACTAGTTTTTTGTGAAACATAAGGAAAGTCTAGTTTAGGTAGAATGATGTAGGTTTTGTGCATCTTATGTCAAGGAATGACTAGAATATTCTCTCCTTGATGTGCTTCCAACTAATTTTTCACAATATTGATAGTCATCTGATAATTACATTCCCATTTATTACCAATCAATGTAGGTTAATGAGTTTTTTTTGTCTTCATATCAATGACTTCAAAGTCACCTTATAAGCTCAGTTCTATGACTTTGATCTCAACATCTTCTAACTAACCAATGGGTTTAACTCTTCCATAGTCTACTAAGCTCATATTCACCAAGCTATAACTAAGAACTATCCATCCAATCACCTCCCATGTATACCTAGGGATCATGTTAACCGTGCTACCAAAATCAAATACAACATTTAGAATTTCATATCATGTAACTTCAATCTTGATTCACATATCTACATCCCACAACTTATTTTTTTTTACATACCAAACAAGTTTTTCTATCTTATGTATACCTCGTTATGAACACTTCAGTAAATTATGTATCAATTTTGTGATGTTCTAAGATGTATTCATTGCATAGTGTGCTTAGTAGCTTTATAAATCTAGTAGCATAGTATCAACTCCATCCTAACACATAATACGCATAATCTGACCATACATTTGGGTATTTATTATTATATAATCTCCTTTAGTAGTGTTTTAGTGTTGAATATTTTTCAACATCTATGAAGCTTCATACAAGAGCCCCTTTTCTATAGTTGGGTCTTAGTATTTATCCTATTTTACTTTCTGGATTCCCTGGTCTTGATGCATTTTGAGAGGAGGCAATCCTCTCTCTACATGATAGTGTTTTGTAATGGTGTTTAAAAGCATCCTTCTTAGGCTATGCATTCACCATGTTAACATTCTTGATGTCCTTTTCCTTTATTTGATTTTCAAAAATAGGATAGTCTTTTATCCCATACTGCTCATATATCCTACAATATGCATAGTAAGATTAGATTTTGGGATTCAAAGGGTAACTACATTACACATGATTATACTCTCCACATAAGTAACATTGTAAAAGAGGGTATTGGTAATTATTTCCTCTACCACCTTGGTAACTTCCTCTATATCTACCCTTAGATCCTCCTCTATTTAACTGATAACCTCCTCTATAACCTCCTTATGGCTACACTTTATTCTTATGATAATTTTATTGGGTATTTTATCCAATCCCAAGTTATTATTATAAAATTGGTGGGGTCTAACTAGTTTGTTATTGCTATATCATTGCAAGATTGCAAGGTGTTAAGTACTAGTATTATAGTGCTAGTGGTGTCCAGCCTAGTGAAGTAGGGGCCCATCTAGCCAAACCTTGAGGATGGTACTAAGGCAAATTAGGAATCTATTTTAGACATGCTTGGTTCACATAACCCTTATTAACATCTAGGCCTATAATCATCTACTTCACTAAGGACACTTACTATGCAGTGATGGCAAATACATTTTTTATTATATATTATTTAAGATTCTATAAAGCCCTATAATTATTTTCATCATGATTATATGATTTAAAAAAATTGTAATATAAACTCTATGATATTTTTACATACTATTATAAGAGATGGAACTACATTATTCTGTGCCCTACTGTTCTATAGATTTAATAAAATTGTATCTTGATCTTAAGACAATCATTCCTATGATGTCCTTCTTTCCCACACTCCATGCACCATAGATTTAGATTAGGTTTATATACTTCATTATATTATTCTATCCTCTTCATAAAATCTTGTAATATATTTTCAATATTATAACTCACTATGAAATCTTTCCCATAGTCTTCAATTTAATCCACCCAAAGAGTTGTAGCTCCAGCATTTGCCTTAGTATCATATTGAATTTACACTATAACAAACCTAATCTTGGAGCATAGTCCTTAGATAAACCATGAAAATTTATCTTTATCTTCTAAGGTAAACTCCACCTTATTCATAACATCTAATAACCTAGAATTATAATCATAGACTAATTCTCTTGACTTCTTCTTAATCTCCTTTAGGTCTTTAATAGTCTGGCTTGTATATTTCTTAATTTTAAATTTTGTGATGAGCCACTCTTAACCTACTATAGATTTTATTGAGTGATATCTCTATGATTTATAATTTAAGTGCTCTTACATTTAATTCCCCAATTAATTCTAACTTATTTATAGCCTCATCAATAATACCTTTAGCTAGCCATCTCATCTCACATGTTAGTAAGTATTGCTCAGGTTCTGCAGACCCATCATATGTCCCTAGGTTGATAAATGTTCCTAAATCACCCATATTATAAATTGATATCAAAAATATGTATTATAGTGAGAGGCTATGTTTTTTTATGATCCTATTTACATACTAAGAATATTTTCCTATGCACTAGGAGAGTTAGTCTATGCACTCTACTTTTCTTTGTTTCCTTCTTTTCTCTATTTGGTTCTAAGAAACCCCATGACCTTAAAAGCCTTATAAAATGAGGTTGATTAAATTAATTACCCCATCAATGCACTTTTTCTAAAATTTGACCTTCCCAAATACTGTCTCCATATCCTTCTAAGTGAAAACTTTTACTGGAATATAATAAATTGGGTTGCAGGGATGTGTACTCTTGTAGTGAATGTTTATTTCCTTCAACTTCTTTTCCTTCCAAGATTGAACTTTTGATTACTCTATTAATTTATCCTTATTATTTAATTAATAATTCATTTCCTTATTTTGAAAAAATTTATTCTTGTAGTTGCACACTACATCTATCATCTAACTGATCTACCTCTACACTGTTCTCATCTTTATCATCGAATATCTATTTTTCCTCTCATTCTTTGTCACTTCTTTATTTTTACTAAAATTCATATTATTATTTCATCTCATATTTATTCATCCTTTGTTATTCATCTCATTCTTATCATTCATCACATCTTCCTATTTATTCTTCATCTATGTTAATGTTACTCTTAACTCTTCTCGAAACTATCTGGGTATTTTTCTATTTACTCCATATATTTTATTATCATAGCTCATGTTTTAAATCTAGACTCTTTTTCCCTCATGCCTCCATTATATATTTATGTTTAAGCTTTATCTACTCATCTAATCATCATTAAATATCATGTTGCACACACCTCCATATGCCTAAAGTGACTACTCCATATTAGTTAGAGTAGGGATAATGGACTTACCTATAACCAACATCTTCACTAGGATAGGTAATCGTTATAAAAAATCCCCTAAAATTCCTCTAGTGAACAAGTCCTTCACAACTTCAAAATATATGTATCCTTGTACTAAAAACTTAGTTTTGTGTGTGTGTGTGTGTGTGTGTGTGTGTGTGTGTGTGTGTGTGTGTGTGTGTGTGTGTGTGTGTGTGTGTGTGTGTGTGTGTGTGTGTGTCTACTATAGTAGCAACCCAATGATCTATTGCTCTTGTCCATAGTTTTCAATCTTTACAATTGGTCTATCTATTCTTCAATCTATATTATAGTTTCTTCCATCCTTAGGTTAAAAAAATAATATTCTAACTATGATAACCAGTTAGTTAGAAATTTAGGCAACTCACACCAAAAAAATTTGTAAATCTCTCCATAAATATGCTCTTGAATGATCTCCCATATAGTAAGACTAGTCCTTTTTTATTATTCATCTACAAAATTACATATCCTTTGGTCCAACCATTTCTCAATATCTTTGTACCCTAGTAACCATCTTAGCATAATTCTCTCCAAAAAGAGTTTTCATGCTTACCACACTATTATTATCATATATTACTAAAGCATCACAACATACTAAGGATGAGGATAGTTGTGAGATACTTCATGTGTGCAAAATAGTTCATCATATAAAGATAGGAATTTGGATGATAGAAACATAATAAGCATTAATTATTACTTTTTAGTGATAAATTAAGAATAGCCAACATTGCATAGACTTAAATAATGTATTTATAATAGTTTACATAGAAAGTAACCAAAACATTACACATGATAATTCATGCAAGGAACATAATAAAAAATAATAGAGGTAACCATAACCAAATAATCTCTATTGATCTCTTCTAAAAGCATAACTCTCTTCTTCTTACAAACAAAAGTTTATATAGTTGTTTTCAGTCTATGAATATTCATCTTCTACTCATACTTGGTGACAAAAGTAGAGTCTCTTCATATTTTATCCTATTACAAGTCATGAAGATAATAAAAAATATACTATAAAATGACAAAATGAGTGCATAATGTACGAATATCAAATAAATATCCCGTGCAACTTTATAATCTATGTTCTTTTACCAATATTATCAAAGCACATAGGGCATTATTCTAGTGCACAATGAAGCTAAAATGATCAAGATTTATAGGAATATTATTAAGCTATTTTTATATAATAGAAATGAAGCATAATCCCCAAAGAGAGCAACTTTCAAAGAAATAAACAATCCAATTCTATATGTCTTTTGGTTTCATAAATTTACACATCTTTTTAAGAATGAAAATGTATATGACATGATCATTATTATAAATATTTGAGATAAACGTGTGTGTGTGTTTAGTCTATGACTTTTCATCTTATACTCATACTTGGTGCCAAAAGTGGAGTCTCTTCATATTCTAGCCTATTACAAGTCATGAAGATAAGAAAATTAGACTATACAATGACAAAATTAGTGCATAATGCATGAATATCAAACAAATATCCTACACATCTTTACAATTTATGTTCGTCTACCAACATTGTATCATTATTAATATAATTTTATTTTCATTTGAATGTTGGTTTATTATCAAAAAAATTATTATAATATCAAAAAAATGAATTTAAAATTTTGATTAATAAAATACAAGTGAACCATTTTCCAGAAAAGCTTTACTTATAAGATACAAATTGATCCCAAATTTTGAAAAAATATACCTTACACTCAAACTAAATAAAATTTTGGAAAAATAGAAACTTTTTGGGGTTATATAGACCATAGGGTGCATAAAAATTATTCAAAACAACACTACAAGTCATTATAATGGCTTAGAAATGTTATTCATATACCAAATGGAATTTAAAATTTATACCATGGTGATTCACCCCTTATCCTTTATAGAGGTTGATTAATAATAGATATATAGTTGTGGGCAACTACATACTTGATGCTTCTTGAAAATTTACCACATTACCTTATCAATGGCATATGTATTTTTGCATGCACTCACCCAAAATTACCTTTGAATATCAATCTATAGCATCAAATTACTATGAAAAATGGTGGCACCCTTAAGGAACACATATTCATGTCATACACAAAATTCTTTTTCCTATGAAAATGATTTAGAAATTGATAAATCATATAAAGAAATGTAATGAACAAAAATATTTTTTAAACATTTATGTAATTTCAATAAGGGATGCATCATAGTTCCTAAAAAGCTTTAATTTTAATAAAAATTAATCTACTTGCCATTCAAGTACACTAAGATATTAGACAATTAGGATATAAAGTTTACTCCTTTAACAATTAATTAGAGTGTAAATAAAACCATATTAAAAACTTTAAGTTGGCCATATACTATGATTGTTTATTATTCATGTATTTTACTACATATGTTCTCAAATCATAATTATCCTTATGTTAAAACATAGATTAAGGCTAATTGAATAACTAAGATTCTATAAATACTAAAACTAAATATTTATAACATCTCAATCTTGTACATTTTGACCAATACCAATCAGGGCTCTACCCTTTAGTTATGGACCTTCCCACTGCCAAAAGGCTCACATTCACCATCTCATTATGTCAAATTGATTATATTATAGTCTAAACCTTATCATTATGATGACACAAATCTATTAAACTAAACATAAGGCTCAAAATATGATATACATCATTATTAGTTTTAGATCATTAACTATTTTATATCTCTATAAAATGGAAAGTGAAAATGATCTACAAGTCAATCTTATCTCAAAGAAGATAAATCACACTAGCCCTTCATCTTGTTGGTACATTTAGATAATAAATATCATGATCAATATGGATCAGATAGACCTAACCAAGGGGTCCTTTACCACAACAATATCATTATAGAGGGTTTGAAATCCTTGAGTTAAGAAACACCATGTCATAACCCTAGCTAGGTACTATGTTTTCTTATTTACAAAGTAAATGAAAAAGTAAAGTAAAACTAATTTAGTGCTCACTAAAGTTTGTGGCATAAAATAGGGGTAATAAATATAAAACTAAACATGCATAAAATATCTCTACTCAAGTCAATGTAGATCAAATCCTAATGCATGGAGAGAGAAGCATATAAACTAATAAATGCAAATCTATCTACTTTAACAAGGAGGAGAAAGAGTCATGAATAATTACCTTTGAAGATGAACCCATTGAGCCTCAATCTCTCCCTTTGCAAGGTGGTTTACAATAATTTTATGTGGTTTGTAAGGATAACAAATGTAGGTCAGCTCTAGGATATATGAATTCTCATATGCATCCAAAAGACTTATCCACAAGACAAGATTCATATCTCCAAATGTAATATTGAAACACTAAGAAATGATCCTCAAGTAGAATGGTGGATAAGAAGATGCAAAAATAATGATTTTCTTATTTTCTCTCTTTGAAATGGTGGAAATATATGTGTGTATATAAATGGATATAACCCTAAATTCTTCTCAAGTTTAAGCCAATAGAGTTAGCCCAATCAACCATATATCATTAAATAAAGTAAAGCTGTTAGGTCCCAGATTGGGTTGATTGAGGATAACCTAGTCCTATAACATTCTCATATATTTTATATATAGGGTTGACCCATGTTGACTTCATTTGATAAAACTTAAAAATACGTTTTGGATTAAATAGTAGATATTTGAGGTGGTGAGTTGCTTGGATGAGTGTGTAAGGTAGGTTTCAATTATTAGGTAATTATATATGAGATTTTTGTGTTCATTTCAAGTGGTGGAATTAGGGATAACAATCTTACAAAGCATAAATATTCTACCCACCCCTTTCTCAATGCACCCTTTAAGGTGAGCACTCAGAGAGATTCAAACTCGATAGGTTATTACAAGAGAGATAGCATTAGTAATTGATAGAGTTTTAAAATATTATGTGTATACATATGCCTAACTCTAATATCATCATGTGTCACATAGGTGTAATAGGGGATGGTGCTTCAATAAAAAACATAAAAACACATAATTTTGAAGCTAAGTAAATTGCATTAGGAAAAGAATAAGATAAATGAAAAGATAAAATTGAAAAATACATACCTTTTCTTAATTTAGTGTTGTATAAGAGGATTAAAGTGAGAGAAATGTGAAGGTGTCCAAAGTAAGGAACATTATGTGAACCTGTAAAATAAGCAAAAAATTGAAATTTTTGGAAAATATACATGTAATATGTTAAAATATTCTCTATGATGTTAGGACTCAAGAACACATTTTGGTTTAGGAAAAGAGCTAGTAGAAGCAAAGTTATTGGAAAAAAATAGAATATGATTATAAATAATTGATAGGTAAATAAGTTTAAATAGTAAATATAAATAGGGTAATATTAAATTATTTTTTATTTTTACTATTATAATAAAATATTACTCTAAGAGACATAATTTGAGCCTAGAGTGAGGAGATGATAACTTCAAAAAGGAATATGCCTAATGGCTACAACAAGTGTAGCTCAAGTAAGTGAAGTATTAATTTAAATTTTTGAGTGATTTATAATTAAAATTAATCTAAATTTATAAAATTAGATGTTAGGAAAAATGTAGAAACAAAAAATAACCCTAAGATTTTTCTATGTAAACTAGGGGTAGAATGGGATAATGGGTAGGAAATGATCAGATAAATAAATGCCTAAGACATTTATGCTAAATGTTAAAAAAGTCACCATAAACAAAGAATATATTCAAACCTATAGTCTTAATTTTCAAGATAATATAAATCAAGGGGGATGACTATGTAGCAGTGGGCCAATGTAGTATCAATGGGTGTGGCCAACTATGTATTAAAGGGCCGATCCAATTGGAAACTAAGAAATGGCTGACAAATTACCTTTTGGATGATGTAGTACATAATAGGTAGCTAATAAAATCTATGAAATGAGGCCAAATGCTTGGAATATTATTGATATAATATTCTTAATATAAGAAGGGGATGATTTAGTATCAAATAGGTTGATTATTTTTGTAAGAATGGGTTGACTATTTACTAAAAGGCCAATGTAGTACGGTAAATAGGTGATAAGGTTGATATAGTGTAAAATAGGTTGATTATGTAGGAAAATGTAAAATTAATACAAACAGGTTGATGAATTAGTTAATTTATAGTTTTTTTAAATAGTTAATAATGTATTTAATTATTATGACATCAAGATATAATACATTCTTTATTGTTTGATATTTTATAGAGGCGATGAATATTTTGGTCCTTGATAGATTCATCTTGGATACAAGATTTTTTGGAGTATTGTTTAGATGTACATTGAGCTCAAATGGTTTCCTTGGGGTTTAGAGGGATCATGGAGATAAGGAGGATCCTACTGAGTGTTAATCTCATTGTCATGTTCTTAGGATCATGGAAGCAGTTGACCAACACTTTCTGATGAGAGGTGGAGGGGGACATGATAAAGGTGGGCATTACCTTGGATGATGTCCATGTATTTTTTGGTATTTTTATCATCAAGACTCTAGTGATATGTGATACATCAGAAGTAGAGGATGAGATACAAGCCCTAGATTAGAGGGTGATAAAACCAGATAGGATATATCTTGGTTTATATGTTAGCTTATTTGATGTCCATATCTCACCCATTTTAAATGTCTAAAAGCCCTTGATAGTACTTATGATAGCATGAGTGCTATGTCACAATTTTGATGGGAAGGTACCACTTTATGTGATAGCCTTATGTCCATCCATCCTAGAGGAGGATATATTATATGATCTTAGTTCTATCCTTTAGGTATAGCTCATGCATGATATTTATGGGATGTTGACCCAAGGATAGAAGATGATAGGCACTGTTATTTTATTAAGGCATAGATCTATGAAATATTCCCTATGTATTAGCTAACTAGGTTATTACCTTGGGTTATATGATAGAGTCAAGATCATCTAATGTGTGTCATGCCCCATGTTTTAGATTTATAGATTTTTACATGAGGTTAGATATTATGGAAACCTTATACTAACATTACTACCATATGGCCATCTTGGGTGACTATTGTGACATATTTGGTGTATGTTTAGATCATAGGTCACTATAAGTCATGGGTAGAGCTACATCTAGTAGCTCATATATCTAGGTAACTAGGTAAAAAACATCCATCAAGCCCTTTAGTAGTGCCTACATATTATGAATGACATGCTAGAGAGCTAAGAGGGAGAGGAGGCCCAAGGGTACCTATCGAGATACCTATTATTAGGCCTCAATGAGAGAGACCATAGATAGGGTAGGTATGGAAGTAGGTGTAAATGAGGCATGGTGTTAAGGATGTTATAGATGTGGATGTATTAGGTGAGGATGTAGGAGTATAGCCATAATAGGGGTGACAATAACTACCTAAAGATCATCATAAATGAAGGCACCATCGATGACAAAAGACACAAGTGTGAGTAGTCACATAGGGTGATCATGTGTGGATGTAGGACATAATTGGTTAATAGAGAGTTCGTTGAGGAAGGGGCCATGATGGGTTTTGGTAGTGACTCCTCATTTTACAATTGTGTAGAGTTGGTCAATAGAAGAGGTGATTGATGGGTGAGTGGATGGGGAAAACATTTTTGTGATATCTATAATGTTAATAAATGTTTTTATTTACTTAATTTTTTGATATAAATCATTATTTACATTGTAATTTATGTATTTAGTGATAGATATATGTATTTATACACACACATGTGGCATTTGATGTATATTTGGTTTATGTTTTATAGGTAATGCATTGGAAAAGATTAGATTAGGAGCCATGATTATGGACACACACCATGATATCTTATATGGGGTTTTATCACATTATGAGTCATCCATCTTTGTTGATCCTATGACACCATCTACCCCATATCATGCTAGTTAGTTTATACTAGTGGGAGAGGATGATCTACAACTAAAGGCATGAGGAGATGGTTCACAACTACCTTTAAGGGTAAGATAGGGAGAGGCTCAATCCTAGAAAGCCTTGGCATAAGAAAGATCCACTCATATGGTGACCATTGTAACATTTATATGTGTGCAAGTCTAGGTGACCAACCTAAAGGGTTAGATTGATGGCTTGAGATCCTAGACTACCCCATTACATAATATGATTCAAAAGGGTCAATCAAAGGCATCCATGTGCAACGTGGCTAATCCAAATGATAGGCATGATGGAGCACAACCTTATATCTATAACTATTGTATTTTTTACTTGTATTGTATAAAAATCATGGTATATATATTGATATAGACATTTCTTGGTCTTTGATTTGTACTTGTATATGGATGGATGTATGGATATATTTATTTTATAGCACATGTATTTTAGTTTTGTTGTATATTCTATGGGAAATATGTGATGTATGTTTTCTTTTATAGCATTATGTGATACACATGCATGGTTAAAAATAAAATCAAAATTATTTGGAAAATTATAAGTAACCACAAAAAGTAATACACACTATATCACGATAGAAAATGTGTAAAAACAAAAGATGAATAAATATAAGAGACCAAAATGGTAAAGTAAAATGTAAAAAAATTTATCAAAGCATGTAAAATTAGTTTCAATAAATTAAAACAAATAAAATTCATACTATATCACATTGGGAAGTATGAAAATTTTTAATAAAGTGGAAAATATGTGAAAACTGAATGATATAAAAACAAACAAACAATAAAGTCAATCAATCATACTAAATCAAGATGGGAAGAATGAAAACAAAAATAAAATGTAAGTGTGAATCAAATTAATCATACTAAATCAAGATGGGAAGTACAAGAAATTTAATAAAATGGTTGTAGGCATACACCCAATCATAAAATAAGAAGATATAAGTGAAGTGTTTATTAAGTAAGCATAAACCATACTAAATCAAAATGATGTCAATGATGTGTAAATCAAAATTTAACAAAAATTATATCAAATTTTAATCATGTAATTTTATTACAACTTGGTTATAGTATGAACTAGGTATTGGAATATTTTATGAGGGTTTGGTCT
This sequence comes from Torreya grandis, assembly GCA_037957365.1. Classification (NCBI taxonomy): domain Eukaryota; kingdom Viridiplantae; phylum Streptophyta; class Pinopsida; order Cupressales; family Taxaceae; genus Torreya; species Torreya grandis. Next base: position 1,594,948 of record JARHVA010002564.1, read on the forward strand.
TATCTAAGGTCTTACACTACAAATCACAAAGCGAGCAATAATGAGGTGAAGACAAATGTGGAAATAATTTAAAATGTGTTTTAATATGGTAATTTATCAGGATAGCCTAGTCCTATCCATTTAATTATACTAAAACTCACACGGTAAACACCAATGAGGTGAATGGTAATAATAAGGGAATATTTTATTGTGGTAATTTGTGAGGGGAGTTTAGTCCTATCCATGGTATTACACTACAAATCATAAAGGGAAACCCTAGGGGGAATGATAAGCTAAAAAAATAATATTCCTCAAGGGGAAATATTAGGATTGTTATAATGAAATAGGGAATGTAAAAAATCATGACATAGGCATTTATGACAAAACCATAGTAAACATGAGACATACTAGGTAAGAAAGAAAGACATTAATAGTATAGTGGCCATCAAAATATAAAGGATACCTACTCACAATAAACACAAAGATGTATAGTCAAATAAGTGAGATATTAAGATTAAATCATGAATATTATATGAATAAGGAAATTAAAATGGACATACAAATGTTCCCCATTCCTCAAGTACTCTTACAAAGTCATTGGTGTACTATGAAGATTGGGTACTTATGTGAGAAGGTAGGTAGAATTTATAGACTTATTTTTTGGTTATTCTATCCTAATATACTAGCCTAACACACCCAAATGGATCTTTGCTATATCATGGTAAAAATTATGCAGTTTTAACTTTGATTAAGAATAGGAGATGTGCTATGAATCACATCTTTTAGTGTGATTAGAATTTTGAATTATATTTTTCTTTTTGAATCATTTCCTTTTATTTAAATGATTTAGTTTTTAATTTTTTGTATGGATTTTATGATTCTCCCTCCATACATATTTGGAATAACCAACATGAGTGATAAAAGTGATACACATGAATGGTATTTAGACTTTGGTTTAAAGGAGTTCAAGTAACCAAATATCTTATTTTCTAAACACTTAGGCTTACTTATGAACTAGTATGTAATCTCAAGTTTCAAACATATGTATGTTTAGAATGTGAAAGGAAAATAAGGGAAGAAAGGAGATCAAAATATATTATTATATGTTAGTATTAAAATTAGAGGTATTGTTTTCTAATTAATCATATGGTAGAGATAAAATACTAATGGAATAAAGGTTGTATAACCAAGTCACAATAATAATTATATGTTTTTTTCATGTAATAAGATAGCAAACAATCATTGTGAAAGAAAATAAAATAATCCATGAAATAATTGAAATAATAAACATAGGTGGGCATTCATAAACAGAATGATAAGAATCCATAATAAAATGTGAAAGAGAATGAAACCATATCAAGCACATAAAGCACAATATAATGATCCATGTAAAATAGATAAGTGAAATCAATTTGACACATAATAAAGTGTATAAGAGATATAAAAATGGATCACAAATCCAATCTAAATCATATAATAGAACAATGTGAAAGAACACCATGCCATGTTTAAAAATATTGATATATTTGACAAAAAATATTATCCATAAAATCTGAAACATCTCTATGAAACTAAATTTTGACACTATCCAAAGTCTCATCAATCTTCACAAAAAATTGTGAAAAGACTTCCTTCTGTATCATCTCAACTGAAAAGGTTGGTGTAGTTAACGAAGACTAATTCTCATGTGTTATCTCTTGAGAGGGATACTCAAGGAGAAGAATGGGCATCTTGATAGTACATATAGGAATGAATTTGTTGTTATAGGAAGCATGATGAATTAAGTGTTTATTTTGGTTAAGATAATAGGTATGTCATCATAAAGTAGCTAATTAGATTGTAGTTAAAGAGAAAGAGGAAGTTGGGCCATGATTTGTAGTTAAAGAGAAAGAGTAAGTTGGGCCATGATGTGAGGGGAAAGATCATATATTTTGATCTTAAGTCTTATCTCATCCAAATCATCATCATCAAAGTTTAAGAGATTAGATGGAATATTCCTAATTAATTTGGGGTGACCATTATAACCTCAAGTTGAGTTCAATAGATATTTTAGGTGTTGGTGTTTCATAAATGGGGTACTAGATAAAGGTTTAAGGGTGATTATTTTAAAGACACCACATTCTTAGAATTATTCATAATTCCAATGTTTGGTGTCCCTTTGAATCTTGTAGGTATATTTATTATGGGATAATTTGATGCTTTGGAATGAATATGAGACAATTGATTTCATGTGATGAGTCTAAGGTTGAAAAAGTAAGATGTTGAAAGAAAGTTGAAAGTTAAAAATCATAACTTTCACATTGATGGTAATAGGAGGAATGGTAATTGGAAGCCAAACACAACCTAGAGGAGGCATCTGCTTTCTATCATAGCCTTGAAATATACTATGTGTAGATTTGAGGTTGCTTTCAAAATATCCAAGTGTCTTAATGAATTTAGGCGAAGCAACATAATTACCTAAACCTTCATTAATTAGATCACACTTGGATGTTGAAAATTTGGATGCTCATGAATATATGATCATTTACATGAAGTAATATATTTTTTAGAATCATGGAAGTGATAGGGAACTTAAGTGAGATAAATTTACATTATTTCATTAACATGGATGGAAATCTCTTCACATTTTTGAAGTATACTATCTTTGTATCTAGATAAGGTAGATTCACATCCTATAGGAGGAAGATGAATGATGTTAATTTTGAACAACAATTAAATTAGGTGGTTTCAATAATGGGGAGAAGTTATCATGAGTTATAAAAAAAGGTATTTTAGATGGGATATGGTAAATTTATATAATAATATCCCATTCTTCATAACCCATGGGAGGATTATTAGATATAGGTCCAAGTGTTATAAGAGTTCCTAAGAAGGAGGGTTAGAGGTACAAATAAACTTGTGTTGATATGGTATGCTTGGTTTAGTTTGTTAAAAGTGGGTTGAGTTAATTTAGATGATGTGATGGTTGGTGGAAGTATTTATTATGGTTGGGTAGAAAAATACTATTAGAAGTTTGGGGTATGTTGTCTTGTGGTGTGGATGTTTCATGATGAGTATAAATGGTATTAGAGGTATAATCAAGTTGTGTTGTTTACAATGGTTTTTGAATGGGTATTAGTTCCTCTTACCCAAATTCCATGAGGTGGTATGGGGAAGTGTCTTGAATGATGCAAAATAGTTGAGAGGTTTGATGTGTAGGTGTTGGATTTGAGTCAATAAAAGTGATTACTATTCTCATGTTAGTCATATTAACCATGTTTTCATCATTATTGGTAGGGTCTATAATACTTTCAATGTTGTTAGTAGTAGAATTATGTTGTTTGATTTTATCTTGGTGGTTAGGAAGGGGATCCTTGTAGATAGTGAGATGAAAATTATCTTGATTTAAATATTGGTTTCTATTTTGCATTTAATGAGATTTAAAAGCTATGCCATAAGATTATTGATGATTCCAAATAAGAATTTCATGATCAAAGTTATGACCAAAAATAAAATCCATAGTAAGATTTCATATTTGCCTACAAGTCTCATGAGAATAACCCCAACTTACATGAAATCAAAAAAAATTGGCTGGATCATACCACGATTTTATAGGGTGAGTGGGGTCAAAATCTCATGGTAGAGGTATTTGGAGATATTTTTGAAGTTATGTTAGAGATAGTGGTTTATTCATATTAGTGTCGTTCTATTGATAAAATTTGGAAGTAGGAGTATTGTTAATAGGGGGAGCATGCTCTATGGCATTTTTTAGAACAATCACTTGGATGGTATGTATAGTGTCACAAGTGTCAATAACACCATCATTGGTTGCATGATGGTTTTTATTTTTGATGAGCATGTGAGTTCCCATTGTAGGTTGAGGTGGTTTAAATTGATGAATGAGTAATTCTTATCATTTGTCTTGGCTAAGAGCTTTTTCCAAGGTTTTTGGAGAGAGGGTCCTAATCTGATATTATAATTTGGGGTGTATATCATTGGTGAATAGGTGGAAGAGGTTGTCATACACCATATTATGCTCAAATTTATTAGAAAATATTTTCCATCATTTAATGAAGTCTTATTTTGTTTTAGTTTTGAGTTTTCTATAATTTATAAAATGGACTAAGTTTTTTTTGGGAAGATCACTAGTTTGGAATTCTTAAACTGTTGAGTTGACAAAGTCTTCTAGACTAGTGATATAGTTGGTTTTTAATTTATTGTACAAATATAATTCATATCTTGAGAGTATTTTATCCAATAGTTTGGTAGTGGTGAAGGTATTGAACTTAACCCAATCTTTATAAATATTACCAAATGTTTTGAGGTGTAATTTGGGATCAGTATATTCATTATAGGTGATGGTGGGGGTAATACCTCCTATTTTAATGTTATAAATTTGAGGTACTAGAGGTTAGTTTCTAAAATATTTGATGGTATTATTGATGAGTGGTGGTTGTGGTATAAGGTTACCATGGGAATCCATAGGGGGTGGGGGAGGCATTACGATTTTGTGCTCCCCATGAAACCTAGTGAGATTGGATTTGGAGATGAATGAGATGATTTTGCATTTGCATCATCTAATTTTTATTATTGATTTGAAAAGTATGCATTTGGTTAAGTGTTTTTAAGATAAATGATTAGTTTGAGAAACATATTGAGGAGTGGAAATAGCATGTGATGCATTAGTATTATGGGAGGTATTAGGAGCTTATGATGCACTATGAGTGTGTGATGAAGTAAGGGCATACATCATAATAGTGGTGTGAGTATCATTGGTATAAAAATAAGCATTGGTGGCATAGTTAAGTATGTGAGTTTTTTGAAGAGACCCACTAGAATTTGAGCTTACCATGTTGGTATAAATACTGGGCATGGAGGTTTTAGAAGACATAAAAGATGATGTCATGGTGTGGGAAGGACACATTATAGAGGGAAAATAATGGGATTTAAATAAAGGGGTTCCCTAAATATTTGGGAAAAGGTGGGGGGTGAATTGGGTTATTTGATATGAGGTCCCATCATGAGATTATAGTTGATTGTAAGATCTTTTATTCTATGTTAAGGGATTTCATTAATGTAGACAAGAATTTTTGTGGTGTATTCAATATCATGCTCATATTCTAAATAAAACAAAGGGTTAACTATTGAGGATGAATGGGTAAGAATCCCATATTTGGTGGTGTGAGTGACAGACATGGATATTACTTTGATACATGGTTATTACCACAAGATGTGTCTTAGGGAATGTATTGGGGTTAGTAAAACTCATTATGTTTGAATGATTAAATTATGTACTATCCTCAAGTAATAAATTCATGATGAAAGAGAGAGATTAAATACTTGTTAAAAAAAAAGGTCTAGCTTTAGGATATAGGGTCGAACCAGTTAGTATTGTTTTGTAAGAAAATAAATAGAATAGGCTATAAAATACATAGTCAAATTGGTTGACTATGTTTCATAGATGGTAAGCTAAGAAATTCTAAAAGATACACAACTATATAGGTTGATTGTGTTGAATGGAAACCAAACAAGTAGTCTATAAGAGACTGGGTCAAATAGATTGACTATGTTCTATGGGAAAATAGAGATTTTAGAAGACACAAGTGAACAAATCATCTATGTGTTGAAGGTAAAGATAAATTTTGATTATTATGGATATAGATGATCTAGTTTTATTTGTTATAAAAATTGAAATAAACATGCAAATAATTATATTGATCTAGTTGATACAGTTGTGGAACATAACACAAACCTTACACCAACATTCGCTGAAACAAGATTTGAAATACATCATACAATGATTAGAGAGTAAGTAGAAAAATAGATATTTGAATCTAATTGGTCGTTCCTAAATGTTTTAAATTATAAAAAAAAAATGAAATTAATGTGATAGAGATTTGGCTATAATAAGGAACTATAAAAGAAATCTAAGGATAGTTTCAGGTAGTTGAGGCTGAAAGGGATCTATATTGGTCATGGTACTAGCTTGTTATTGGGCCCTACCCCCTCACTTCATAATACAACAGTGATAAGGGTGTTGGGTGATTTTCCAATATATGCCATCAACCATGTATTTATACTTGGCCATAAAACCAATTTGAATTCCCCCCCTGGTGATGAAATCCAAGTAGGTAGACCTTTGGTAGAAGTTGTTTAATTATTTATAGTGTTATGTGATTTGGAAGTGTGTAAAAAAGAAAAAGAGTGTGACTAAATCAATAAATTAAAATCATATTTTTTAGTCTATGTGTATTATTCTAATCAAGTAAGCAAAAAAATGAAAATTGAATAGATTACTAATAAGATAAGCTAATTACATTATTTTAGAGTATAGATTTGGTTTAGGTGACCTTGTATGTAAATAATATAGAACATAATCGACAAGGTTGATGTTGTCTATTAAATAAAAAACCATTAGAACATAATCAAACAAGTTCACTAAGTCTTATAGATAATAAATCAAGCTACATAACTATGTCAATCTAGTCGACCTAGTTCACTGTAGGGTTAAAATTTTATAGACTGAAAACTATGAAAAATAGGATTGTAAATGAAGAATAGAAATCACCAAGAAAGTAAGAATGAACATGATAATTTTTTAATATGTCAGTGTTTTTATTTTTATGTTATTTTTTAAAATTATTATTTTTATTCTAATAATAGATTTAAATTGGTTGATGATTTTTGAGAACATATATGAAAGAAGCAAACTAAGTCGAGTTGATCGATATAATTACTAATATTTAAAAAAGATTTGATATTTTTTAAGATGATGTTTTTATTTTTATGATATGTTTTTTAGATAATGATTATTATTCTACTAATAGAGTCAAATTGGTTGACAAAGTCATAAAACTTGTATGTAGATAAGATAACTTATTCTAGTTGATCAATCTAGTTACCTGTTATTGAAGAAGACCTTCATAGAGAAATATAGAGTCGATCATAATGACTATGTTAAACATAAACATATAATATTAGACTATATTAACCTATTTTATTCTCTAATATATAAATAAAAATATAATAGATGATAGAGGTGTGAATTAAAACTTGTAAGGGTTAGATTCACATCAATTTCACTAGAATGCATACAAGGGAAACTGAAGTTGATCTATAAATTAATTCTTACTCGGAGAAGATAAATCACACTAACCCTTCTAGTTTTTGTTTATTTAGACAATTGAGGTTATGACCAAAATGGATCCACTAGACGTAACTAAGGGGTCCTTTACCACAATAGTATCACTATAGAGGTTTCTGAAGCATCTAGTCAAGAAAAACCATGTGATAACCCTAGCTAGGTCCTATGTTTTCTTATTCACAAAGAAATGACAAAGTAAAGTAAAACTAATCTAGTGCTCACTAAATCTTGTGGCATAAAATGGGGGTAATAAACATAAAATTAAACATGAATAGAATATTTCTAATCAAGTCAATTTAGAATAAATCCTAATGCATGGAGAGATAATCGTATAAATTAACAAATGCAAATCTATATACTTTAACAAGGAGGAGTAAGAATTAATAACATTTACCTTCTAAGAATAACCCATCGAGCCTCAATATTTATCTTGGTCAAGGTAATTTTTAGGAGGTTATTATGGTTTATAAGGATAACAAAGATAAGTCAAATCTAGGCTACATGAATTCCTTTATGAATCCAAAAGACTTATCCACAAGACAAGATTCATATCTCCAAATGTATTATTATAACCTTGAGATATTATCCTCAATTAGAATGGTGGATAATTAGATGCACAAATAATGATTTTCTTCTTGTATCTCTTTGAAATGGTAAAAATGGATGTGTATATACAGTTGGATCTAACCCTCAACTCTTTTGAAGTTTTAGCTGATAGAGTCAACCCAATCAACCTTGTATCATAAAATAAAATAAATCATTAGGGTCCTACATTGGGTCGATTAAGGCCAACATAATCCCATAATATTCTCATATATTTTATGTATAGGGTTGGCCCTAAATGACTATGTTTGGTAAAAATTAAAAAGATGTTTTGGCTTAGGTAGGGGTAGTTTGAGCCATTTAATTTCTTGGAAGAGTGTGTAAGGGAGGTTTAAAATCTTAGGGAGGTGTATAGGATAGTTTTGTGTTGGTTGAAAGTGGTGGTATAGGGGACAACAATCTTGAAAAGCACCAATGGTTTATCCACCCCTTTCTCAGTGTATCCTTTAAGGCATGCACTTAAAGATATTGAGATTCGATGGGTTCTTACAAGAGAGAAATCATTATTAATTGGTAAAATTTAAAAATAATGTGTGTATATAATATCCTTCTAGACACTATTGGTCATAGAGGGACATTAGTGTCAATGCTAGTGTCTAGATCTTTTTCTAGTGTCTGATATTCAAAATTCATCCAAATTGAAGATTATTTGAAACTATGGGTCAACATATAATTATTATTGAACCCTATCTTGATATATTCTCAATAAGCAAAATATAAATGCAAGTATAATACTTCTCATTGATCATATAGAAAATACCAAGCAAACACCTATTCAATATCATTAATTCAATTGAAACAATGAGTGATACTACCCTATTCCTCCCTATTTTCATACTAGTAATAGGATATACCATACCAAAAGTCTAAAACATCTAAAGATTAGCCCACAAGTGGTTTTGTCAAGTTACAAGTTATATCATTTCATGCATCTACATGTATCATAATACACCATTATTCACACACATTTTGACACATAAGGGAGAGCTACATAAGTATGAGGCCCTCTTCGAATAACTGGGCTACATAGGAAATGCTCATTGACAAAGGGGTATTTGAGTTCAACTTAACACCATGTGGCCATTAACCCATTTTTGTAAAACACATACCAAGGGTGATGAAGGGTGAATAATTAAGGTTTTATCCATAATCAAAACATATGAAACTTTCATTTTAGATCTGAATATATCAATAAAAAGGTGATAAAAAATCTATAACAATGAATTTGGTCCCATCACAATCTAGTTCATATTATTTATTAAATAATAACATTACAAAGTAGATAGTATCATTAGTGGTAGTATTCCAAGGTCAATGGTAGTGTCTACATCTACAAAAACATCATTTCTAGAATCTAGTGACTATCTTACAATCTTGATCCTACACACTTCTACATGTGTACAAATCATATCCACTTACACATTATAAATTTGGATGAGTATAATTTATCCTTGGCATTACAATAAATATATCATATTTCAAAATTGGTAATTTATACATTTAACACATCTCAATTTTATAATTTAGAATATTCATTTATCTTAGATTGTAATTATTTGGCCTTCTTTAGAATAATATTATCTATCCTTATATATATGCTATTCTACCCATTTAAAACTTCACACCATATTTTTAAAAAGGTTTAAACATCTGGTGAACCTAAAAACTATATCTTTTTCATGTAACTCCTATCTTAATCTATGGATTTTAGTTTTATAGGGTTTTTATTTGAATAATTTGTAGATTTGAGTTTTTTAATTTCATTTGGAAAATGTATTTAAATTTATTAAATATGGAAAATATTAACAAATATCATTTTAAAATGGAATATAAATAAGCCTTAATAAACCATTCAAATATAAATAAATAATTGTTTAATTCATTCATACATGTTACCCAAGAATAAATCAATAACCATGTTAAAGATGGTGCATACACATCCAATAATTTTGAACCCTTATATGGAAAAAATCTTCATACATCCTCCATGGGAACAATGAATACTTCAACACAATTAACGGTATCAATGCCTACATCAACATAAGTCATGTTTTCATCCCCATTGGTTTTTTTCTCAAGCATTAAATTTTAATCTAAATGGGTCTAAACTGCAAATCCTTCTCCTAGTTATACAAAATTTAGAAGCTAGGGTTACCAACAATGAACAAAATGTTTTGAAATAAACTCATTCTATTGATTCACAATATGTATTACATAATCCTTTATCAACTAAGATATCTTTGCACCCTTTACCAACTAGTTTTATTGTACCCAAGTTCATATTTTATGATGTCAAAGGTGATCCTAAAAAACATATCGAATTTTTATATGAACCATACCTTGATTATGCTTCAAATGATAAAAATTTTACCAAATTATTTCCAAGGATCTTAAAGGACTATGGCTTAAAAAGGTTCTATTACTTCCCAATCTAATAAGTGAAAACATTCAAACACATAGCATTTGAGTTTCTAGCACATTTATCCATGAACATCACTTAAATATGTCATATGCACAAATTTATAAGATCAAACAAGGAATAAATTAACATATCAATGAATATATCCTAAATTATTAAATAATGCTATCCAAAATGACAAATCTGATGGTAGAGAAATAGATTCAAGACATCTTTAAGAAAATTTTGATTGACCCTTTATAAGTGTGTATTATTTTTTAAAAAGTTAAAATTTTTATATGACCTATGACATATTGATAGATATTGAGAAGTGAAATTTATTTCATTAAATAAGTTTAAGTAGTATAAAACACGACTACATATTATAATAAGTTTCATATCAAACCAAGTTAAAAGGTAAAACTTAAAAAATCTAAAAAGGAACTAATCATAATGGCTAATGCAGTGTCATATGAAATTAATCACCTCATCTTATATAATACACCTAATATATAATTTACATGATTAATTGAGTCTGCTTCTTTGCTAATCAAATCTTGTGGAGTGTTAGCTCATATCTCTCCCTCATCCTATAGAGGTTGATATGATTCAACCTCTATTAAAAGGATATGATGCTAATGCATATTTTGAATATCATCAAGGCCATGTGAATTATACAAAAAAAATGTTATATATTAAAACACAAGATCAAAAACCTTATTGATAACCAACATATTACCTTTGATGATCCTTGAAATGATTCAAGTTCACAACTCGGTGACCATCAAAACTAGAAGTTATTTAATAATCCATTACAATATCATTTTAATAAAGACCCAAAAGTGAAAATGTAATACGATGAACATCCTCCTCCACCACATTATGTTCACCTAATAGATGGGATTATTAGAACTTACACACCCACAACATCTCCTATGCTTAAGATACCTTATATTACATTTGATGGAAATGAATTTGTAGATGATGACTCCAATATTTAATCATTTTTTTATTTATAATACCTTAATAGTTAGCCTATACATAACATTATTATTCATAATAACACTAATGATAATGTATGTACCATGATGTTACTTACACATTTGGGATACAAACATGATGATTTTTACCATTTGACCAAAATGGTTAGATCATTAGAAAGAACATCACAAAAAATTATTGGTGAGATTTAATTACCTTTACATGTTGGTCCATCACATGTGGTTAATACCTTTTTATTTATAACATACACAAGACTATTTGATATGTTACTAGGATGACCATGGATACATAAACTCCATGCAGATGTTTCCATAGTGCATGGGCATATCAAATATATTCACACCAATGGGGTAGTCATAGTTTATAGAGCTCCATATGAAAATATAATTGAAAAAGAGAAGTTTGTTACCAAAATTCTATTTATAAAATCTGCTAAGGATAATCATCCATGAAAGCGTAAGAAATTGGAAATACCCTTCCCTAGGTGGCCTACACTCAAGAAACCCTTACACTAGAGATACACAATGGGTTCCATGAAATACTCTATACTTTTACATGTTTTACCTATTTATGTAGAGAAAATAAGCATGTTCTAATTATTTATACTTCAAATAAAACAAGATCACTCAATAATGGGTTCCATGAATGAGCACTTCTGATACTACTAGTGGTGAAATTTAACGATTAAAATTTTCCACATGAAAATGTTATATAATAAATTCCTTGCCTATGTCATTCATGAGTAAACCTTAACTAAGTATGGACAATCATGTTAGGAGATATTTTTTATAACTCTTCCTAGACAGTCAATATTTCATGCCTTTAAGAACCTTGTTTAGGTATTCATTGGCTCAAAACACTAAATCATGTTAACATTAGAGAAAAAAATGTTACAATTTATCAATATTCAACAAAATAAATTAATAACTTACATTCTCAAAGGTTTTTTAGGTTGTCTAAAAATACTCACATATGTTGTAATAATTATCATAACTTGATGGTATAATAAAGAACCTATAACTAGGTAACCAAAATTTATAAACCTATAATTAAAGGATATGGAAAGAGTAGGCCCTTATATACACCCTAATTTAGTTTTAAAACTACAATTATTATCTCTTTTTATGCTATTACACATGAAGGTATTAGTGAAGGATGAGACTCTTGTTCATGTGGTCATGTTGGGTCTTTTTGTCTTTCTTATGTCTTATTTTCCCTATTTGTTGCACCCTAGCAGTCTTATGTCATCCCATTCTGGTCAAAGGGTCCCCCTAACTAGTTCTTCCTAGTCTGTACTCAATTTTCTGAATTTATACATTAGCACCATAATTGGACACTAGTATCCAACTTTAGTGATAGTGTCAAACGGTCATTTTCATACCATGTTTTGTGTCTTAACCCTTCCTTGAGCCTTATATTATGATTTTATCTTTCCTTTGAATCTTTTCAACTAGATAAACATGGTATTACATTAAAATAAAATTTAATTATATATTAAGGGATTCAAAATGTAGTTTACATCTATCACTTTCTATTTTGGCACATAATTACATAAAATTAGTTAGTAGTACAACTCAACATACTACATACTACTCAAATATCACATCTAGATTTGAATGCTTGATCAAAGAAAGGAATAAGAAAAATTCATTATAGCATACCTATAAATTTATTATTCACATTTACTAAGGGATAAATACATGTGATATGATACCTCTATCATTAGGTTTAATGTAGGCAATGACCATGACAATTGGGGTTTAGTGTTGTGTGATCATAATATTCCACAACCCAATTTTTCATTCCTTTTACATTTCATCTAGTTTTTTTTAATTTTTTTAGGTGTTCATTAAGTTTTAGATAATAATTATGATGTAGATCATACACCAAAAATCTCACTTATCCTTGTTTCTAAATCCACTTCTTTTGACAATGGTTTCTTGGTTCATTTTTCAAGCACTGGTTCCTAGGTTCACCTAATAGTTTTATGGTTTTCAAAGTCTTTATATTGTTTATAAGGGTATCTTATCCCTCTCTATCCACTCACTAACTCAAAAACACTTTTCAAGTCTCAATTCTTTCCTTTACTCAACTCTGCATACACATTACATTAGTCCTTATAGCCCTATTATAGGCATTAATATAGAGTACAAAAAATGTACTCTCAATTATGAATTTCCAAAGCCAATTTCATGTTAATCCTATCAAAATTCACTTGTGTATAAAATTTTATGATCTAAATTGTATGCTAAGTTCTTTTTCCTTCTTTAGACCTACCCAATTAGGTCTCTTCTAGGCCTAATCCACCCTAGACCTCTAAAACCAATACCTATATATCTATACACACTATGCAACCATGATAGGTATTTAGATCACCATTAAATTATTTAGAATAAAAAATTTGGGGATTTTTTATGGTTTGATCCTCAGTTATACTTATAAACCTAATTTAGGGGTTGTAGGTCTCTGTCTCAGCCCAAGAACAAATAAAATTCCACTATGAGTGTTTTCAAAAGTTTTAAATGTTTGTGAAATATTTTATATGTCTATCTTAACCTGGTTTAAATCTTCCAATCCTTAGATGTCATGAATCAATCCACTATCCTAGGTTATTCATGTCAAAGGTGTTTGACTATAATAAGAGAATGGTAGTATCAGTTTGTATTCTCTCAAGAATGAATAACACTCACTTTAAAATGGTACACAAGATTCCAAAAAGATTTAAATACTTTTTAATAACTCAACTCAATGTGTTAAATCACTAGATAATCGATTATGGGTCGCTTCATTCTATGGAACACACTCATAATCCAACAGAACAATGACTGCTATAGGAAATAGGGGTCAGTCTTTGAAATTTTTGTGTAAAAAAAGGTTTATTGATTATTTATGAATATTTGAACCTCAAATAGCACTCATTAAACCTTCAGAAACATTTGACATAATCTACCAACTTCATTAAATTGACAATCTTATAAGCACTATCTGCAAATGAGGAAACTCACACAAAATAAAGGTATGTGTATATGCATGTCTAAACACTAGATGGTTTTATTGTTATTCCTTAAAATAATAACCTCAAAAAAAATTCAATAATCTTTCTATAGTATTTGGAATCAATACCAAAGTTAATTTAATTATCAAGTTTACAAATATAATCTACAATCAAAACCAAACATCTCATAAATAGGGATCTGTATCTTACCACCATCCACAGGGGTTATCTCTTTTCTCTATCTCTTATAAGTTTATCTTTAAAAAAACATGCATTACCAATCATAGTTTACATAGGGCTATAAATATTCCAAATAGTACATTTCAAAATAGCAGCTTTACCAATTACACACAATTATCAATCACAATTTTTATACATAGAAAATAGGGTTACCAATCTTTCTTCAACATCTGAAATCATCCTTTCTTTTTCCATTGGGTCTAATTCCCATTCTACATCAAATAATTTATGTCCACTGACTCAAAATTCTAAAAATGACAAGCTTATATATTAAAAAAACTACCAAAACTAATTCTTTCAAGCTTCTAGCCCATTCTTGAAGAACTGCCTCCTATGGTTATTCGAATGATGTATGACTTGAAACATTTGACCACATATTTTGTGACATATATTAACCCCTATATACCTAACACAATCATTAGATCAGAATTTTATTGCTAAGAACATCCAAAAACTTCTTAAAACTTCCCCTAAATATTTAAATGATGCTTTTTGGTGGGAAAAACTAGAATTTAAAATATGCAACTTAAGACTATCTAGACTCCACCTTACAACAATTTAGGACCTCTATAACCTATTTTACACCTAATAGACCATATTATGAAAAAAAATGAAACAATTTTTAGGTACTTATAGGATACTCCTACATCAAATTATCCTAAATGGATCATAGATATTGAATCATGGTCTATCTACACAAAAACATGCTTAGCAGACTTAAACATAGGTTCTCCCAGAAGCTCAAAACAATTCTTGCATAAAGGACACTATCACTATAAGTGGACACTAGTGCCAAAACACTATTATCTAGGGTAGGTAACTATTACATAAGAGGATTTTTGACACCTAAACCCTAATTTATCCCTATACCAGTTTTCAACGTCCATATCCTTCGTCCTAGGAACTTTATAGCTAAGTACTTATTTATCTCATTCATTATTATTTTTAGAAAATAGGAATAGATTAATTATTTCACAATTCAATGGTTTTATTTATTGCATATTATATACCTTGATTCATTATACTCAACCTATCAATAACCTAGGATTTACACACTGTAAACCCTAAAAATTTAATTCATTTGGTGAATCTGACTTACTTTGAATATTGTTTAAAACCCTAGCTTCATCCTAGGGTTTTCCTTCTACATTCTTGCACACTAAATTTAGGTTATAAAATTATGATTTTTACATAACCTAACTAATCCAAATTAATCCTTTATTATAGTTTCATTAATTTAATACAATTTAATTTTTTTTCAAACAACCCTCCAAAACCCTAAATCCACATATTGGGTCATATATAACCAAATACTAGCTTTTAGGGTTTCAAATACAATCCTAATTTTTTTGATACATTGGGATGAATATTTACCATAGTATCACATATACCTATGTTAGATTACATTATACCTATTGTGTGCTTGTTATTTATTTTTTAAATTATCTTCTTTGGCATGTTTAAAATGACATCGAAAAAGCCTCTTACCCCTTACCTAGTAGATGAATTTATGAATTTTTTTCATAATTTTAAGAATGATTGGAAAAAATTTAAATATTTTACATTAGCACATGATAATGGTTTACTTTATAATGATGATGATGATTATTATTTTAATTATGGATATGAGAATTACTATTTACATGATATTGAAAGTATTTATGAAGATATATTAGATGGATCTTCTTCTCTTTCCTCTCCTTCTCCTACACCTAAAAATCAAATGAAAAATATAATTTCAAAATATCCTCTTGTTGGTAATTCTTTGTTCTAATGTGATCCTAGATTCTCAACCACTTTTTATACCTCCTTATTCAAATTAAAATAATATAAGTGCAATAAATAAAATATACTTTCACATGATTCAAGAAATATAGAAAAGAACAATGCATATTATTTACCCTTATAAATTAAATTTGAAAAATCATGTAAAAATGATATTACACATTTTACCAATGCACAACTGAAGTAGAAAAAATTATTTCATCACCTTCTTTTACATTCCAATCTCAACATAAATATTCTTTGCAAAATTTTGATAATGCAAATATCTATAACTCTTCTCCTACATGTCATAATATGCCAAACAAAAACATGATTTCTACTTATTATACCCTTGACTCAAAAAAAATAATTAATAACCATACATGCACTCCACAAATATCTAGTGAAGACATGCATTACATTACACCTACACTAAAAAGTTAAAATCTTCTTCTACTCTCTCTCTCTTAGTGAACATGCGACTGAAAATAGTTCCACTCTTACCTCTACTAGTGAATTAAACTCTAATTTTGATGAACCATGGAATAATAATGTTTATTATGATGTTAGTGAAGAATAAAATGAGTCTACTACACTTAACTCTTTCCCTACTTCTATCATTCCTCATGTTCAAATTGATTTCTTATCAAATGATATTTCAAATGCTAAAAAACACACATGAACTTATTCTTATGTTATTAAATTTTAATAACATACATTTGCATGATAATAATTTATCGTCTTGTCCATTATCATGTGATACTTCTTTGTAAATTAAAAAATTAAGAGATAGTAATGAATGTCTCTCAACCCCCTTACTATAGTAAAACCTTTTTCTCATCCTAACCTCCATGAGGGTGATAGCCCATTTCCATCTCACTAAGTCCAATATACCACCCCTTCAAAAGTTACAAAAATCAAACCAATCATCCCTAAAAAGGTGCCCAATGTAGTGTACCCATTACTAATACTAATAATAAGATTTAAGAATTAAATGAACCCCTTGATAATGATAATATATATTCACAAGATGTAATCTCTTTGATGCATTCCATGGGTGATTTACATGAACAAGTACACCATATCACATTGGAAAGTAAAGTGTACCACTCTTGAGCTTATTCCAATGCCATCCATGGTAATCCTATTTCACTAAAAATTTGTCGCCCAACTTTCAAATATCATTATTACCAAAATTTTATCGGCATGGAGACCCATACATTCACCTTTAGGCTTATGAGAAGGTTGTGGTACATGTCACTAATATTTTTACTCTACTATAATTATTTACAAAGTATCGATAGGGTGAGTCATTAAATTAGTTTCATCATGCACTCTCTAGTGGTTTACTACTTACATTGATGAGTTATAAGTAGTCATTGTTAGGCACTACATAAATAACAATGGACCTCAAGTCACATATGAGATTTTGATTTCATTACAATAGGGTGAGCCATAAATAGTAACTAAGTAAATTATAAGATTTAAATCATGTATGCATTGGTTAATTTACCAATCAATAGGTTTAAAGGTATAATACATATTTGTTATAGGCCTCATTTTTCCTCTTAAGGAGAAATTACTATATCAAACATTCAAATCATTCTAGCATCTATGTAACATAGCTATGACATTAGAGAAATATTGGGGATAAGTTAAAACACATTTATCATATTTGGATGTAGGTTTCCTAGATACACAATCATCTAATATGGTATAGGAACCTAATCCACTTATGATTAAGAAATAAGTGGAATAGAAACAACCAATCAATATACTCAACAAGGGTAGAAAGCCACTTCACAGAGCATATCATATAGTGATCAGATCACTAAACACCAATAGAGGGGCTATACAATTTTCAAACAGGGATAAGCCTCATGATATCTTACTTACATTATTAGATAAGGAGATTATCAAAATTCCTTCTACTCATCACCATCCAACACACTGTCTACATAGGATATAAAATAAACCATATTGAAAATTTCATAAGATAAATGGACATTCATATGACAACTATTATGCACTCTGATATCAAATTGACCAGTATGTCGATAGAGGAATTATAGAATTTACATAGGGGTTACAAAGATATCAATCTCCATACTCTTCTAGATCACATTTCTCTATGACTGAGTTATCCCAGGATGTTCCTTTTAAGGAGACATTATTTAATTATCATAAAAACCATGTGGTTTATGGGACACCTACTTATGAGAGATCTCGTGCACCACAAAGCCAATAAATATGGCAACCAGTTCATATAAATCCACTACTTATAGCATAATGGTACAAAAATGGAAAGTAATTTAATCACCAGTTATAATTCAACACCTAATTAATATATTTTTTAGAGATTAGAACACATTTCAACAACCAATTAAGATACTTTCCAGATATCCCATAGATCAAAGTATAGTTAAATAGTTGACTGAGATATTTGCCAAAGATAACATAAACCAAAGCATAGTTAAATAGTTGATTAAGATATTTGTCAAATATCATAGATGTTAGAGTAAAATTAAATAGCCTATTAATATATTTGGTAGAGATAATAGAGATCAAAGCACAATTTTAGTAAGATAGCCCATTAGCCTATTTTGTAGAAATTATACACTTCTAGCTACTAGAATTATACCATGAGTAGTATCAATTCTAGAGTCTACTTATACACTAACACAATATGATCATTATGTTCACTTGTTCACCATGCCATTCAGGGTTAGATAGTGTAGTCCATACTTACATGATCCACACTTAGATATCCTATGATATGATTATATCACTTATACTGACAAATAACATTTATAATCTAATATGCATGTCTACTTAAACATTCATAAATAGATAAATAACTAGTTACCATTACCTAGACACATAACATGTTTCTATATCCATATCTAAACAATAAATATAATCAAATACATGTAAATACATGATGCCACAAGTTAAAATACCATTTTAGATGACACCCACATAAAAAAACACACACAGACAAATAAAAATCGATACATAGTTTTAGTAAAATGATACAATTCACTCAATAATCAGAGATTGGTCATCAAGACCATCCCCCTCACTCTCACTCTTTGATACATCCATACTGGGGCTAGAATTTCCACCATCCCTATGATATCTCAATTGATACCTATGTATACTCTCTTTATCCTATACCATGGCCAACTCAACCATAACTTCCACATGATATCACTGTATAAATATATGGTGGTCTACTATCATGATCTTTTCCCCACCTAGAACATCAGGTGTGGGAATAACTCTTCTTTGTATCTCCATATGTGCCTCATCTCTATTAGAAGTTGCTCACCGTTATGTTATAGTAGTAATGATTTCTCATTCAAAAAAAATGGGCATGAAAACTAGCATCATATGTGTCCCTCTTCACTAGTCTATTGTCCACAACATCATCAGGTATATGCCATGTTAGTACTCAAAGCATACACTCAATGGTAGTCTCCCAATACTCATCATCACCTAGACCTACACATACCAACATAATATATCATATACCTATCCAAATAAATAAGTAAAAAAGTAAGTAAGACATACATAAATATGATGATAACCCACCCTCAAATTCCCTAAAGGGCTCAACATCAACCACATCCTCCATGATAAGCCCACCTCCTATAAATAATAGTGTCTATTTATGTTGCACCCACCATGCTTTATATGCATCAGTCACTCCTACATCATCTACATATGATATATCTAGCACTAGATCTTGATCTATAAATGAAATCAGAGTTAGCTCCACCATTGATGGTTTTGGGCCTAATCCCTAGCCTAATTGGCACCCATGAAATCCTCACCCAAACCCATGGTGTTGGCAGAACATCTTGAACCACTCCAAACTATCATGTCACTCGCTCATACTAAAACCTATCAAACATATAGACCTAATGTTGATGTAACCAACAACTCACCCTAACCTATCTTAGTTTGACACCATCCTTAGGCCACCCCTTAGAGCCCCTATATGGTCTCCAAAGAATATATCTAGTAGTCAACCCATCTAACACTTATCGATAACACATCATGCTCCTTAGAATGTAAATAGTACTAGTATATATCTCTATAAATACCTATGGGTGATCCCATATAGTCATAGAAACCCCTCTAGTCTAGCTACTATAATATGTTCATAGGCCTAATAATGTAATAATGTCAAAGATATAATGACAGTCGTGCATAATTTATGACTAAAATGGTACAAATATTGATACAAGTGGTCTAGCATATTAAGACCTCACAAGTATATAGTCCCATGCTAATCTATGTCCTACATTTTACCATGCATCTTGTATGAAATGGATACCCCACTCCCATTTACAACAATAAAAAAACCCAGTAGCACCACCAAAAACTTATAAAACCACAAAACATTGGCTATGAAAATCATTAACAATAATAGTTCATTATTACTCCTTGTCTAATGAGTCCCCATGAGCATCATTGAAAAGTGCTTCACATCCCACTCTAGAGCTTAGTTTATAATGGACTCATATAACATTATCCTCTGGTAAGTAATGGTCAATCTCAAGATCCCATACACATCCTCCAATGTCATAGTAATCTCACTAGTGGGTAACTAAAATGTATAGGTATCAGCATTCCATGTCTTGCATAATGTTTTCATCATATGATTATCCCAGGGCATCATATCCAATGATGCCACATATCCCAAACCTTATTATCAACTAATACCCTCTCAAAATCTATCAAGGGCAATCCCCATAAACATTCCATCATCTGGCCACTCTAAAAATCTCTCATACACACATCTACATGCAAAATATATCCAAATCTTACATTAACATCTAGGAATACTAGATAAACTTATAATAAGAGTCATTAAGTAAAACCAGGAAATTTGTATTAGTGGACACTAGTGCTACATCCTAGATAGTAATGATATATAGTAGCACCATGACCAAGACACTAGCGACATACTCAAGATAGTAGTGCCATATTTCAAAATAAGGCTCTAAACTTATATATTTTCGTGAAAATGATTAAAAAAACATAATGAATGTACCAAAAAATGAAAAATAACATATTCCTTACCAGGGTAGCCTCCTCCCTAGCCTAGGTAAGGGATTCCACCTCCTCATACTAGGTCACACTCACTCCTTATCTCCTAACATGTTTTGAAGCTCAAAACAAACATTATTTATCAACTCAAATAGTTTGAATGGTTTTTTAAATTAATCAACCAAACTATTTAAGTCATGTCTTATAAATTCCACTTACCTAAGGTTGACCTTATGTACCAATTTCACTAACTAATACTAAATTCTACCAAACATCATACCTCGAGAATCATGACTCTTATTTTTTGTCCATTTATTTTGCATGGGACTTGATCATAATGTCCCTCAACTAATACTAGTTACACTACTATCTTTATTGATTCAACTCCATAAAATGACAAAACCTATATTTCTTTAACAAGTTAATATACACCAAAAGTATACTATGTTCCCAATTTTTTAAAAAAAAACCATTAGAATCACCAAATTAATCAAACTTAAAACAATATTACCAATGCTAACTATCACCAATAGGCTTACAAACATCACTTTTGCTTGGACAACCTTACAATAGTCTCAGCTCTCTCACCAAAATGGGGGCATACAATACAAATTCACAGAGATATATAGATAGGCACAGATATTCAAATACATAATTTAACTCAGATTTCTAGGTTTCCATGATCTTGATAGAGATTGGTTCAGACACATATAATGGTTCATATATACATTGACACAAACACAAATATTGGTTCAGACAAAGAGATTGGCTCAGGTATATAGATTGGCTCAAATATACATAAAGGCTAAGATATATAGATAGGTTCATATATTCAGATACATAGTTTGACTTAAATTTTTATGGTTCCATGATTTTATTAGATATTGGTTTGGATACACTTTTACATTACTCAAATATTAGGTTTAGGGGCATGATGTAGGGCACATACCCTTAATCCTTTAGGATTACACCTTATAGTATAGATGAAATGGAAAGTTATACCCTTATCTATGTTTAGATTACCATATTATACTTAGATTATCCCAAGATGTTACCAAAATTTCACTAGTTTGTGTCACATGGCCATATACAATAGTTGATCCATAGATTTTTAGTAGACCCAGATTATGTAGGCCAATCAATAGTTCTGACCTCCATTTATACTTTTACATTTTTAGATTTATTTCACTACTTATATTTAGTATAGGGGGAACCCACATTGTGGATTTACTCCTCACATACATCATTCCAACTCATGTCCACTTTTTTGGCCAAGAAGTGGGTTAGGTCAAGAGACCATTTACACAAGTAAGTATAGGTGTGGGTTCTTATCTTTATTTTACTCTAGTATTTTCATTTCATTGTATTACTAGAACAAAATGGGGGAAAATGTATAAACCCTAATTTCATTAGACAATCATAAGTACTATTTCTTTTATTATTCTTATAGAGGAAGGTATTGGTGATGGATGTGACTCTTGTTCACATCATCATGTTGGGTCTTTTAGTCTTTTTTATGTCTAATTTCCCCTATTTTATACATCCCTAGTGGTCTTATGTCATCTTCTTCTAGTCAAAATGCCCTCTACCTATTTTGCTCAATTTATACTCACTTTTATGACTTCAGGACATTAATGCCATAAATTCACACTAACGCCATAACATCAATGTTCAAATTTGGCATTAATGTCCAACAGTCATTTTCTTACCATGTTTTGGGTCCTAACCCTTCCTTGATCCTTCTCTTATGATTTTATCTTTCTTTTGCATCTTGTTGGCTAATAGATAAGGGTATTACATTCAAATTAATTTTACTTATATATAAAGAACCTTATAAGGCATTTTACATCTATCACTTATTATTTTAGAATATAATTACATAAATTAGTCAATAGTATGGTTCAACATACTACATACTACTTAACTATCACACCTAGATTTGTGTGCTTGATCAAATAAGGGACTAAGTGAAAGTCATTCTAGCATACCACACACATTGATTATACATGTTTCTGTTGATGCCTCTAAGTATACAAAAGGTGTTCTCAATGTTTAGGGAACACTTCTCATTTTAGAATCCTAAGAATTTAGACCATGAGTTATAGGTATTTGGCAATTGTGGTGCCTATGGTGAAATTGAAGCAAAGCAAGGTAGACTGTTCCAAGATATTTATATGATTTGGTGGTTGGGAGCCACCTTGATCCAAGCCTTTTGTTAATTCTGGTGAATCTTGATCAAAGTACTAAACTATGTTAATCTAAGTGAATATTTGACAATGAGATCTAAGCTACAGTGATTTATTTTTAAAAAGAGATAAAAAATAAAAGTAAGGTAGAAAGAAAGTGAATGTGATTGTTAGTATTTATCTCAAACATTATGAAAATGTTTTAATTTACTAAACATGCATTTAAACTAATATGTAATGCAAAATAGCTAATACTTAATTTTCACTACAACCAAGAAAAATTTTCAGGATAAGTTGAAAATACAAGTAAGAACCAAGTATGCTTTAATGTTTTGCTACTACACCTAGATAGCCAATACACATCTTTGATGTATAACAAATTAAAGTGAAGCAACTTATGATCTTTTCAACTAATCTAGCATAGCACAGATTAGCAACCGTATAACAAGAATGAAATTTAGAATTTAAAGAAACCATTCAAATTTGAGATCTAGACAAGCAATTGAGAGAAAAGCTAGTAACCCTTAACATAACCATATGGAAAAAATTTATAGAATTCCTTAGCTATATTAATTATTCCAAGTGTATAATTTTTGCTCAAAAATCTCTCCCTTTACAAATGATAACCCTACCTATTTATAGAAATCATACGCGATATATTATGAAATTTTCAAGATCCATATGTGTGAAATAAGGATACCTATCCTTGTATGAAAATTCTATCATACATATGACTCTTTTATGTTGGATTGACCTAAAACTCTATATACTAAAAAACTATCATATACTTGTACAATAGAATATTACCTTTTACAAAATGAATGTAAAATCACAATACATAGAATCTTCTATGGAGCTGGTGGTGGGCCTCTTGGTTGTCTTTGTTGGAGGATGTTTTTAGCCTTAGTATGTTGTTCATTTATTAGCTCTAGATCTATTGTAGGCTTTATCAAACATCCATCTACCTAGTTTTTCAATTTATTAAACTCTTTGTCATTTATCAACATGGCCTCCTTGATGCTCTGGGCCTCTGCTATTCACTACTCTAAATTGAAGATAATATCCATGATTCCATAATTTTAATTACTATATTGGCCTTGACTTTTCACCCTTATTTCTTGGATGGTGGTAGTATCTCTTTTCTTTAACTCTCATGATCAATCACCCCCATGGTAGTTGGTTGTGAAGGCTCTATCAACATAATTTCAAAGAGTTTCTCAGTCCTACTTATCAAAGTTTCATCTTCTCTTACAAGCTCACTGACATTTTTGTATCATGTGCTTAAATCCTACACCTTATCAATAATAATGCCTAGGATTTCACTCAAGTGTCCTAGACTAATAGTCCTAAAGTCTAGGATCTATCTCTTTACCTACATATCGATGATCTCAATAATTTGTTCTTCTAAATTCTGTCATTGGATGAACAAGGCTTTGACTGCTTGAGCTTATTGTATTAAGGCACTTTGTTTAAGATTCATATCCTTCAAGGCCTAAAACATATCAAAAAATTATCCACTTAACATCTTAATCATTTCCTCAAGGACCATGAGGATGGCTTGGGTTTCAAGGTCCTAATTTTCCTTCCTCAAGTTGACAATTTATTGCTTCAATCCCCTAATTATTACCATTAAATGTGTTGATGAGGCTCTAACCAGGCTCTCCACATCCTCTTGATGGATGGGATACTCTTCCAATGCTTTTCCTCCTACTAGATTTAGGCCTGTGAAAGGTTCCACCCTTTGAAAGGTAAACTCTTATGTACCCACCATAGCTTTCCTTATGGTGATCTTCTCTAACCCTGTGGTATTTGGATTGAAGTATACTATAGTGGTAGGATTAATCAATTGGGTGACTTCAATAATTTCAACTTTGGTGCCACTGGATTCTCCTAGATCATCCATTATCTTACCACCAGCCCCTTTTACCTCCACTATTCTCCTTTCTTCTTGCTCCTTCATCATCTCAATAATCCATGGTTTAAGGTTCTCTTACACATCAACATTGATACTTTGTGTTAATTCCCATGAATGGGTCATGAAATGAATAGTTTGCAACTTCCCATAAATTAACCAATCCTGAATGACTGGCCCATGAATGGGGAACTCATCACTAAACAAGTTATCTCCTAGTCTAGGTGTACAAATGGGAGCTTTGGCCTTTTAAAACTGGTAAGGACAAGGGCCAACTTAGTCTTCCTCTTCCTTTAAATGGTATTTTTGGTAGGGCCAACTCATGTTCATCTCCCTTATCCTTTTAAGTCCTTTCTAGTTGTCCAAGAGTCTCTACAACTTTCAATACTTAGGTGCCAGGGTCTTCATCTATTTCCCCCTTATCTAAGCCATAAGCTTCCTCAATAACTTGGAAAAACTCTTCAACTATCTCATATGGCTTAAGATCCACCATTTCCACATGTTCCACCAGGGTTGGTGGTTCTTTTGGATGGCCTGAAGATGATGTTACTTTACTTGGCCTCTCTTCTATTTATTTCTTGCCAA
Organism: Torreya grandis; assembly: GCA_037957365.1. Classification (NCBI taxonomy): domain Eukaryota; kingdom Viridiplantae; phylum Streptophyta; class Pinopsida; order Cupressales; family Taxaceae; genus Torreya; species Torreya grandis. The sequence goes on from JARHVA010002564.1 coordinate 1,620,793, forward strand.
GGTCCTATGTTTGAGGCAATTCTATTTGAGGGGGTCCTGGGGGTGTTCTAGAGGTGGAAAGAAATAAATGGTACTAGAATGGATGTATTTTCCAAATGTCCTCAATTGGTTTCTTCTCATGTGTTAATCTATGCTCCAACTTGGCATTGCACTCTTTCAACTTTGTTAGCACCTCCTCAAAACTACTTGCCTTGGTATAAATGTGGTCAAAAACCCTAAGATGATTATCATATACCTACTTGATCATTTTATTATCTTTTATATGATTCTCCACTACCCTTTTATGGTCCCACATTCTCAATTCATCCATTTGGAAGATAAAATCTTCTCTCTACTTGGACATGACATCTACTTGCTTCCAATCTTGTAATGTGGTTCTTCTAATAATCAAAGGAAATGGGTAGAGGAGGCCTTTCTTATTTTCCTTACATACTCCATCAATCCCATTAAGGAGCTAGAATTTGATTTCCTACTCAGATAGCTTGCTTGGGATATATATAGGTAATCTAAAGGGTGAGGGCATGGTTACCTCAATCTTTATTACTGTGTAGTGTAAATAATACCATACATCTCCCATCATTTTTGCATACCTTTTGATCAAGGGGTACATCCTAGGCATGGGAGAACCAATGATAGCCTCAACCAAAGAGGGATAAATGCCATCACAAATGAAATGCATGTGGTTTGTTTATTTGAAAATGTGAAGCTTGGATTAGTGATGAGAAACAATGATTTTACTATTAAGAGACCAATTTATTATGTGAGGGAACTTTGTTAAGGCCAGCAAGGTATCAAGCAAGTAAGACATCATGAAGAATTGCTTGTTGTTCTTCCTCTTGATGGTTGTAAATTGATTGTTAGAAATATTTTCATTGATGTCAAAGGTCTAGCATTGGTGATAAAGGCCCCATTGAATTTAATGAGGTTTTTAATAGTCATATCTTGGATAATGTGTGTTAATATTAATGAATATGTTTTTGGTTGCATATAAGTAAAAAGAGGGCCCATGGAGAAGTCAAAGAGTCACAGGGTAAAGACAAAAGAGGAATGGGATGCATTTTCTCATGAAGAGTCACAATGTGAATAAAAAAGAGGGTATGACACATTTTTCCATGAAGGGACACTTTGAGGAATATGAAAAGTCACCAAGATAAAGACAAAAGAGGAAAAGATGCATTTGCTTATGAAGAGTCACCATGTGACTTTTCAAATGCAAGGATACAAAGGGTCATAAAAATTTGACACAATTTTTTATGAGGATTGAAGGTTCATAAATGGTGAATGCAAAAGGTCATTTGGAAAGCTATAAATAAAGGCTTGAAAATCCATTTTTAATATGCAAGATAGTGCATGGTTTGTATTTGTTTTAGAGGAGAGAAAAGTAGGAGATATTGTAGAGCTCTATCATTTATTAAGTAAGCAACATTGAGAGATAGTGTGTTTTATACATAAGAGGAGTTGCTGCTCATATATATTTTCAAGGGGTTAGTGCTCCTTTGGGTTGGTGCTCACAAATATTTATTGTTTTGGTGATTGGCAAATGCGTTGGTGCTTTTGTAAGTCAGTGTTTTAAAACTTTGTAATTTGAGTTGGTGCTCATTCAAATACTTGAGATTTTTCTCCATGTTTTTTCCCACTTTGATTTTTCACATAAAAATTCTCTCTCTCTCTCTCTCTCTCTCTCTCTCTCTCTCTCTCTCTCTCTCTCTCTCTCTCTCTCTCTCTCCTCTCTCTCTCTCTCTCTCTCTCTCTCTCTCTCTCTCTCTCTCTCTCTCTCTCTCTCTCTCTCTCTCTCTCTCTCTCTCTCTCATGGTGCATGTTATTGTTTTAGTTTTATTACATATCTTGAATGTGAGTTTAAGTGGTTAAATAAAATAAATTAGATTATGTAAAAGATATTTAATATACTGATTTACCCCCCCTCTTAGTATATTTCATGCTTAATAATTGGTATCAGAGCAGGTTCCTTTAGAAAACATTTTACAACTTGAAGGTAGATCGGGAATGCATGATAGCTAGATCACATGAAGGTTTTTCTAAAAATAAGGCACCTTTGTTTCATGGGACAAAATATGCTTTTTAGGGCATAAGGATGAAGACTTATTTTATGGCCCTTGGATTCAACATTTGTCAAGCAGTGGTGGATGAATATGAAGAGCCACAAATACTTGTAACTACTCTAGTGGAAAAGAAGGCACGTGAAAATAATGCTCAAGCTTTAAATGTTATTTTATGTGGTTTATGTGAATCAAAAAATTTTAAAGTTATGCAATGTAAGTTTTCTCATTAAACTTGGGTAAAACTTGAGAATATTTACAAAGGTGATGGAAAGATTCAGCAAGCTAAGCTTCAAACTTTTAGAAGATAGTTTGAGAGTTTGAATATGGTAGAAGAAGAAAATATAGCAAGTTATCTTTTATGGGTTAATCAAATAGATAATCAGATACAAGGTCTTGGATAAAAGTTAGAAGAATCAATTATGGTACAAAAAATTTTGAGATCTCTACCATTGAGATATAATGCAAAATTTTTGGCAATTAAAGAGATGAAGAATTTAGCCAAGCTAAAGATGGATGAACACATGGTATTATTATGGTATAAGAGATGTGGACTAAACAAGAGAAACCCTCAAAGAAAGAAGTTGATTTTAAGACATCAAATAAAGATAAGGCTAAGATTAAATAATCAAGTGATAGTTCTAGCGATGTTGAAGATGACAATGGAGCTCTATTCACTCGCAAGCTAAAAAAGAGCACAGATAAATATCAAGAAAAATTATTTTTTAAATATTTTAATTATGTAAATATTGGACATTTTTTAGATAAGTGCCCAGTTAAGGGTAATGGTGATAATGAAGAAAGAAAATCTACATACAACAAGAATTTCAAAGTAAAATTCAAGAAGGGGTTCGAGAAGAAGAGTTTGTATTCTAAAGATCCTAGCTTAGCCAAAGATAGTGGAGTCAGTGATTTAGAAGAAGAAGAGATTTTATTCATGGCCATACATGAAGATGCCTCTACAAGCAAAATCACAGATGATCAAGAAGAAAAATAGGATGAAGCTGAAGTGAATCTAGAATGAGAACTCATTTGTGCCTTAAAAGAGTTAAAAGCTCTTAAGAAGAAGAATTAAAGATTAAAGCCCTAGATCAAGAAAAATGAAAAGGAGTCAAAGGAAATAATTGAATATCTACAAGCACACATTGAATAATACAAAAAGAATGAAAAATATCTAACGGCATAGTTTTAAAAAGTAAGTGAAGAATGTGAAAGGTCTGTTATTGAAATTGCTTCTTTAAAAATAGATCTTGAGAAAACAAATAAAGCAATCAATGATAGAGCAGCCAATGATTCAAAATTTGAGAATAGCACTAATATGTTGAATAAGATATTAGAAATTCAAAGATCAATGTCAGATAAGATAGGTATCATATTTGAAAAAGAGAAAGGGGAGGCCACTACTTTCATAGAAAAGGTTAACATAGAAAAAGGAAAGATCTATGTTGAAGCTTTTATAAAAGAGAAAATAAAAAGGGAAGAAGTTAAGAATACAGAAGACATCTCAAATAAAGAAGGTTAAAAGGAACAGAGCTACAAAAGGAAATCAGGTCAAAGATACACAAATAGGTCCTATTTTATGGTTACTATTTTATTTATAATGGATATGGTTATAAGAAAATAGAATGTTGAAAAAGGGATAACAATTTTAGAAACAAGGAGAAGAAAACTCATGCAGAGTCAAGTAGAAGCCATAAATTTTTTGCCCCTCTATTAGGATTTAATGAAGAGTCCATAATATGTTACAAGTGTAACAACTTTAGACACATAGCCTGATACTATAGAAGTGTGTTTGAGTCATTCAAGAAAGACCAAAGTTTCAAGGCTCCATTCCTCAAGAAGAAAGTTTAGACATGTTCATGGCAGAAGAAACAACCTAAAAAATATATGTTGGTACAGATAGCTTTGCATGCAAGAAATGAAGAAAAGCCATGGTTCATTGACAGTGGATGTTCGAGGCACATGATAAGAGACAAGATCAAGTTCAAAACCTTGAAGAATATAAATGGTGGCATAGTGAAATTTGGATATAATATTACTACTAGAATTGTTAGAAAAGGTACACTAAGTTTGGATAATGTTAAAACTAAAAATGAAAATATTTTATATGTAGAAGGTCTTAAGCATAATCTTTTAAGTGTAAGTCAAATGTGTGATCGAGGGCACACACTAAAGTTTTATTTAGAAGGTTGTAAAATTAGGAGAAAATATTCAGATGTGTTGGTTTCAGATGCTCAGAGAACATGCAATAATTTGTATATGTTATTAGACATCAAAGGTCAAAGATGTTGTTTGAGTCAGATTGAAGAAATTTGGTTATGGCACATGAGAATAGGACACATAAATTTTGACAATCTTGTCAACATTAGTAAGAAGAAAGTAGTCAGAAATATTTCAAAGATTACAAAGCCATCTAACACGCTTTGTGAACCTTGTCAGAATGGGAAGCAGGCTAGAAGGTGGTTTAAAATAAAAGAGTACTTGACCACTCAGATGTTAGAGCTTATTCACACTGATTTTTGTGGACATATGAGAACTCAAAGTAATAAAGGTGAGAAATATTTCATGTTGCTTATTGATGATTTTTCATGTATAACTTGGGCAATGTTTTGAAAGAAAAAATCAAAAGCTTTCATAAATTTTAAAGCATTCAAAGCGTTAATTGAGAATGAAAATAGTTTGAAGATTAAGTGCCTAAGATCAGATCAAGGAGGAGAATTTATGTTAGATTAGTTTATTGAGTTTTGTGAAGACCATGGAATAAAGAGACATTATTCCATAGCTAGAACTCCATAGCAAAATGGAGTAGTTGAATGGAAAAATAGATCAGTTCAAGAGATGGCAACGATAATGCTAAATAAATCCAAGATACTAGATAAATATTGGAGACAGGTAGTTGTTATAGTAGTGCATATTCAGAGTAGATCATTATTGAGAATCAATAGTGACAAGACTCCTTATGAGCTATGGAAAGACAAACTAACAATAACTAATTATTTTAGAGTTTTCAATAATAGATGCTTCATAAAGAGAATCGATGAAAAATTAGGTAAGTTTGAATCTAAAGTAGATGAAGATTTCTTGTTTATTCTTGAAAAAGTAAGGCTTATAAATGTTATAACAAAAGAACCAAGGAAGTAGTTGAAAGTGCAAGTTTTAGGATAGAAGAAGGAGCACAAAGAATCAGTGATCCAATAGACATACCTGAAATCATTGAAGAGGAAGATTTTGAAGAATCAGATAAAGATGAGAAGGAGAAAAAGGACACCAAAACCCCATCCAAATATGTCTAAGGAAATCATAATGAAAGTGACATCATTAGAAACATAAATGAAGGAATTCTCACCAAAAGAATGATGGTAAGTGAATCTGAACAAGTTAATTTCTCTTTGTTATCCAAAATTCAACCTAGAACTTTTTCAGAAGCTAGACATGATAAGCATTGGGTTAAGGCAATGGATGAAGAATTAAATCAGATAGAAAAGAATGATACTTGAGAATTAGTGCCTAGACTAAAATATCATAATGTGATAGGAAAAAAATGGATTTATATAAATAAGTTGAATGAAAATGGAGAAGTGACCATAAATAAAGAAAGATTAGTATGTAAAGGATATGATTAGATTGAAGAAATAGATTTTAAAGAAACTTTGGTACCAGTGGTAAGGCTAGAAGTTATTAGAATGTTTCTTGCATATTCAGTGTTTAAAATTTTCAAAGTTTCAAATAAATGTCAAATCTACCTTCCTAAACAAGAATCTATAAGAAGAGATCTACATTGAGTAGCCTATGGGATTTATTATCTCAAATATTAGTAGTCATGTATGTGGATTAAAGAAAGCATTGTATGGATTGAAATAAGCTCCTAGAGCTTGGTATGCAAGACTTGATAAGTACCTACAAGATCAAAGTTTCAAGAGAGGATTTGTTGATAGTAATCTCTACATCAAAATAGAAGGTGAGCATTAATTAATTATTGTGGTATATGTGATGACATCATTTTTGGAGGAAACATTGAAAAGATGACAAAAGAATTTTTTGATAATATGCAAAAATAATTTGAGATGTCTATGCTTGGATAATTGTCATTTTTCTTAAGATTATAAATATTTTAGTCAAATAAAGGAATTTTCATATCTCAAAGTTAATATGCCAAGGAAATGTTGAATAAATTTGGTTTTGAGGATTGTGCACCAGTTGGCACACCAATGAGTATAGGAAATAAGGTGAACAAAGATGAAGATTCACCTATTATAGATCAATCTTTGTATAGATCTATGACTGATAGTCTTTTATAATTGATAGCATTAAGGCCAAACATCATGCATACAGTAGGTATGGTTGAAATATATCAGTCAACTTTAAACTATAGTCATGTTTAGTTGGTGAAAAGAATATTCAAATATATCAAGGGGACATTAGATTATGGATTGTGGTATCCCACAGGTAGAGATTTCACTTTGGTTACATATATAGATTCAGATTGGGTAGGTTGTTTGGATGATATAAAGAGTACAAGTAGAGGAGATTTCTTTCTCAATGATAGCTTAGTATCATGGCTAAGCAAAAATTAGAATTCAGTATCATTTTCTATAGTTGAAGCAGAATATATTGCAGTGGTATTATGTTGTACTCAAGTGCTTTGGATGAAGCAAAATTTGGAAGATATCAAGGTAAAATATGATGAAACTATTTCTATTTTTTGTGACAACATAAGTGTTATTAATATTTTGAAGAATCAAGTGATGCATTCAAGAACAAATATATTCCCATCAGATATCACTTCTTGAGAGAGTAGGTTGCAAATCAATAGATTAAGATGGAATATATCAATACTACAGATCAAATTATAGATATTTTCACAAAGGCACTACCAAAAGATACATTTGAGTGTCTGCTGGAGAAGTTGAGAGTAATTTATTTTAATTCCTACCATTGAGGATTAGAATCAATTAAGGGGAAGCTAAGTTTTATCTCCAAGATAGGCCCCTTTCCATTGATGTCAAAGGGGGAGAAGAATATAAATAGGTATAGGTACAGGTGAAAAAACAAGTGCAGAATAGGTATAGGGAATAGGTATAGGTTGTTACAATAAGGAGGAGTTATTATATGTTTTTTAGATGGTAGTACGTGTAGGTTTCAAGATGTGGTAGTTTCAGTTTGAGGTTGCCATCAATGACAAAGGGGGAGATTATTGGAAATATTTTCATTGATGTCAAAGGTCTAGCATTGGTGATAAAGGCCCCATTGCATTTAATGATGTTTATAATATGCATATCTTGGCTAATGTGTGTTAATATTTATTTAATATTAACAAATATATTTTTGGTTGCATATAAGTCAAAAGAGGGCCCATGGAGAACTCAAAGAGTCATGGGATAAAGATAAAAGAGGAATGGGATGCATTTTCTCATGAAGAATCATCTTGAGGAATTCCAAGAATCACCATGTGAAGACAAAAGAGGGTATGGTATTTTTTTCTATGAAGGGAAACTTTAAGGGATATGAAAAGTCACCAAGATAAAGACAAAAAAGGAAAGGATGCATTTACTTATGAAGAGTCACCATATGACTTTTTGAATGCAAGGATATTAAGGGTCATGCAATTTTGGTGCCATTTTACATGAGGATAGAAGGGTCATAAAGGGTGAATGCCAAATGTCATTTGAAAAGCTATAAATAAAGGCTTGATAAGCCTTTTGTAATATGCAATAGAGTTCATGATTTGTATTTTTTTTAGAGAAGATAAAATGAAGATATATTGTAGAGTTATATCATTTGATGAGTAAGCAACATTGAGAGATAGTTATGTTTTATACACAAGAGGGGTTGGTGCTCATAAATCTTTTCAATGGGTTGGTGCTCTTGTGGGTTGGTAATAACAAATAGTTGATGTGTTTGTGTTTGACAAAGGGGTTGGTTCTCCTATAAGTTGGTACTTTCAAACTTTGTAATTTGAGTTGTTGCTCATTCGTATACTTGAGATTATTCCCTATGGTTTTTCCCACTTTGGGTTTCCACATAAAAATCTGCTCTCTCTCTCTCTCTCTCTCTCTCTCTCTCTCTCTCTCTCTCTCTCTCTCTCTCTCTCTCTCTCTCTCTCTCTCTCTCTCTCTCTCTCTCTCTCTCTCTCTCTCTCTCTCTCTCTCTCTCTCTCTCTCTCTCTCTCTCTCACTCACTCTCATGGTGCATGTTATTATTTCAATTTTATTTCATATCTTGAATGTGAGTTTAAGTGGTTAAAGAAAAAAAATCAAAATAAGTAAAAGATATATAATATACTGATTCAACCCCCTCTGAGTATATTTCATGCTTAACACTGATGGCCTAGGTGGATACTTATCATATACCTGATGGGAGGGGTGAGTTGTTGTTTAATTAGGAAGTATACATAGGAAACCTAGGTTGGATTGAATTAATAGTTATGGCATCCCCAGAAATCCTATTTAGTAAGGTCATGACAACCCTAATCCCCTCTATGAATTAGGCAATTAGAATTCTATCTTGGAAATCTCTAAAAGCATAATTTCCCTGATTGACCCAAGGTCTAAGGATGGTGTCTAGGTCATTCTTAGTGGTCCAATCCCTAATTGTGGGAAAATATAGATGGGACCATGGGAGCTTATAGTAACCCTCAAAGGCTAAAGGGGTAATGTATGAAATTTTCCTATATGTTTCATCTTTTATAATATAGTCCTCATATATTCTATAATAAATAAAAAGTGGAGCAAACACATCAATACAATGAAGTAACTCAAGCTTAGCCATTGTATGGTAAAGGTCAACTATTTGCATAGCTACCAGGTCTTTTTATTTTATGTTGACTACCTCAATTCTCCTCCCATTATAAGTGAGGGGCTACATCTCTTCTATGGTGAAGAAGATTTTGAACCAATTATTTCATCCATTTTTTAATGCCATAGTGTCCAATTCTATATCCTCAAAAACCCTACCCAACTGGTCCATAGACAAGTAAAGGTTTGTTTCCTCCCTCCATTATTGTCTACCTACTACCATTGCTTCTCAAACTTTCAAAAAAAATTATGAACACCTTCCTTATAGAAGTCTCTAGATTGTCTTTCTCATACTTAGAATAGCTTTACAAGTTTCACTATGATTTTACTGTTCACAATTTTTCTATTTTATGCAAGTTTTTAGGTTCTCTGAGATATTTAATGGTAGAGGTGATTTGGACCTTGGTTAATTCATGCCTTTGATCTGATTAAGACTTATGTATTTATACCTTTGCCTTTCCAAATGGACAAAATCTAATTTTTGTCATCTTTTGCTTATGTGGCATCTATTTGGTGTCATTTCATGGCATTTTTCATAATTGTTTGAATGATAAATAACCTTTAGTCTTTGAATTCTTCCTTTTGTTTTGCACCATTGGATCAAGATCCAACAATTCAGTGTGAACCATCGATCTAAATCCTGGTCCTTTTATCTTATTAGTCTTTATAAGTATTAAGTCCCATAATTATGCCACCTCACATATTGTCTTATCATTTATCTCCAACCTATAGTATTTTTCCACATGTCGAGCTCTCAGGTTTCCTAAGTTTTATTTAAAGATATCACACTATTGGATCAAAAGGAGTGATTAAGCATGGACCATGGATCCTACAAGATGTACAAAATTAAAGTCGGTCTCTAGGGTCTAATAAAGACTTAGGCTTAAACATATAACCCTAATTTTATCCAAAATAGTTATACAAAACCCCTTATAACACTTGAAACATGCCCCTTTTATCTAGGAAAAAATATTTTACTAGATTAAGTTTGACGATCTCACTACCATCCCAGATGTCCTCATGGTCATCAAATGACATTAGAAAGAGCATTAAATTTAAATCCATGAAGTTCTGGTGGTTGAGCATAAGAGTGTCACATGGCATCCTCATGGGGCTTCCCAAGACTTGTGGTTTAATACACTTTATTGGACTAAGAGGAGTGATGGTCATTGGATCAAAATTTGAAGCATTGCATGTGATTAGTTATTTTTAATAAGTGGGACATTTGCTGACATAGTTCAATATAAAAGGTTTCCATTTGGTATTCTTACAGGGTTTTGGATTTCCAATCTTTGACTCTCACCATTGTATTAGAACCCCATGATGAAGTTTAAATCATTGGATCTTCCTTTGTCATGCACCATTGGATCAAAAGGAATGATTAAATGTGAGCCATTAGATCTGTGCTTAGGAAAAGGACCTTGTTAGGACCCGTGGTTAAATAAATACATAGGCTAAAATTTTATTATAAGGCCCCATTCATATTAATAAATATGAATGGGGTATTATGATGAAATCTTAGGCTAAATTTAAATTAAAAAGAGCTCATCTTAGGTAAAATAAAAGGGGACCCTGCCAACATATTTCATAGTGTGATTAAGATTAGACAAGGAAGTTTGAAAAGGGAAAACACAAGGACTTAAGTTTAATTTCATGTTAAGGTTTGGACATGCTAATAAACATGATCAAGCCTTAATATAAAATTAGACTTAAGTATTTTTATTTTCAAAATTCCTACCAAATAACTCCCACCATAATTTGAATTCAAATTTGAGGGTTTCAAATTTACGGTTTTGCTGAAGAGGGGCCAAGGTTAAAACTTGAAAAAGCAAATTCTAGTATAACTCTAGTGGAAATTTTTCTTGGTAAAAACTAGTGTTTCATTAATCCTACACTTCTCAAAACATAGGGAAAAACATTAGAAGTATTAGGCATACTAAGGTTTAAATAAAATACACCATCTAATGAATGGATGATATTCAAATTCTAATGAAACTTAGCAGTATAACAAAATTGATAGTAATAAGGTTCCAAACATTTCAAGGGCCCCAATTTTCAAAATTAGGGGTATTTTTTCCCCCAACAAATGGAAAATTATAGGGGTAACATAGCCAAATTTTATAACCCAGGGATTATGCTTTAAGTTAATAACTAGGTCCTTTATCCTACTGGATCCATGTAATCATTTGAGATCTATCCATGGTTGATACAAGATTTGTACCTAAAATATTGAGATTAAACTAATAGGATATGTTCATGTTATGTGTGTGATTTTATTCCACTTACTATTTACCATGGGATTTAGTGAACAACTTCTAGGTTTCATATCTTTCATCATTTGCACTAGCTAGTAGCTAGTTTAGGCATTCATGCGGGGGTTTGTTCTTTTAGTTCAGGGAGGCTTGGGAATTTATCTGTTGCTAGAAAAGCATCCATATCCCCAATATATATGAATTTTTATCCACTTGAGGCCTTGTTCCACTACCATCTAGGAGTCCATAACCCTGGTGGAGATTACCTAAATCACCTATGCTTGAAAAGCTTCAGATTTTGCACTAAATTCTTATTTTTTATACCTTTAGACATATATTTAATGCATTTATCAAGGTTAATAACCAAGGTATCTAGGTTTAAGGATAGTATTCAAGTGTTTGATTTTATAAAACAACCTATGGCTATAACCATTATCCCAGGCAAGGATGTCTTATTAAGTGCAAACATGATTTTCTCTTAACAGATTAAACTCAAATTTAGAAGTGCAACTCTTCTTAAAGCCATATTCAGGTCTAAGTAAGGTTTGGGTTTGAATAGAATAATGGATCTCTTCATTTATCATTACTATTTTCCCTATGTTATAACACTAAGCTCATATTTCAGGTTTGTGGTCATCATATGCATGGGGTTTATACCCTATCATCGAATTTTGATAATTCCAAGGAGAAAAGATATTTTGAGCACTAGACTATTTGGGATGACTTATTAGAGATAAATAAAATAGCAACAACAAAAATAAAAATCATAACCAAAATGAAGAAAACAATAAGAAACAACCAAAGACAACAAAAGGTAGACAAATATATATAAATAAAATAAGAAAGAGAAGTAGAAAAGAAACTAACTAGCCTACCTACCCTACTTAAATAGCCTACAAATTTTATTCCATGAATACCCCTAGTGAAGCTTCATCAATGTAATTTTTGAGATATTACCCATTGGTGGGTAATGTGAAATATACTCCTTGAAATTATTTTAGCTTGAACGTATTATTGCCAAGTGTGTCAGTAATCTGGTATGGGCCAATCCATAGAGGTTTGAATTTACCATGTTTGCCTTTGGGTTCAAATACATTGTTACAAAGGAGGAATATGTCTCCATATCTAAATACATTCACTTTATACCTTTAACAAAACCATATTTTTATTGTGGTTTTATGCTTGCTAAATTTATCAAAGGCTTCCTCCCTTACATCTTCCATCTGAATGATATCTAGCAACCTAGAGTTTGTAAGCTCTCAACTTTCCTCCAAGTATTCCTGCATAAATCTAAATGTGGGAAACTTGGAGGTGATAGGAAAGATAATTTCCTAGACATATGCCAATAGAAATGTTGATTCCTTTAAATCTTTCTTGATTCTAATTATATCTACCCATAGATTATATTTAAGGAGTTTGTGCCAAGTCCTAGGCTTATCTTCAGCAAAAAAAATTATTTCCTTGATTAGGTTCTTGTTGGTAGATTCAGAGATGCCATTTTTATGGGGGTAATTATTAAAATAAAAATGTATATAAATGTCATTGTCATAATCCAATTCAATTATTTCTATGAACATAAATGTAGATTCATTATCACACACCAAGGAGACTAGGGTTCCAAATCTGGTACAAATGTTTTCCTCTAGGAAGTTGGTCACTTCTTCTGTCCTATAGTGTTTGGTGGCTATAGCTTCAATCCACCTTCTACAATAGTCTATAGTAGTTAGGACATATTTTTGGCCTCAAAAATAATTTGGGTTAATCACTCCTATGAAATCTAACCCCCATTGTGCAAAGGGTTTGTCAACCATTACTAGTTGTAGAGGTATGGCTGCCTTTGGTTCTTTGGTGCTAAATATTTGACAAGAATGGCATTCCCTTATGTGCTTGTGAGAATTTTTAAAAATGGTGGGCCAATATTAACTAGCCTTAAGTATTTTTTTGGTTATTTTTCTTCCTGATGGATTTCCATTGCCTAGTTTCTCATGGAAAGTACTCATGATTTGAGAAGATTCCCCCTTAGACACACATCTCAAATAGACTCCTTAAATTTTTTTTGTATACAATATTATATCTTTGATAAAATAATGATAAGCTTTGAGTCTTAAGGATCTTTTTTATTCCCTTATAATGACTACTAGACAAAAACCATTAATCAATAAGTGAATCAAATAATCATACCATTCATTAGGTTGGAAGTCATGTTGCTTAACCTACATGATATGTAGCTTGGGATTGGTGTTGGAAATCATCTAGACTAGACCTTGTCACCTTACCAACTTGGTTGTTTTCATTTTTATGTCATACTCTTGTAGGAATAACATCCATTTACCTCTATGTTCACCCAATTCATTTTGACTCAACATGAGTTTTGTAGTAGGGTCTGGCAAGATAACATGTATGTTGTTTATAAGAATGTAATGTCTAAATTTTTTTTACTACTTTTAATAGTGCATATGCCTATTTGTCAATCAATGAGTAGTTCAATTCTAAATTTTTGAAATTGGTACTCATGAAGGCTATTAGGTGGTCATTCTCATCAATTTTCTAAGTTAGGACTATAACCATTGTGTGATCAGAAGCAAATGAATATAAGTAGAAGTCATTTGAAAATTCTGGACTTATCAACACTAAGACTTACCAAATTACTTCTTTGATACTATTGAATTCTTTCTTGGAATCCTCATTCCAAGTCATTTTGGAATCTTTATTGAGCATATCACTTAGTGGTTTAACAATTTTATCAAACCCTGAGATGAACTTCCTCACAAAGTTTATCCTGCCAATAAATGACTTTAGGTTTTTTCAGATATTTGGAAGCTCTATCCTAGAAATGGCTTCCACCCTTTTTGGATATATGTAGATCCCATATTTAGTGATAATATGACCTATCAACTTAAATTTAGTGACACAAAATATGCCTTTCTTAGGGTTGAGAGAAATGCCATATCTTTTACACCTCTCAAACACTTGTTGCAGTTATGTGAAATGATCTTCCCAGTTTTTAGAGAACATTGTTAGGACATCCACGTAGATTATGATGTATTTGCCAACTAGACCTTGGAAAGCATGGTCTATGTCTCTTTGAAATGTATCCCCTACAGTTAGTCTAAAGGGCATCCTTTTGGATGCAAAGGTTCCCCATTTAGTAGTAAAGGTTGTCTTCATTCTTTCTTCCTTGTCCACTAACACCTAGTTATAACCTAAAAAGACATCAAGGAAGGACATCATGGCTGACCCTAAAACAACTTGTATCACCTGGTCTAGAGAGGGTAAGGGATAATTATTCTTTTTATATGTTTTTTTTAGATTCCTAAAGTTAATGCATAATCTGATTTCACCATTCTTTTTTTTACTAGAACCAAGTTGGCAACCCAAGTAGAGTGCCTAATGGGAAACACAATCCTAGCATCTAACAGTTTCTTGAATTCACTATAGATCATGGTATAGTGTGAGTGATAACCCTTAGATCAAAAAAAATTAAATCGTCATAAGACCCAGCAATTACATCTTTTTACTTGGTGAGTAACTTTATAGCTTTTTTGTTCTCCATTTTTGTGCAAGCCTTCCCCACATTAACTTGTTGGAGTTGATTCATGGGTCCAAGATTCATTGCATTGTAATCTTTCCCACTCACCTTGGGAACCTTAGGGGTTTTAGTAAGCTTTTACTAATCAAATAACCTTTCTAATGAAATCATTCCCTTAGGTATCTTGTTATCATTCAGCTGAATGTTTTGCCATTAAATTCTCTTTTAGGGATAATTTCATCAATTTCATCAATAATATGAGATTCAAAAGCTCCTGAGTTAGTCAAGAATTCCAATATCTATTTATCATCATTGAAGACTTGGAAGTGGTTCACATTATTTGGGATTGAGGGGTAAGGTATTAATTCAATACTAAGGTTAGGGGAATCTTGATCAGGGATGAGGTTGGTTATAGCAGAAGCTAATTCATCAGTAGTTGTGTTTTCTTCTTTGAGGATAGAGAGGATATTGAATGCATCAAAGAACTCTATCAAATCCCAGACTTTAAATTTATCCCTCTTGAGGTATGAGAGCTTACAATGGTACTTGTTCCTCACTTGGTTGACTACAAGTTTAGAATCTCCATAAACATGTAGCTCCTTGGCCTTGTTTTAAATATCAAATTGTAACCCTAAGATAAGAGCTTCATACTCAACCAAGTTATTGGTGCATGGGAATTTTAATCTATAAGGTACATGATATTATTTTTCAATAAGGTATGTCAAGACAATACCAACCCTAGATCTAGACTTTTATTTAGCACCATCAAAATAAATTTTCCATAAACCAAGTACACCCTAAGTGTTTTAGGAACCATCCACTTTTATAGTCTCTAAGGTGAAGACTCCTAAATCAAAATCAAGGAAATTAACCCTTTCATTGACAACATTATACTCATTATAATATGCTTCATCCTTGGTTCCCTTTCCACTCTTATTTAGTTTGAAACACCTTTCCAAGGTATCCATAGATGTGAACAATTAGTTGACATATATCTATTTGAGGCCTTAGTCCACTCTTTACTTAAAAGTAGTCCATATGCATTAAGAATTTCTACTTCTTGAATGTCAATAAATTGTTGCACTCTGAGTTCACTGGATAACTATATGTATACATTTAATAATTCCCCAATGACTCTGGCTCTTGATTTGTCTAATTGTGTAACCACCATATCAGACTTCATTGGGGTCAGTCCAAGTTGTTCACATATTCTTGTTGACATGATATTATTTGATGCCCTAGAATCTAGAAGGCAATTGTGGAGATTCTTACCAAATATCTTTATAGTGAGCAAGAATGGTGGATATTCTACCTTAGTCATTTACATGTTCACATTTTCACTATCAGCCCTAGATGGCTTCACAGGTTTCTTAGACAATTATTCTAATAGAAAATATCTTTTCTCTGTAATTTGAGTTAATTCATGCAAAGTGATGTTGGCCTTAACTTTCTTCATGTCTTCAACAATGTTATAGCTAGTCCTACTTGGGGAATCAACACTAGGTTTGGGAGAACTCCCTTTGAGTGGCTCAAGTTCATTCTTTAAAGTGGTATCAGGAGGGGTCCCATAATTTTTTAGGGGAGTTGAAGTGTTCATTGGTTGTTTTTTTTCCCTATTCCTCAGAGGGTAGGTCTTCAAGAATTAATAAAATTCTTGAATCTCTTAAAGAATAATTTCTAGTTCATAATCTTCCTAAAACGGGAATTGGAATGTCTCTACCATATGGAATTGGTCTCATGACTTGGACCCAAAATCATTTATAGAATTATCCTTGTTAGGGATTACTTTGAATGTGTCTATCTCTTCTTGAAAAGCTTTAAAGGCTTTTCAGAATTCAATGCAATCAATCTCACCATGCTTAGTAGTAGCATGCACTCTGTAGTAAATAGGTAGAGCAATGTCAGTGAGATTGATGTCCATAGTCTTGTTACTAGAAGAGGGTTCATTAGCCTTGTTACTATTGTAGAAGCTATGATTCTGAAACCTATTTCCTAGTCTATTAAACTTTTGGAAAGTAAATTTCCTTCCCGAACTCTCACCAGTATTACCAACTTGTTTTTGCAATTGAAGAAAATTAGTGCTAATTTTTTGAACCATCTTTAATATAGACTCATTCTCACTCTTAAGGGTCTCATAATTGTGGACCTGATTATTTCTTGTACTATAAGTTAGTATTAAGTATTTTTTATCATTAGTAGGAGATCCATTAGTAGCTTGGTGATTCAAGAATCCTAGATTTTGATTAAGAGTAGCATAACTAGTAGGTAATATGCTTAGATTTGGGAGTTGATTAAGAGCAGGGGTGTTTTGGTTATTACTAGGAAAAAGTTTAAGATCAGGTATCTATGGGATGGCATTGGGAATTGAGTAAGCCATTTGACCTTATGGTTGCATTTGATTACTAATAACTACTACTTCAGAATAAGCTTGGGATATTGAAGCTATAACTAGAATATATCTCTTTAGGAACCCAAAATTCATTGGGTCTACTACATCCTTGTAGTTTTCCAAGGCTAAGACATCATTAAGCTTGTAAGGTTCCATGGTCCTACTATATATATTCTATAATTTGGCATTAAAATATCTTTTAGGCTCACTTGCATCTCTCTTGATGGTTGTGAATTGATGATAAATGATACAAAGACTAATAATCTTACTAAATTGGTCAATAAAAAGAGTGTTGAAAGCATTCAAGGAGGCAATGCAATCATTAATTAAATTAAGGAACCATTCATATAATTCATCTTTGAAAGTAAAGGGAAATAACCTACATGTTACATCCTCATGTATTACATTTAATAATATTAAAGCAACTTTAAAAGACTTAAGATGTTCCTCTACAATTACAACACTATTTGGATTAAATATGGCTAAATATTTCTTAGGGTTACATGGTAAATCATGGATTACACCTTGTACATTAATAGGTGAGCTTCCTAACCAAGCCATACTTGGATGTGGTCTGAATGCAAGGGTGCCTTAAATAGGAGAAGTGGGTAAAAACTTGTAAATTCTTCATCTACCTCTATTACATTTGGTTCTTTGATGACTTTGAAGCTCGAGTAAAGGTTCCCTTATTTCAGAGTGTGATCTAGTGTGAATTCTAGGTAGTTCTAGCTTGAAGGTTTGAAACCCTGTTTGAGATACAGTGTATCAAGTTAATCTTTACTAAACATGAAGACTAAGCTAATTCCATAAATATCTTCATAAATAATGATAAAGGACATCAAATTTCAACTAAGATAGTCTAAAAATGTATCTTATTATGAAAATAGAGTTGGTCTTTACAAACTTGAATCTAAAATGAATCAAAACTCATAGGAGATCACCTGATCTTTGAATAGATTAAGTTTTTCTAATCTCAAATTTTGTAGATCTTCAAATTCAAGGCTATATTTACAAGAATTAAAGAATCATTTACCCAATAACTATGATATTTGCCTTAAAAAAAATAAGATGGGTCAAAAAATTCTAAGACCAATGATCTTTACACTTTGGAGAAAATATCTACTCAAAGGTGCAAAGATAAAATCAACCTTTGATCAATTAACACCAAGATTGATGGCCTTCCTTCTAGTGCCAGTAGAGCTGCTCATGTTGATGCCTCTAAGTATACCACAGGTGCTCTCAGTGTTTAGGGAATACTTCTCATTTTAGAATGCTAAGAATTTAGAGCATGAGTTGTAGGATTTGGAAATTATGGTGCCTCTAGTGAAATAGAAGCAAAGCAAGGTAGACTGTTCCACAATATAAATATGATTTATTGGTTAGGAGCCACCTTGATCTAAGCCTCTTGTGAATTCTGGTGAATATTGATCAAAGTTCTAAACTACACTAATCTAAGTGAATATTTGACAATGATATCTAAGCTACAGTGAGTTATTTTTAAAAAGAGATAGAAAAGAAGGGTAAGGTAGAAAGGAAGTGAATGTGATTGCTAATCTTTATCTCAAACATTATGACACATTTTTAGTTGACTAAACATGCATTTAAACTAATATGTAATGCAAAATAGCTAATGCTCAATTTTCACTACAACTAGGCAAACTTCTAAGGAGAAGTTGAAAATACAAGAACCAAGTATGCTTTAATGTTTTGTTACTACACCTAGATAGCCAATGCACATCTTTGATGTAGAAAAAATTAAAGTGAAGCAACTTATGATATTTTTAACTAATCTAGTGTAGCATAGATTATCAACCCTGTAACAATAATGCAATTCAAAATTTAAAGAAACCATTCAAATTTGAGATCTAGACAAGTAATTGAGAGAAAAGTTAGCAACCCTTAACACAACCATATGGACAAAATTTGTAGAATTCCTTAGCTATATTAATTGTTCCATGTATACAATTTTTGTTCAAAAATCTCTCCCTTTACAAATGGTAACCCTTGCCTATTAATAGAAAGCATGGGTGATATACCATTCAGTTTTCAAAATACATATGTGTATGATAAGGACAGTTGTTCCTGTATGAAAATTATATCATACATATGGCTGTTCTATGTTGGACTGACCTAAAACTCTATATGCTAACAAACTAGAATATACTTGTACAATAAAATATTCCCTTTTACAAAATTAATGTAAAATCACAATACATAAAATTTTATATTGAAATGGTGGCGGGCCTCATGGTTGTCTTTGTTGGAGGATGTTTTTAGTCATAGTATGTTGTTCAGTGATTAGCTCTAGATCTACTATAGGCTTCATCAAACATCCATCTTCCTGGTTTGTCAATTTTTTCAACTCTTTTTAAGTTCTCAACATGGCTTCCTTGATGCTCTAAGCTTCTTCTATTCGCTCCCCTAAATTAAAGATAATATCCATGATTCTACGGTTCTCATTATTAGATTGGCCCTAGATTTTCTCCCTTATTTCTTGGATGGTAGAAATGGCTCTTTGATTTAAATCCTCATCATCATTCAATCCCATAGTAGTGGGTTGTGAAGGCTTTGTCAACATAATTCCTAGGAGTTTATCCATCTTGCTTATCAAAGTTTCATCTTCTCTTACAAGCTCACTAACATTGTTATGACATGTGATCAAATCCTACACCTTGTCAACAAAAATTCCTAGGATTGCACTCAATTGTCCCAGACTAATAGTCCTAAAGTCTAGGATATGTCTCTTTACCTACACATTGATGAGCTCAGTAATTTGTTCTTCTAAATTATGCCATTGGATGACCAAGTATTTGGCTACTTAAGCTTGTTGTATTAAGGCACTTTGTCTAATCTTCATAGCCTTCAAGGCCTCAAACATATCAAGAAATGATCCACTTAACATCTTAATCATTTCCTAAGGGACCAAGATGATGGCCTAGGTTTCAAGCTCCTGCTTCTCCTTCCTCAAGTTGATAATCTATTGCTTCAATCCACTAATTATTACCATTGCCTATGTTGACTAGGATCTAACTAGGCTTTGCACATCCTCTTGATGGATGGGATTCTCTCCTAATGCATATCCTCTTACTGGAGTTAGGCCTGTGAAAGGTTACACCCTTTAAAAGGTGAACTCTTCTATACCCACCATAGCTTTCCTTGTGGTGGTCTTCTCTAGCCCTGTGGTATCTAGATTGAAGTAAACTATAGTGGTAGGCTCAGTCAATTATATGGATTTTGGAATTTCAACTTTGATGCCATTGGATTCTAAAGGAGCATCCATTCTCTTGCCACCAGCCCCTTTTGCCTCCACTATTATCCTTTCTTTTTGCTCTTTCATCATCTCAACAATCCATGGTTGGAGGTCCTCTTGTTCATCAATGTTGATACTTGTGTTAATGCCCATGAATGGGTCAAGGAAAGAATATTTTAAAACTTCTCATAAATTAACCAATTTGAAATGACTAGCCCATGAATGGGAACTCATCACTAAACAAGTTTATCTCCTAGGCTGGGTGTAAAAATGGAAGCTTTATTATTTTGAAACTGGCAGGGACAAGGGCCAACTCAGGATTCCTCTTCCTTTGAATGGTAGTTATGGCTAGGGCCAAATCATGTTCCTTTCCCTTATCTTTTTTAGTCCCTTCTAGTCGTCCAAGAGTCTCTATAGCTTGCCCTGCTTGGGTGCCAAGGTCTTCATTTATTTCCCCCTTATCTAAGCAATAAGCTTCTTCAAGAGACTAGAAAATCTCCTCAACTGTCTCATATGGCTCAAGAGCCACCATTTCCACATGTTCCACTAGGGGTGGTGGTTCTTTTGGAGGGCTTCAATATAATTTTGCTTCACCTGGCCTCTCTTCCAACTATTTCTTTCTAGGATCTTGTGTTTGAGGCAATTCTATCTGAGGGGGTCCTTGGGGTAATCTAAAGGTGGAAGGCAGTAAATGGTATTGGAGTGGATGTATTTTCCAAATGTCCTTAGTTGTATTTTTCTCATGTGTTAATCTATGCTCCAACTTGGAATTGCACTCTTTCAACCTTGCTAGCACCTCCTCAAAACTGCTTGCCTTGGTATTAATGTGGTTAAAAACCATACGATGATGATTATATACTTGCTTGAGCATTTTATTATCTTATAAATGATTCTTCACTACCCTTTTAGGGTCCCACATTCTTAATTCATCCATTTAGAAGATAAAATGTTATCTCTACCTACACATGACATCTACTTGCTTCCAGTCTTTTAATGTGGTTCTTCTAATTATCAGAGGAAATGGGTGGAGGAGGCCTTTCTTATTTTCCTTGCATACTCTATCAATCCCATTAAGGAGTTGGAATGTGATCTCTTACTCAGCCAGCTTGTTTGGGACATATACAAGTAATCTAAAGGGTAAGGACATGGTTCCCTCAATCCTTATTATTGTGCAGTCTGAATAATACCATACATTTCCCATCATTTCCACATACCTTTTGATCAGGGGTTGAATCCTAGGCATGGGAGAACTAGTGATAGCCTTAACTAAAGAGGGACAAATGCCATCATAAATGAAATTCATGTGGTTTATATATTTTAAAATGTGAATCATAGAGTAGTGATGAGAAATAGTGATTCTACTACTAGGAGACTATTTTTTTATGTGAGGGAACTTAGTTGATGCTAGCAAGGCATCAAGCAAGTAAAACATCATGAATAATTGCTTGATGGTCTTCCTCTTCATGGCTAAAAACTATTGGCCTAGGTGGATACTTATCATATCCCTAATGGGAGGGGTGAGTTATTGTTCAATTAGGAAGTATATATAGGAAACCCAGGTGGGATTGACATAAGTAGTTGTGGTAGCTCTAGAAATCCTATTTAGTAAGGTTATGTCAACCCTAATCCCCTCTCTAAATTGGGAAATTAGAATTATATATTAGAAATCTATAAAAATGTAATTTACCTAATTAAGCCAAGATCTAAGGATGGTGTTCAAGTCATTCTTAGTTTTCTAATCCTTAATTATGGGCAAATCCACATGGGACCATGGGAGCTTATAGTAACCCTCAAAGGCTATAGGGGTAATGTATGCAATTTTCCTAGATGTTCCATCTTTTAAAATCCAGTCCTCATCTATTCTAAAATCAACAAAAATTGGAACAAGCACATTGATACAATGAAGTGCCTTAGGTTTAGCCATTTTATGGTGAAGGCCTGCCATTTGCATAGCTACCAAGTCTTTGTATTTTGTGTTGACTGCCTCAATTCTCCTCTCATTCTGAGTGAAGGGTTGCATCTCTTCTATGGCGAAGAAGATCTCAAACCATTTCTTAAATCTATTGTTTAATGCCATGGTGTCCAATTCGATGTCCTTGAAAACCCTACCCAAGTGGTCCATGGACAATTAAAGGTATATTTCCTCCCTCTATTGTTGTTTACCTACTGCCATTGCTTCTCAAACTTTTGAAAAAAATGGTAAACACCTTCCTTGCAGAATTATCTGGATTATATTTTTTGCACTTAGAATAGCTTTGTAAGTTTGACTATGATTTGACTATTAACAATCTTTCTATTTTATGCAAGTTTTTAGGTTCTCTAAGAGCTTTAATGGTAGAGGTGATTTGGACTTGGGTTCATTCGTGCCTTTGATCTGATTAAAACTTATGTATTTATACCTTTGCCTTTTTATATGGAAAAAATCTAAGTTTTATCATATTTTGCTTACTTGGATCCTATGTGGCATCCATTTAGAATTATTTCATGACATTTTTCATAATTGTTCGAAGGAGAACTAGCCATTAGTCTTTGAATTCTACCCTTTATTTCTCACTGTTAGATCAAGATCCAAAGATTTAATGTGAACCGTCGATCTAAATACTAGGCCTTTTATCTTATTGGTCACTATAAGCATTAAGTCACATAATTATGCCACCTAGAATATTGTCATGCTATTGATTTCTAATATCCAAGATTTTTCCATGTGTCAAGCTCTCGAGCTTCTCAGGTTTCATTTGAAGATCTCTTACCATTGGATCAAAAGGAGTGATAAAGCACGAGCTGTTGGATCTTACAAGATGCACAAAGTTTAAATTGGTTCCAAGGGTACAATAAAGACTAAGGATTAAATGTATAACCCTAAGTTTATCCAAAATAGTTATGCAAAACCCCTTATAACACTCAAAACATGCCCACTTTGTCTAGGTAAAAATATTAGACTAGATTAAGTTTTATGGTCTCTTTACCATCTAAAATTTCCTCATGATCATTAAATGATGTTATCGAGAGTGTCAAATTTTAGTCTGTGAAGTTCCAATGGTCGAACACAAGAGTTCCACATTGTATTCTCACAGGGCTTCCTAGGACTTGGGTTTCAATGCATTTATTTGAACCAAGAGGAGTGATGGCCATTGGATTAAAATTCAAGTCATTGCACGTGATTCACTATTTTTAATAAGTGGACCTTTGCTAACATAGTTTGGTGTAAGAGGTTGCCACTTGGCATTCCTACATGGTTTTAGCTTTCCAATCTTTGACTCGCACTGTTGGATTGGAACCCCATGATGAAGTGTAGATCATTGGATCTGACTTTGTCATGCACTATTAAATCAAAAGGAGTGATTAAGCATGGGCCATTGGATCTACATTTAAAAAAAGGACCATGTCAGGACCCATCATTAAATAAATACACAGGCAAAACTTTTATTATAAGGCCCAATTCATATTAATAATATGAAGAGGGTCTTAGGATGAAAGTTTTGGCTAAATTTAAATTAAAAGGGGCTCATCTTAGGGAAAATTAAAGGGGACCCTACCAACATATTTCATGGGGTGGTTAAGATTAGACAAGGATGTTTTAAAGGGGAAAACACAAGGACTTAAGTTTAATTTCATGTTAAGGTTTGGCCATGCTAATAAACATGACCAAGCCTTAATATAAAATTAGACTTAAGTCTTTATATTTTCAAAATTCTTGCCAAATAACTCCCACCATAATTTGAATTCAAATTTGAGGGTTTCAAATTTAGGGTTTTATTGAAGAGGGGCCAAGCTTAAAACTTAGCAAACCAAATGCCAACAGAACTCTGGTGGATCTTTTGCCTAGTAAAAACCAATGTTTCATGGATCCTACACTTCTCACAACATAGGGTAAAACATTAGAATCATTTGGCATACTAAGGTTTAAATAGAATATACCATCTTACCGAATGGATGATCTTGAAATTCTAATGAAAATTAGGAGCATTAGAAAATTGATAGTAACAAGGTTCCAAACATCTCAAGGGCCCTAATTTTCAATATTAGGGGTATGTTGGCCCCCAATAGTTCCCTAAAGGATAACTTCATGCAATCTGAGACCCATATCATTACGGTTGATGCAGGCAGTGGCTAAGACAATAGGGGTTCTTCTTTACATGATTGTAATATCCCACAACCTAATTTTTATTCCTTTTGCATTTGATCTAGTTGTTATTTGGTGTGTGAATGTGTTCATTAGGTTTTAGATAATAATTAGCCTAAATGGATCATATAAATTGAATCAATGTTTTTCCATATAGGAACTGACTTGCTAGAATAAGACACAGGTGCTCCCAAAAGCTCAAAATAGTTTATGCATAGAGGAAACTAGTTCCATAAGTAGACACTAATGTCACAAGACTATTGTCTAGTGTAGGGAACTATTGTTCAAGAGGATTTTTGACATCTAAACCCTATTTAAAACACTTAGACCTATCTCTATACCAATTTTTAGCCTCTAGATCCTTTGTCTTAGGTAGTTTTCATCTATGTTATTATTTATCTCATCAATTGCTATTTTTAGAAGCATCATACTATATTAGTTCTTCCATAATTTAGTGGTTGTATTTATTGCATATTCTATATACTAATTTATTATGTTCAACCTATCACTAACCTAGGATGTACACACT
The DNA here is from genome assembly GCA_037957365.1 of Torreya grandis. Taxonomy (NCBI): domain Eukaryota; kingdom Viridiplantae; phylum Streptophyta; class Pinopsida; order Cupressales; family Taxaceae; genus Torreya; species Torreya grandis. The sequence continues at coordinate 1,645,716 of JARHVA010002564.1, forward strand.
ATAAACCCTACAAAGTTAATAAGTTATGGAAAAAGTAGGCCCTCATGTAAGCTATCAAAACATGAGCATTTAAAAATGTAGAACAAACTTTAGTATGTCCAACATAGAACTCATAGATGTAACATAAATTTTACTCATTTTATACACATGGTTGATATTAAAAAAAATATTATGCCCTATTTCAATGCCACTTAACCTATCATTTCACCTTAGTAAAATAAAAAAGGTATTTTTCTTAGATATCAGTAAATATGATCATTAAACAAAAGAGGGATTAAAGCCAAGGATAGATTATTGCATTAAATGGGGAGATGATAAATATAAAATCAGATTTTAAAACCTTAACACACACAAAATTGAAACCATTAAAGGTACAATGGAAAACCTAAATGAAACCTAAGGTTTGGATGTGCTGAAAAAAAGAAAACTAGATTTTTAAGAATTAAAACCTTAAGATAATAATTCACCTATGAGGGGAAGTCATAAATAAGATATTAAAATCAAATTTAATTACATAAATATGAAATCTTAGGATAGAATAATAAAATTGTAAGGGAAGCTATGGTTTTACTATGTTCAAGATAAAGATCAAATTCACTAATACATTTTAACTAATTTTGGATTTAGTCATCTAAATAAACTAAAACATTGAGTATAATCATATTCTATAATATATCTAAATTAATAAAAATTTATTGTACTAACGAATTATAAATAATTTATTTTAAATATAATATTTATAGAAATGACTAAGAATTCAATGTCCTTATCATGTTTAGGATTTGTGCAAGTCTTTGATAGTGTATAGTTTCTTAAAAGAATCTACAAAGGTTATATGGTGTCTCAGATGAAGAAATATACTGTAAAATATACATTATGATTATAGTTTTGTATGGATGTCTATGGTGTCTATAGTCATCTATGTTTTACTTAACTTTTCTGAGAGAGTTTTGAAAATCTATGATGATTGGGATCAATGCTCTTTCATATGTAAACAAATCCTATATATTTAGTTTTTTATACTTATGGGAATAAATATATTTTCCTTCTCTTTTCCTCAAAACCCTAACTTTCAATCTTGAGACCAACATAGTCTATAAAAAATGGGTTAAAAAGATGGTTTGAGCTAACCTTAACCACCCCATGATAAATGGATAACTGCTGCCTACATTCAAATACTATGAAAAGGCTCAAATTACACGTAGTTATCCCACTTATATGAGTGTGTGAAATCAATAGAATAATAGAATAATATGTAATTATATGTATCTATTTCAATAATTTAAAACCTATGATTAGTACCTTCCAATGATATTCAAACAAGGATTTGGGCCTACTCTTTTGAGGGGTTTTAGATTTGGAATATTTAGATAAATTCCTCTCAGTTTATAGATGGATAATAGATGTCTACTTCATAAGTGACATATGTGTAGACATCCAACTCTTAACACCATTGTGTTTAAATTGTCAATCTTACTCAAAATTTGTGAAAATGCACAATTTGAGCCAAAATCACTTAAATGTGCTAAATGGTTCGATCTTGTCATTTACAAGTGTCAATTTAGGCTAATGTATCCCTAAATGGGGTAATGAATTTTATGTGATTATTAATTTTTCTCAAATCATTTAGAGTCAAGATGGTGAAAATGTATTTTAGCACTCTAGATCACTCTTTTCTTCTAATTTGAAAGCACATGACATGTGCATGTCTTATTTTTGTCGACAACATCCTAAAAGGGATGACAATTCATACATAACTACCATCATCCTCGAATTTCATTCCAATCAAATTATGACTCAGTAATATTAATTTTTGGCCAGTTTGATTAATTGTGCACCATTTTTTAAAGAATTGCACTAAAATTAATTAAACTTAGCAAATTAAACTAAATTATGAGCTTAAGTAATAATCCAAGGAAGTTATTGAAAATTTATTTATTGGAAATTGATTCCTATTAACTGCATCACAAATAACATCACTTGTGGGGTGGCATTTAGAAGCCATAAATGCAACAAATATCAAGATTATAGTTTTCCATGACTCTTCAATGCCCCTTTCTTCCAAATATTTATGAGGATATTTATGGATATTATTTACATAATTAGATTAGTTCATGGCCACACATCCTGATATTCAAATGGATGGTCATGATTGATCCTGATAAATTTAAAAAATCTATAAATAGGAGGGTCAAGACCACTTTGATTAAGCTTCATTTGTGTAAACTTATTATGCAAATTTCTCTCTACAAGCCATTTGTGAATGTTGATTATTATGTTTAATTTTCAAAAGGATAGCTTCAAGGTAGGCAAAGCATTGATTTTCATATCATGAGCCTAGCTTAGTTGGTGATCTTGAGATGATGGAGGAGCAAAGCATTCATCATTGATGAAGATAAGAACTTCAAATCAAGGGAAAAAACATGTTTTGAGTTGTATTTGGATGGCAGGATGCTTTTGGGAAGGTAATGTATATGTGATTTCTTTCACTTACTCTTAATTATTATTTTCAAACCTCATTGAATAAGTTGGCCTAGATTGTTAGTTCTTTATGCATTTTTCTTGGTTTTCATGACTAATGCTTAATCTAACAATTTTTGTGATCCATCTCTGCAATATGCTTACTAGATAAGAATAATATTATGATTGAAATGACTATATATGATTATTTGAATAATTTCCTTTGAAACCAACATGTAAAATATATAGGTTGATTCATATGAAGGATTTAAATATATAAAAATAGATGTTAAGACATATATAAACAAATCTAGCTAAGGTGGATGAGTCTCGTAACTAAATCCATCTAATTATTAGTAAAATTGTTTATAAAAAATTAAATAATAATAAGAGATCAAAATAAAAAATGAGTGAAATAATATATTGTTCACATAAAAATTAGGGAAATATTATCTATTATTAATAGCAATTTGGGAAGGGCCGATCCATAAAAAAAGAGAATGATTAGAATAGACTATAAGAAAGATTAAATTATATGTACACAAGGCATACATATAAAATCTTGGCCAAAAATCATATTTTCAAATTTCCTATACTAAATACGAGTGTTGCGATAACCAACACATTCATATCCACTAGGAAAAAGATGCATTTTGTCCCTATAAAATAGCTACTTTCTTATGATTATGGGACAATTCCCCCTATATTTTCCATTCCAACTACGATTCTATATTTGCATGTAAATCATGGAATCATCATTTTAATGCATTAGATTTATGCATGGTGGGATTACGATTGAAAATCTAGTTTTTGGGAGTGTTGTTTAGAACTAGATATGTAGTCCACTTGTGTGCGTAATCCTCCTTTTTTCAAAAACTCGTAATGAAACCTTATTAAAAAAATTGGAATGAGCGATTATTATTTTTGGTTTTGATTTTTATGATGTAAAAACAGAGCGTAAAAAGTGTAAACATTAATTTTAGTAATTTTAACATGATTTCATAATTTGGATGTAGTTTTGGAGAAGCGGAAAGATATTTTCAATGGATTATTAAGATAAGTTGGGAGATGACTTTTAGATATAGTTTAGGAGAAGCAAAAAGATATTTTCAATGGATTATTCAGAGATTTGAATTTGTGATACTTGAATTAACATTTATAAAATAATATTATCGATTTTAAAGTTTGCATTATTTAAATATTTTTTTGGATAGAATTTCCATAATTTAATAGATTGGTAATATAAATTTTATATTTAAATTTAATACAAAATAATAAGATATAATTAATTAATTTAAAGTTAAAATATGTTCATATAAAAAATTTAAAATTTAAATAATATTTTTACAAATTATTCTAGAAAATCTTAATAGATATAAAAAATTGTCCTAACTTATAAAATTATAAAAATATAAACACCATATTATAAAGTCTAAATCAATAATATTTAATATTGTTTGTGAAAACTTAATCTATTAAATATTGCTTGAAAATTTAATGACCTAGGATGAACATTAAAATGATAACTTATCCCCTAATTTATATCATGCAAAAATGATTTTATTTTGTCCAAAAAAAAACCTAAATGTCCATGGGACTACACGTTTTCATAACCACCAAGAATATGGGAATACATATATTCATTGCTAAATAAAGCATTGCATAACAAATTAATTATAATCTCTTTCATACTTATAGATAGGAATGCTAGTTTCATATTTAAGAGAACCAAATGGTTTAACTTAGAATTATGGGTGGGAAAGATAAGATTAAATTTACTATGTCCCATAAGAGCCACGGATAAAATAAAATATGATAATTATATCAATTACCATTAGAATCATTAATTTGTTTTCATCAAAATTTATAAAAAAATTGTGTTAAGAATTGACGTGGTTGAGTAAGTGATATATGACTTTAAAAAATCAAAATAACTTTGTGAAGTTATAATGATAGTAAAAACTTCTACATCTTTAAAATTTGATTTAGATTGATTCAATTAATTTGATAATGAAATATTTTATTTCTATCAAGTTTATATCATATCTTTTTGGTAATTAAATTTTAAAAGAATGAAGACAATAAACCTCTTGATAATATATGTTTTTTAAACTCTTTAATTATTTTGGAAAGTATTTTATTAACTGTTGACGATGGAAATTGCACCCGGTGGCAAGAAAACAGGGTCTTGCCCTCTCCCCGCAACATGGAAACTCTCCTCTCACCTGTGGGACCGGCGAAGCTGGAGGAGAGAGTCTCTATATAAGGGCTAGCTCCCTTCGATGCATCGTATTGTTTCCAGCAAGTGCAAAACACATATATATAGATATATAAAAAGTGGGGGGATGAAAAGGGAGAAGAAAATACAGGAAAAAAAACCGCCTACTCTAAAGAGGTGATACACCAAAAATGAAATGACCTTCCCACCTCCACACTCAGGGTCAAACAAAACATACATACACTCAGATTTGGCAGAAAAGCCCAGGTCGCTGGAAATGACAGGAAGGTTCTTATGGAAAACACAGGGAACAGGGACTCACCAAGGTGCTGGGAAATACACACTGTAAGTGACCTCTCCTGTTCTATACCTCCAAAATGGAACTCTACTCCTGGCAGCAGCAGACAGTGGCGCTTTGTAGATCACAGGGTTGCTGGTGTTGAACCTGTGAGAGCATCAAGAGACAATGACTGGACACAGACCAACATTCAAGGCATACTCTGCACAATCTATCCAAATAGAGGTAAAAACTGCATTTTATTCAATCCAGGCAAACATTTTAGCAGGGCTGCGCCTGGCTAAAATCGTGAAAAAGATCCTTACAAATGACCAAGTCGTAACATTATATGGAAAAAGACAAGACCAACTCATTTGGCACTTTTCTTGCAAGTGGGCATGTCGTGTCTTCCTTGGGAAGAAGAAAAACACTGTTGTTAACTTCATCCACCTGCTGGAACCATGCTTGTCGCTTGACTTTTTCTTCCTTTTGTCTTAAATGATCTGTTCATCCCCCCAGGGGCAAATATCTTAGCTGGTCATTTCGTTTGAGCTCCTTCGGGTTAACATTTCATGTTTTGTCTTTAAAATAAACTGTTAACTTCTTGTGCCAGCCTGACGTCCTCCTTGATGTCCTTGTGCTTTGCTGGCCTCGGCTTATTCTTTTCTTTGCAGCTTGCTTTGCCCTTTTATAATCTTTGGCGAGTCTTGGGATGGTCTCTCGGGCTGTCTTAATCCTTAGCATTCTCGCAGGCTTGCCTTGCTATTTCCTCAGCACCCTTCCTTGTTGACTTTGATGGCCTCCATGCTGGCCCGAACTGTTGACGGGTCTCCCTTGTCTCCCACGCGCCCTGCTCTTCTACTATCTAGTCGGGCTTCATTTTTTTTTGTGTGGACGGTCTTTATCCCTTCGCGGCTCGCTTTGGATGGTCTATAGCCTACTAACCACTCCCCGGGCCTGCTTGATAGTCCTCGGCAGTCTGCGGACTATTGGCAAGCTTTGAGAAATCCCGCGGGCTTATATTTTGTTAACCCGCGGACTTTTGTCCGCGGACATTTCTCGCGGACAAAAAGTCCATGGAAATTCTTCCGCTCAAATTGCTTTATATTTAGCCACGGACTTTTGTGCGGGCACCCCTCCGTTCGAATTTCCGCGAACAAATTGTCCGCGGGAATTTCCCACGGGCAATTTATCCGCGGAAATTTCTTTTCCGCTTTTGTGCTAAGCCGTAGGCTTTGTGAAATGCTTGCCTTTGTTTTTTCTAAGTGTTTAGCCGTGGACTTTATGAAACGCCTACCCTCCGAAAGGGTTTTTTTGACTGAAGACTACCCTTCAGCCAAAGGGCGCCCCCTTGAACCAAAATCCATTGAACCAAAGTTTGGTTCAACGGTTCAAGGTTCAAAGGAGCACGCCGATGAACCAAAGGCCGATGAACCTCTTAGACTTTGCCGTTGAACTTTGACTCGAACCTAGCCGTTGAATTGAACCAAGCCGTTGAACTAAACCCATTGAACCAAGAGGTTCAACAGTTCAATGGTACGAAGGTTCAATGCCAATTGAACTCTTTTGCCGATTGAACCATGTACGTTGAACCCAGCCTGTTGAACCAAAAATTGGTTCAACGGTTCAAAGTACGAAGGTTCCATGCGTATTGAACTAAGTTGTTCGAATCGAGCTGAACCAATGAATTCGGCCTTGAACTGAGCAACCCAAAAAAGACTGGGCTTTCATATCTTGTGAAGAGGGTGACCAAAGTTTTGCCAAGGGGCAAAATTGGGTCAACAAATTGGCGACTCAGAAGGTAAGCGTGCCTGCTATGCTTAGGACCCAGTTGCCTTTGAATATCCATTGGGTGCGAAGTCGGATGCAACTCGAAAAGAATTAATAACAGCCCGAAAGATCCCAGGATCAAATACACAGAATTTACCCCCACACGCAAAGGGAAACACACAAGACTAAAAACCTTACCTGTGCAACTGCACTTAGGGAAAGCAGGAAAAGAAACTAAAACAAACTATTATGTACAGCTAACCAATTATTTTTGATTCCCACCTGGATCAAATGGAAAACTTCTTAAGTCCCCTTCCTGGTAAGAAGACTTATGGCGCCAGGCAAGTAGCTGAATGAAGAAGAGAGTTGGTGACTTGCTCTTCTTGCCTATCACCTGAGTTGGCTGGAAATCGAGAGGATCAAAGTCAAACATGCCTCCAACATATATGTATTCTGATTGTTCTTGAAAGCTTGCTGAATGTTGATCCTTCAGATTGGTACACCCCATCAAGAAGTCAAATGCTGCCGGCTCGTCACCAAAAGATTCCTGATATGCATCATAGACTGGCTCGTTCTCCTCTGCCTCATGCTCGGGTTCCATGGTATGGCCATCTTCCTTGATGACTTCAAATAATAAATCTTCAGATTCACCAACCTCCTGAAGGGGCAAATCTAAAAAACTACAGCCTCTTTGCATGCTTGTTGGAAACCCAACGTTGTCCTCATCATTTTTAATCAGCTCACACTCTGTTTGGAGAATAATATAGCCTGCTCTGAAGACTTCAAACAAATCATTCAAATCATGAACAAAAGTCTGTCCATGCTCTTCCATATCACTCTATTTGATTTCGTCCTCGTTTGCAATTATGAAGTCTCCCGCATCAGGCACAAATTTAGCATAATCCATATCAGGCAAGAACTGATAGCTTTCTTGGAAATGTGTAGGTGGGGTGTGTTCAGACATAGAATGCGCTATTTGGTATGAACCATCCATCACACATTCGCTGAGGATCTTCTCTTTGGACTCCAATTCTGCAATTTGCCTATCCAAATCTTCCTCAAAAAGCCTTCCCCAAAAGTCATAATCATTATCAGGGGAGGGAACAACCTCTTCTTCTTCAAGAGTTAGACTGAAATCTTCCTCCTCTTCCTCCTTATTGTTCCAAGATTCAACTATTTGTGCCAAGCTCATGATCCTAGGATTGGACTCTTGCTTTTGTGAGCAGGCAATAATTCTATCATTTTCAAGTTCCTGGGCTGACTCATGATGCTCCTCTTTCCAGCTTGGAATTTGGAGATCATGTTGAAAGACTTGAGGAGGCTGGGAAATAATTGGGAGGGTCTGCTCATTCATAGGTAAATCTTCCTGAAGAGAGGCGTGCTAGAAAGCTAGGTGCATAGGATTGAGGGCAGAACTGATTGGTGCATTGGACGAGCCAGAATGAGCAAGTGCCATCTCATAGAAAGGATTTGGCGCACAAAGGGGAGATTTTTATAAAATAGGAGGGGGCAGACCTTGGGCCAAAACTTCTTGATTTTTGTCCCTCCACTTCACCAATGCTACATCAATATTGAAATTAGCTTGTGGATCAGTGAAAGGAAAACCTTTTGGCGTTGGTTGGTCCGCAGCGTTTGAAAGCTCCACCTCTTTCTCTTTCAACAGCATCATCTTCTTCTCTAGTTCCTCAATCTGCTTAGCTAGAGCATCCTCACTTTGCATTTCTTCATTTTGGATGATGTCTTTCTTCTCTTTGCTGTCCCATGACTCAACCACTTGATTCTAGCTCAAAAAATTTGGGCTGGGCATTTCCTTTGGGGGTGATGGGACCACAATGTGAGAGGACAGTGAAGATTTTGATTCCACTTCCCTTGCTGCCAGAATGGACTGCTGCATCTGAAGGTTTGCCAATTCGATCTGTCTATCAAGATTAGCCTTAAACATAAGGTTCATTGTTTCAAAATTTTCCTCAACATGATTGAGGAACTGACTTTGACAAGGTCGACTTGGCTCAAGAGCAGGGGTTGTATATGACTGATATGATGCTTTGGGCAGCGAGTATGCAGGTTGATAGACTTGGTAAGGCTGCCTCTCATGCACACTCAGCTTCTCCTCCAGAGATGCAATTAAACTACTCACATCCAGCATCTCATTTGAAAGCATGTGCCAATTCGCTCTTTCAATAGGAGCCCATTCTTTCTTAACCTGATCCAGCACATTCCTCACTTGATGGATGATATGATCAGGAATTTCTTGGCCGTACCCCTTTCTGGTGTTAAGATCAATTACATATTTTTTGTATCCCAACAGCGCTTGCTTGAAAGCGAAAACGGGTTGACTAGCAAAGAGATTGGGCTGAGTGGAAGAAGCGACATACTGAGAAGATTTAGCGCAAGGCTGATATTGCTCATAGCAGGGTTGAGACTGGCCATATTGGGTGTGATAAGGATTGTCATAAGGCTGGTAAAGATTATAGCCATGCTGGCCAAAGAAAATAGAGTCCATGACTTAAAATGATGGAAATTACACATACCAAAAAAATGCGCTTCTTGAGGTACCAGGCTGCTTAACCAGTGAATATAACTCAGAGTCGCCAGATGCTGAAGAAACTCGATTTATCATAACAGGACCAACATCAATCCTGAAACTTTACTTCGTTGAAAACTTGGGTCCCACCAGGCGTGCCAATACTGTTGATGATGGAAATTACACTCGGTGGCAGGAAAACAGGTTCCTGCCCTCTCCCCGTAACATGGAAACTCTCCTCTCGCCTATGGGACCGGCGAAGCTAGCGGAGAGAGTCTCTAGATAAGGGATAGCTCCCTTTGATGCATCGTGTTGTTTCCAACAAGTGCAAAACACATATATATAGATATATAAAAAGTGGGGGGATGAAAAGGGAGAAGAAAATATAGGAAAACAAACAGCCTACTCTAAAGAGGTGATACACCAAAAATGAAATGACTTTCCCACCTCCACACTTAGGGTCAAACAAAACATACATACACTCAGATTTGGTAGAAAAGACCAGGTCATTGGAAATGATAGGGAGGTTCTTATGGAAAACATAGGAAATAGGGACTCACCAAGGTGCTGGGAAATACACACTGTAAGTGACCTCTCCTATTCTATACCTCCAAAACGGAACTCTACTCCTGGCAGGAGCAAATAGTGGCGCTTTGTAGATCACAGGTTTGCTGGTGTTGAACCTGTGAGAGCATCAAGAGACAATGACTGGACACAGACCAACATTCAAGGCATACTCTGCACAATCTATCCAAATAGAGGTAAAAACTGCATTTTATTCAATCCAGGCAAAAATTTTAGCAGGGATGTGCCTGGCTAAAACCATGAAAAAGATCCTTACAAATGACCAAGTCATAAAATTATATGGAAAAAGACAAGACCAACTCATTTGGCGCTTTGCTTGCAAGTGGGCATGTCGTGTCTTCCTTGGGAAGAATAAAAACACTGTTGTTGGCATCATCCACCTACGGGAACCATGATTGTCGCTTGACTTTTTCTTCCTTTTGTCTTAACTGGTCTGTTCAGCCCCCCAGGGGCGAATATCTTAGCTAGTCACTTCGTTTGAGCTCCTTTGGGTTAACATTTCATGTTTTGTCTTTAAAATAAACTGTTAACTTCTTGTGCCAGCCTAACGGCGTCCTTGATGTCCTTGTACTTTGCTGGCCTCGGCTTGTTCTTTTCTTCGCAGCTTGCTTTGCCCTTTTATAATCTTTGGCGGGTCCTAGGATGGTCTCTCGGGCTGTCTTAATCCTTAGCATTCTCGTGTGCTTGCCTTGCTATTTCCTCAGCACCCTTCCTTGTTGACTTTGATGGCCTCCATGCTGGCCCAGACTGCTGACGGGTCTCCCTTGTCTCCCACGTGCCCTGCTCTTCTACTAGCTAGTCGGGCTTCATGTTTTTTTGTGTGGACTATCTTTATCCCTTCACGGCTCGCTTTGGATGGTCTGCGGCCTGCTAACCGCTCCCCGGGCCTGCTTGATAGTCCTCGGCAGTCTGCAGACTATTGGCAAGCTTTGAGAAATCTCGCAGGCTTATATTTTGTTAACCCGCGGACTTTTGTCCACGGACATTTCCCACGGACAAAAATTCCATGGAAATTCTTCCACTCAAATTGCTTTATATTTAGCCACGGGCTTTTGTGTGGGCACCCCTCCGTTCGAATTTCTGTAGACAAATTGTCCATGGGCGGAAATTTCTTTTCTACTTTTGTGCTAAGCTGTAGGCTTTGTGAAATGCCTGCCTTTGTTTTTTCTAAGTGTTTAGCCGTGGACTTTATGAAACGCCTGCCCTCTGAAAGGGCTTTTTTGACTGAAGACTGCCCTTCAGCCAAAGGGCGCCCCCTTGAACCAAAATCCGTTGAACCAAAGTTTGGTTCAATAGTTCAAGGTTCAAAGGAGCGCACCGATGAACCAAAGGCCAATGAACCTCTTAGACTTTGCCGTTGAACTTTGAATCGAACCTAGCCGTTGAATTTAACCAAGCCGTTGAACTAAACCCGTTGAACCAAGAGGTTCAATGGTTCAATGGTACAAAGGTTCAATGCCGATTGAACTCTTTTGCCGATTGAACCATGTACATTGAACCCAGCCTGTTGAACCAAAAATTGGTTCAACGGTTCAAAGTATGAAGGTTCCATGCATATTGAACTAAGTTGTTCAAACCGAGCTGAACCAATGAATCTAGCCTTGAACTGAGCAACCCGAAAAAGAATGGGCTTTCATAGCTTTTGAAGAGGGTGACCAAAGTTTTGCCAGGGGGCGAAATTGGGTCAACAAATTGGTGACTTAGAGGGTAAGCGTGCATGCTATGCTTAGGACCCAGTTGCCTTTGAATATCCATTGGGTGCGGAGTCGGATGTAGCTCGAAAAGAATTAATAACAGTGCGAAAGATCCCAAGATCAAATACACAGAATTTACCCCCACATGCAAAGGGAAACACACAAGACTAAAAACATTACCTGTGCAACTGCACTTAGGGAAAGCAGGAGAAGAAACTAAAACAAACTATTATGTATAGCTAACCAAGAATTTTTGATTCCCACCTGGATCAAATGGAAAACTTCTTAAGTCCCCTTCCTGGTAAGAAGACTTATGGCGCCAGGCAAGTAGCTGAATGAAGAAGAGAGTTGGTGACTTGCTCTTCTTGCCTGTCACCTGAGTTGGCTGGAAATCGAGAGGATCAAAGTCAAACATGCCTCCAACATATATGTATTCTGATTGTTCTTGGAAGCCTGTTGAATGCTGATCCTTCAAATGGGTACACCCCATCAAGAAGTCAAATGCTGCCGGCTCATCACCAGAAGCTTCCTGATATGCATTATGGACTGGCTCGTTCTCCTCTGCCTCATGCTCGGGTTCCATGGTATGGCCATCTTCCTTGATGACTTCAAAGAATAAATCTTCAGATTCACCAACCTCCTGAAGGGGCAAATCTAAAAAACTACAGCCACTTTGCATGCTTGTTGGAAACCCAACGCTGTCCTCATCATTTTTAATCAGCTCACACCCTGTTTGGAGAATAATATAGCCTGCTCTAAAGACTTCAAACAAATCATTCAAATCATGAACAAAAGGCTGTCCATGCTCTTCCATATCACTCTGTTTGATTTTGTCCTCATTTGCAATTATGAAGTCTCCCGCATCAGGCAAAAATTTAGCATAATCCATATCAGGCAAGGCCTGATAGCTTTCTTGGAAATGTGTAGGTGGGGTGTGTTCAGACATAGAATGTGTTGTTTGTTATGAACCATCCATCACACATTCACTGAGGATCTTCTCTTTGGACTCCAATTCTGTAATTCGCCTATCCAAATCTTCCTGGAAAAGCCTTTCCCAGAAGTCAAAATCATTATCAGGGGCGGGAGCAGCCTCTTCTTCTTCAAGAGTTAGACTGAAATCTTCTTCCTCTTCCTCCTTGTTGTTCCAAGATTCAACTTTTTGTGCCAAGCTCATGATCCTAGGATTGGACTCTTGATTTTGTGAGCAGGCAGCAATTCTATCATTTTCAAGTTCCTGGGCTGACTCATGATGCTCCTCTTTCCAGCTTGGAATTTGGAGATCATGTCGAAAGACTTGAGGAGGCTAGGAAATATTTGGGAGGGTCTACTCATGCATAGGGAAATCTGCCTTAAGAGAGGCGTGTTGGAAAGCTAGGTGCACGGGATTGAGGGCAGAACTAATTGGTGCATTGGACGAGCCAGAATGAGCAAGTGCCATCTCATAGAAAGGATTTGGTGCACAAAGGGGAGCTTTTTATAAAATAGGAGGGGGCAGACCTTGGGCCAAAACTTCTTGATTTTCGTCCCTCCACTTCACCAATGCTTCATCAATATTGAAATTAGCTTGTGGATCAGTGAAAGGAATACCTTTTGGCGTTGGTTGGTCTGCAGCGTTTGAAAGCTCCACCTCTTTCTCTTTTAACAGCGTCATCTTCTTTTCTAGTTCCTCAATCCACTTAGCTAGAGCATCCTCACTTTGCATTTCTTCATTTTGGATGACGTCTTTCTTCTCTTTGCTGTCCCATGACTCGACCACTTGATTCCAGCTCAAAAAATTTGGGCTGGGCATTTCCTTTGGGGGTGATCGGACCACAATGTGAGAGGACAGCGAAGATTTCGATTCCACTTCCCTTGCTACCAGAATGGACTGTTGCATCTGAAGTTTTGCCAATTTTATCTATCTATCAAGATTAGCCTTAAACATAAGGTTTGTTGTTTCAAAATTTTCCTCAACATGATTGAGGAACTGACTTTGACAAGGTCGACTTGGCTCAAGAGCAAGCGCTGTATATGACTGATATGATGCTTTAGGCAGCGAGTATGCAGGTTGATAGACTTGGTAAGGCTGCCTCTCATGCACACTCAGCTTCTCCTCCACAGATGCAATTAAACTACTCACATCCATCATCTCATTTGAAAGCATGTGCCAATTCACTCTTTCAATAGGAGCCCATTCTTTCTTAACCTGATCCAGCGCATTCCTCACTTGATGGATGATATGATCAGGAATTTCTTGGTCGTACCCCTTTCTGGTGTTAAGATCAATTACATATTTGTTGTATCCCAACAGAGCTTGCTTGAAAGTGGAAACGGGTTGATTACCAAAGAGATTGGGCTGAGTGGAAGAAGTGACATACTGAGAAGATTTAGCACAAGGCTGATATTGCTCATAACAGGGTTGAGACTGGCCATATTGGGCGTGATAAGGATTTCCATAAGGTTGGTTTGGATTATAGCCATGCTGGCCAAAGAAAATAGAGTCCATGACTTAAAATGATGGAAATTACACATACCAGAAAAATGCACTTCTTGAGGTACCAAGCTGCTTAACCAGCGGATATAACTCAAAGTCGCCAGATGATGAAGAAACTCGATTTACCATAACAGGACCAGCATCAATCCTAAAACTTTACTTCGTTGAAAACTTGGGTCCCACCGGGCGTGCCAAAACTGTTGACAATGGAAATTGCACCCGGTGGCAGGAAAACAGGGTCCTGCCCTCTCCCCGCAACATGGAAACTCTCCTCTCGCCTGTGGGACCAGCGAAGCTGGAGGAGAGAGTCTCTAGATAAGGGCTAGCTCCCTTCGATGCATCGTGTTGTTTCTAGCAAGTGCAAAACACATATATATAGATATGTAAAAAGTGGGGGGGATGAAAAAGGAGAAGAAAATATAGGAAAACAAACAGCGTACTCTAAAGAGGTGATACACCAAAAATGAAATGACCTTCCCACCTCCACACGCAAGATCAAACAAAACATACATACACTCAAATTTGGCAAAAAAGACCAGGTCGCTGGAAATGATAGGGAGGTTCTTATGGAAAACACAAGAAACAGGGACTCACCAAGGTACTGGGAAATACACACTGTAAGTGACCTCTCCTATTTTATACCTCCAAAATGAAACTCTACTCCTGGCAGCAGTAGACAGTGGCACTTTGTAGATCACAGGTTTGCTGGTGTTGAACCTGTGAGAGCATCAAGAGACAATGACTGGACACAGACCAACATTCAAGGCATACTCTACACAATCTATCCAAATAGACGTAAAAACTACATTTTATTCAATCCAGGTAGAAATTTTAGCAGGGTTGCGCCTGGCTAAAATCGTGAAAAAGATCCTTACAAATGACCAAGTCGTAACATTATATTGAAAAATACAAGACCAACTCATTTGGCGCTTTGCTTGCAAGTGGGCATGTCGTGTCTTCCTTGGAAAGAAGAAAAACACTGTTGTTGGCGTCATCCACCTGCTAGAACCATGCTTGTCGCTTGAATTTTTCTTCCTTTTGTCTTAACTGGTCTATTCAGCCCCCCAGGGGCGAATATCTTAGCTGGTCGCTTCGTTTGAGCTCCTTTGGGTTAACATTTCATGTTTTGTCTTTAAAATAAACTGTTAACTTCTTGTGCCAGCCTGACGTCCTCCTTGATGTCCTTGTGCTTTGATGGCCTCGGTTTGTTCTTTTCTTTGCAGCTTGCTTTGCCCTTTTATAATCTTTGGTGGGTCCTGGGATGGTCTCTCGGGCTGTCTTAATCCTTAGCATTCTCGCGGGCTTGCCTTGTTATTTCCTCAGCACCCTTCCTTGTTGACTTTGATGGCCTCCATGCTGGCCCGGACTGCTAACGGGTCTCCCTTGTCTCCCACGCACCCTGCTCTTCTACTAGCTAGTCAGGCTTCATGTTTTTTTGTGTGGACGGTCTTTATCCCTTCGCGGCTCGCTTTGGATGGTTTGCGGCCTGCTAACTGCTCCCCAGGCCTGCTTGATAGTCCTCGGTGGTCTGCGGATTGTTGGCAAGCTTTGAGAAATCCCGCGGGCTTATATTTTGTTAACCCGCGGACTTTTGTCCGCGGACATTTCCCGTGGACAAAAAGTCCGCGGAAATTCTTTCACTCAAATTGCTTTATATTTATCCACGGGCTTTTGTGCGGGCACCCCTCTGTTTGAATTTTCGTGGATAAATTATCCGCGGGAATTTCTCGTAGGCAATTTGTTCGCAGAAATTTCTTTTTCGATTTTGTGCTAAGCCATAGGCTTTGTGAAATGCCTGCCTTTGTTTTTTCAAGTGTTTAGCCGTGGACTTTATGAAACGCCTGCCCTCCGAAAGGGCTTTTTTAACTGAAGACTGCCCTTCAGCCAAAGGGTGCCCCCTTGAACCAAAATCAGTTGAACCAAAGTTTGGTTCAACGGTTCAAGGTTCAAAGGAGCGCGCCGATGAACCAAAGGCCGATGAACCTCTTAGACTTTGCCGTTGAACTTTGACTCGAACCTAGCCGTTGAATTGAACCACGCTGTTGAACTGAACCCGTTGAACCAAGATCAATGGTACGAAGGTTCAATGCCGATTGAACCATGTACGTTGAACCCAGCCTGTTGTACCAAAAATTGGTTCAACGGTTCAAAGTACGAAGGTTCCATGCGTATTGAACTGAGTTGTTCGAACCGAGTTGAACCAATGAATCCGGCCTTGAACTGAGCAACCCGAAAAAGATTGGGCTTTCATAGCTTTTGAAGAGGGTGACCAAAGTTTTGCCAGGGGGGCAAAATTGGGTCAACATTAACTTAGTGAACTTGTCTAAATTTTGTAATATTTTTATATCGATATATTTATTTTTTTTATCCCAAAATAATTTTAAATAATAATTATTGTATCACTTAAAAAATTTAATTGGTAAATGGCTTATTTTTTAAGAAGTAAAAATTAAAGTAAATGTGTTCTAAACCTCATCAAACCTTTTATTTGAAATTTTATTTTGTATATGAAAGTATATCGCTTTGTAAGCCTTTTGATATGGATAATAACTCTTTTAAAACCTAATATTGATGTTATATGTGATTTATTTGTTGGTGTGTCAATCATCACATAGTAAGGAGTTATAATGTCTCATGCACATAGTATGGGATGCTTACATGTCATATTATCACTCACATACTATTTAATAATCATATTTATGTTGAGTCATGAATATTTTCTAGGAGATACATATTTGTTTAGTTTTTGATAGGAGAAATGTGGATGGCTAGGTGGTTTTGATAAATGTGTCCTAAACATTAGGATGTGAAAAATATAAGAATGGATTGTGAAAATATATTTTAGTGTCATGAACTCTATACTTGATGCTTAGGCATTATACATGGATTTACCAAAGTATACCCAATGATTTTAGTCTCTAGATAGTCTCTAGTACACAAGTTAGGTATGATTTGGGGAATTACCCTTTATATTCCTTAGTATTATGACCATAATAATATATCAATAGAATATATTATGAATACATAAAATTTTGGTTGTAGTTCATTATCTTTTAAATTTCAATGTAGTGGTTACCTATAAAACTTGTTATTTAGGAGATTAGTATACACATGGATTCTCTATGTTTATATCAATTTTGTATATACCTTCCTTTCGAAAGGTAGGGACACTCTCATTGTATGAGAGGTGTGCGAATGAATTTATTAACTTTATCATTAGAGGAAAAACACTCTAATGATTCTTTCTCACTCTTATTCAGTTCTTTAGCTCCACCATGATATTTTATGTTTTCTCAATGCTCACACATTAAGAATTTATTAATATATTTTTAACTCTTTTTCTTTTATTTTGAAATATGATTTTTATTATTATTTATAATCTATGATATGGGAAGGAAATTTATATTGTACTATATGGTGAAACTGTGTAATTGGCTTTCTATTGAAAAATAAATATAGTTTTTATTATTGTAACTCTTATACCTTTATAATAAATAGAAAAAATTTCCTAGACTATCACTTTGTTTTTGTTTATAAATATTGTGGTAAAATTATCTATTATCCCATATGTTACGTTATTTTAATATAAAATGAGAAAATATATTGTTATGTTCAATTGAGTTTATTTATTGTGAGAATGGAAAAAGGAAATGAAATTACTTGTATTTCTATTTTATGTTTGAAGTAAAAACTAAATATGAAATAGATTTTAGATGAAAGATGTGTAAATAATTTAATTAATATAATATAGTTTTAAATTATATAAAATTATTAGTTTAATTATATGATTTGAATTGGTATTTTTTTAGTTTTATTAAATATTATGGATCGATGGTAATTTATCCTTATAATCAATTGAAGTGAAAAATATTTGGACATATTTATCATATTCGATTGAGGGATTCTTACATTACAATATTAGAGCTAAAATTTATTTTTTATTCTAATGATTCTCATTATATTTTTGAGTTTAATTTTTTTAAATAGTGAAATTGTATATGGCTAAAACATAAACTTATTATATAAATATAACTAGAAAAAAACAAGAATAATATAATCTTCAAGTTAAACTTAAACCAAATCCTTATTTTGTGACTAGAAAAAAGAAAATATAGATAGCTAGAGAATTTTTTCAATGATATGATAAAGACAGGACATAAATATGATTAAATCAAAATAAGGACCAAGGTGGTATTGGGGATTCCATTCAATGGAATCAATGTTAGAACAACACTAGGATGTCTTCACCTAAAAAGGGATAGGTTAAAGAAAAAATATTTATGGATTAAAGGAAAAAAAGCCCACCAAAACTTGGTGGGATATTATTTATGATGGAACTAACTCATGGATCAATGAGAGGGAAAATTTTGTTGAACATCATTAAAATGAGTTTTTAAATATTCACTAGGAAAGAAAGTTGTTGAATATTGAGAGAAATTCATTCAATTTCTTAAATTTATTCCATAATATCATAGTAATGAAAATATTTGAATATAAATATTAATATTAGTTTTAATCTCTAAATTATGGAATAGTGAGGGATACCACAACCTATTTCATTGGAACAAATCTTTAATAAAATTGAAAAGTAGAAACCAAAATTAAAAATTATAATTATTATAAAAAAATAAAATTCAATAAAAATAAAAAGATTCACTAAAAAACAAACCAT
Source organism: Torreya grandis (assembly GCA_037957365.1). Lineage (NCBI taxonomy): Eukaryota > Viridiplantae > Streptophyta > Pinopsida > Cupressales > Taxaceae > Torreya > Torreya grandis. Next base: position 1,664,389 of record JARHVA010002564.1, read on the forward strand.
TTATTTATTTAAGAGAAAGAGTGTGAAGTATAATAAAAACCAAATAACTATTAAGGTTTTTAAGTAAAACTATTGTAGGGTAGGAAACTCTTTTAAGAAAAATAATTGTAATGAAGGGAAAACTCTTTTAAGAAAAGTTCTTGTTAATGGATGTTATAATTTTGGTGAAAATAACTATGCCAATATTTGTCATAAGAATCTAAGAGGGATTGGATAGCAATTATCTCTTCAATTTTAAAAACATGTTATTATAGTAGTGGATAACGATTAGGTCTTTTTTTCTATAATACATATTGGGATATCATGTAAATCTATTTTTAATATTCAATTTTCCACTTTATATTTAATTTAAGATAATTTAAATGTTTTGAGCGACTAAAAATATTTTATAAAAATTCTTCATTTGTGTTTAATAATACCTAGTTTAGTTCAAAATCCAATAAAAAAGGGTATAGTAAAGGTTTCTAAAAGTAAAGTTCAAAATTTTAAAGTAACTTAACCATTGAAAATTGTTTAACTAAGCATGTATATCTTAGCATTTGACCCTTGGGAAGAATATACTATGGATAAATTGATAAATTTGATAGTTCTATTTAAAAATATTAGTATAATAATTACCAAGTCTGAGACAACATATGTTGGGTTGTGAGCTTGTTTTATATTAGAACATATCTACAAAATGTTTTAAGTTTTTAATTTTGTTTGATTTGTTCATATTTTAGATGAGTGAACCTATGTATCTTAAGGACCATTTGATAAAATTAAAATTATATTAAATGAATTAAAACATTTATCAATTAACTCTTGGTTTTGGAGATTAGATCTAAGTCCTACTAAGACATGTATGGGTTAATCCTTTTAACAATTCTTGGAAACATTAGTGTATTAGATTCATACATTGATTTTTTTTTGAATAATTTTATACTTAGAAAAATCATGAGATTTGGGTTTGAATTTTTTCACATTATATCTATCCATTAACTGATCTAAATAATGGTAAGTTTTGATTTAAAATATTTAATTTGTACTCCATGGATGAGGAGGTAGAAAAGGTTGATTGGTTTAATGATGGGTTTTATTCTGCTAGTTTATTTCATTATTAGCGAGTTAGAACCATGCAAGATAAGGGAGAGAGAATATAAGAACAATCTCACCACTCAAATAGAGATAAGACAAAAAAATAAGCAAGGAAATCAAACACACACTAAAAATTGCATTAAGTCTTGTAGTTATTTTTAGTCTCTCTTTCGCCTTATGCCTTAAGCTTTCATGAAATTGTGTGACTCCACTTGGGTTGATAAAACATGTACTAGAAAATAAATCTTTATGCCAATCTGATGGAGATACAAAGTATATCAACTCTCTTCAACTTTTTAAAATCATGCATCTAAAGCCACATTTTGGACCACTCTACACTTATTAGTAACAAATCTATCACAACAAAACTCCCTATTGATCAAAGCACATTACATAATTGAACCAACACACAAAGATCAATTAGGACACATTACATATCCCAACTATCCCCACTTTTCAACTCTACACACTCAATACATCTTTCATAGTAACAACTCTGTCACAGCTTCAACAACATGACCAGATGGTCATACACACCGTCCACACTTGATCAGTCTCTTAAACCAACCACCAAGCTATCATAGATAGCAACAATACCTTGCTCATTATCAAGACATCCAAAACATCATTTTGGATCACTCTAGGTCTCTTTGCTCTTGTTCAACCTATAAGAGCACTATTCTGCCATCAAAAACATGACCTGCATGTCATACTCATAGTCCTCAATTTGATCTACTCATCAACCCAACCATTGGGCACACTTATCCTCTTCTCTTCTTTGTTTCAATGTTCACACCTCATCCAAGACTTACAAGTCTAGAACCCATCATCTTTGGTTTCATTATCGATAGAGTAATATTGATTAACAACATGTTATTCAAACATTAGGCATGTTTTAACCCTTAAAACATCTAACTCATGAAGACATATCTCAATATAAAATTCATAGGTCAGCCACATCATCTATGGGTCACCCTTAATCAACTATATATTTTAATATGGCCCTTATAGCTTATATAGGTCTCATGGAGACCTATTCACCCATTTAGCACACCCTCAAGCAAAACAAGAACATAGGACCACTTTCAAATACATGAGTCCACTCCTTATATCCCCTTAGACATCCTCAAATGATCATAGTCAACTTAGCTCACCTCTGCATATGTCAAACAACTCAAAAATTGACTTGGTATACATAATCACCATGAATGAGCACATATTTAACTTCTTAAGCATTATTCATACTCAAGATAGATTGATCACACCTCCAAAATCCACATAGAGCATCCTTATGAAGTCTACAACATGTTACAATAATTAATGTTATCACTTAGATTCACACCCTTGAGGAGATGTTTAGCTCTCCTCATCCAAGTGGCATAATGGAAACATCTCTCTTGATATGGGTGACAATTTTACTGAAATGAATCTCTAGATTTGGGGCTAGCTTCCTTGATGTACCACTTGAATGTTGCTTCTACTACTACTAAATTTTGGGGGTGAAAAGGGAATGAAGAAAACTAAAATCAAACCTAAACTAATGGAGGTGATAAACTAAAATATATGATGGCTTCCAACCACATGTATATGACACTTATGACCAAAACAACGACCAACATACACTTTCCCAATTTTTATCTTCTTGCATCAATATTATACTATAAGGTCATGAAAGATTGTCTCATGCTAGGAGGACTAAACAAGAGGCTTTGAATGGCACTGATGAAAAGACAAACTCACTTAGACATAGACATCTCCTGGAACACTTCATGTGCCCTGTAAAAAGAAGTTGTAAATAGGTGAAAGAATGAAGTACAATGCTAAGGAATCCATAGTCTTCACTAAGCAAATTCAACATTCAAGTAGAGCACACTATGAACAGTCATGGAAGAGGTAAACACTTAGTCATTTTAATGATCAAAAGGTGTACAATTGAGTATAGATTTTTCATACTCAGATGGAGTCATCCCTATAATAGCCAAAAGGCTAGAATTTATAGAAGAAATGGGAAGGTAGAGAGAAGGAAAGTCCAAGAGTCACTGGACATGTGTCCATTTGAGAGAATCAGTTACCATTACATGTGGGAGAAAGATAGGCAACCTATTCCATGTCACTAAATAAAATAGTTACAATTTACTTAGTCACAATTGAATCAGTTACAATTAAGCCAAATGCTCAACATATTTTACCATTTGTTACCTCTATAGTCACCTTAAGGTTCCCACAAAGCCTTTTTTTATTCCAATGGCTAGTTTCTACAGTTTGAAATTGACATTATATGGGCCATCATCCTTCAAGTATTTTCTTCAGAATCTCATTTGCCTTGGACTTCTCCTTTAGAAAATTCCATGAACAATTTATTTCAAACAATCCTTTGAGATTTTGTAAGTATCCTTTCAGCTTTTGAAAATGGACCATTTGGTTCTTTGAAATGTTCCTTTTGACCTTCAAAACTCTGGAATGACCCTTTAGAAATTTGAAAAAATACCTTTCCTAAAAGGAAACATGCCCTTCAAGGAAATCAAAAGTATCGTCAAATTTTCTAAAATGACCCCTTTAGCAATTTGAAAAAGACCCCTATAAAAAAATAGCAAGTGCCTTTCATAAAGTTGTTTCAGAGAAAATGTCTAAAATAATTCCTTTGGAAGAGTTGAATATTACCCTTTGAAAAATCTGAAAAAGACCCCATTGTAAAAGTTTCAAGTGCCTTTTAGAAAAGTTGTTTTGGATAAAATATCTGAAATAGTTATTTGAAAGAGTTAAAAATTGCCCTTCAAAAAAGTTGTTTCGAACAAAATGTTCAAAAGAATTTGGCACTTGGCTGAATGAAAAGTTTGAAATAAATAACACTTAGTCAAAAACAAAAGACTTGAAAGGATTACTATGCAAAGGCTTAGTAAAATACCAAAACAAACTTTCTAAAAGAATTGGAATTATACATTTGTTGCGGGCTTGTATAGAACACTTTTTTTAAATGTAACCTGCATACTAGACCTAGCCAAAGATATAGACTTAGGTAGTTAAGTTTTCAAATAGGGGCACACAATTTTGGCCTAAAGGGCCAAAATTTGGTCAATAAATTAATGACTCGTAGGAGTAGTATGCCTGATATACTAACCAGACTAGTAACTAAATTAATCCATTAGGCATATGGAGTCATCTAAGGACTAAAATAAATAAGAAACCATTGGCCATGATTCAAAACTTGATCAACAAGATAACTAGTTACCACTTCAAAACACACAAGGTAAAGAACAAACACACACTAAGACTAAAGCAAACACACAAGACACACACATGTGCATAAGTACTTAGGGGAAAAATAAGACACAACTAGAAGAAAACTAATATGTACATCTAACCTGATACATTTTTCCCCCTCTTGGATCAAAGGGGAAGCTTCTTAGGTCTCTTTCATGACAAGAAACCTCATGGTGGTAACCAGGTAGCTTATTAGAGTGATAACTCGGTGACTCACCCTTCTTGTTTTCCACTTTGATTGGTATGTATTCCAATGTATTATATTAAAACATGTCTTCAACCTTCATGTATCCATTCTAGTCTTTGAGACATGTCTCATGCTGGTTCTTCATGCTAGTGTAGTCCATCAATGGATCAATGGTTGTTATCTCATCATCATAGGGTTCATTTGTCTCATGGCCCTCTTAGTATGCATCATGGACTAATTTGTTCTTTTCTATCCTTTTGAGAAGCTATTAAAACTGATTTCTCACTTCATCATGGCTCTCTTGAGGAAGGGTGGATGGTGTGATGTTTGATCTGAGAAAAAAAAATTCTAATTCATCCCAAAAATTATCATTTTCTATCTCAAGATCTCCTTCCTCAATACTTATATCAAATGAATGTGATCCCTCTCCTTATTAAAAAACAAGAGTCTTTATCTGCTTAACAACATGCTCTTGAACCTCATTCAACTCAAGTCCCATAGCCTGGTCATTATCTTCATCAAAGTAACAAGAAGGTTCATAAAGCAAAGGGAAAGAGAGCTCACCATGCTTACATTCTCTATCCAATGTTGACAAGTGAAGTTTGTCAATCTCATCTTCATATTGTTGGAAAATTTGTATGTATGTGTGACCTATATCTTCTCTTTGAATCATGCCACCTTCAAGAGTCACTTCTTCAACCTTATTCTCATGAAAACCTCCTAGAACAACCACCTCTTGAAATATGCTTTGACTACATTGTTTATCTTTGATAATGCCTTCCACCTCATGTTCATGATTATGATCACCATGATGATGCTCATATGGAATGCCTATAATGATTTAATCTTCATCATCACTCATAATATCCTCTTGATCAGCCAAAATATGCATTTTCTCTCACTCATTTGCCTCCCTCAAAAAAAGTTCCTCTTTAGAAGGGAATGAAGTGAAGGGTGAATGGATAGGTTCATGAGTTTAAAATGCAAGAGTTGGAGTTTGGAAGGTAATGGAAGGTGAAGGAAGTGAAAATGGAGTTTTGGATAAAGGAAAGGAATTAGGAATGGACTTTGAAAAGAGGTAAGCACTAGTGAGCTCAAAATCAGATTAGGAATGAGAAGTGGGGTGTTCTTTGAGAAGCTCATGAGGAAGAGGAAGTAAACCTTGGGCTAAAATAAATTTATTCTCTGTATTATACTTAAAAAACACTTCATCCACATCAGACATATTTTGATAACTCTCTTGAAGGGGTGTAGATGGGGTGTGTTTAGACATGGGATCTTCTATTGGGTCTAAACCTTCCATTACACCTTGACTAAGCAACTACATTCTTGACTCTAATTCTTCAATCTGCTTGGCTAGATTCTTTCTTGGAGATCATATGCATCATCATGATGAGGAGGAGTATGAGAGGTTTTACATGGAAAATAAGAGGTTTTTTTAGGAAGGGTGGGAGGGACTTGAGGAGGACTAGCTTAATTTTCCACTTCACACTCATGAATAATATGCTTCTCTTCTTTCTTACCCCATTATTGCACTATTTCATTCCAACTCATGGTCTTACGATTGGAACTCTCTTCTTGAGGATAGGTAGAAACTTCATTTTTCTCAGGGTCTTAATCTAGTTCAAGATAGACATTTCTCCAACTTGGGATCTTGATATCATGTTGAAAGACTTGAGGAGGTTGAGGGAGACTAGGAAGAGTTTTCACATGTATAGGAATAGTTGCTTGAGTATGGATGTGTTACTTTCCAAAGGAAATAGGATGACTTATTTCAAAGGAGAGCTCACAATCTACGGAATTGAAATAGCTAGTTTCTATAGAAGGTTTTTCTAATGCCCTTAGGTGTTGGATTTATAGTTACAAAGGATTAACAACAAGAGTAGTTAATGCATTAGATGGGTTAGAAGTTTGGCTTATTTTATTTTTGTGAGAAAGTTCTATTTGATAGAAAGGATTTGATGTATAAAAGGAGGGTTTACTTTGAATAGGAGAAGGATGCTTTGGGATGGAAAAAGGTATAAAAGGTTGGTTGCCTTGAATGGTTTGACTCCTCCATCTTACTAGTTTCTCCTTTCATGGATTGCATGTCTTGAGCTTGCCTAAACAAGCACTCCTTATACATAAGCTCTTGTTGATACCTATTCTACTCATTTAACCTATCTATCTCTAGAATTTGCTTCTCAAACTCTAACATAATCTCCCTAGCACTCTTGGATTGACTAGGAGAAGGACAATTAGGAGAGCCACTTGAGGTGATTCCATGAAGAACATGAGCTTGATCAAAATGATATGAAGGAACACAAGGTCCACATTTCTTGACAAAGGAATTATACATACCAAATATGATTTCTTGATTCACTAGGGTTACTTGACCAGTTGATTCAACTCAAATTCACCATTGGTGTTGATTGAAATGCTTCCAAAAGGTTTATTAGTTAAATAACACACCAAGAATTCTTTACCTCCTTGGACAAATAGTCCCATCTGGCATGCCAAAAATTATTATCACTTGGATTTGAAACCTTGAGGATATATTCAACTCTCCTCAGCCAAGTGGCACAATGGAAACATCTCTCTTGTTGTGGGTGATAATTTAACTGAAATGAATCTCTAGATTTGGGGCTAGCTCCCCTGATATACCACTCGAATGTTGCTTCTACTACTGCTAACTTTTGGGGGTGAAAAAGGAATGAGGAAAACTGAAAGCAAATCTAAACTAATGGAGGTGATACACCAAAACAAATAATGGATTCAAACCACATGTATATGACACTTATGACCAAAACAACGACCAACATACGCTTTCCCAATTTTATCTTCTTACATTAATATTACACTATGAGGTCGTGAAATATTGTCTCATGCTGGGAGGACTAGACAAGAGGCCTTGAATGGCACTAATGAAAATACAAACTCACTTAGACATAGACATCTCCTAGAACACTTCGCATTCCCTACAAGAAGAAGCTACAAATAGGTGAAATAATGAAGTACAATGCTAAGGAATCCATATTCTTCACTAAGCAAATTCAACATTCAAGTAGAGCATATTATGAACAGTCATGGAAGAGTTAAACACTTAATCATTTTATTGATCAAAAGGTGTAAAATTGAGCAGAGCTTCACCATACTTAGGTGGAGTCATCCCTACAATAGCTAAAAGGCCAAAATTTATAGAATAAATGGGAAGGTAGAGAGAAGGGAAGTCCAAGAGTCACTTGGGCATGTGTCCATTTGAGAGAATCAATTACCATTGCATATAAGACAAAGATAGTTGAGTTATGCCATTTCACCAAATGAAATAATTACAATTAACTCAATCACAATTAAATCAATTACAATTGAGCCAAACGCTTGGGACATTTTTCCATTTGTTACCTCTATATCCACCTTCAGGTTCCCACCAAGCCTTTTTTAATTCCAATAGCTAGTTTTTGTAGTTTGAAATTAACATTATGTAGGCTATCATCCTTTAGGTATTTTCTTTAAAATCTTATTTCCCTTGGACTTCTCCTTTAGATAATTCTATATATTTTTTTTTCTAAACAATCCTTCAAGATTTTGTAAGTGTCCTTTTGACTTTTGAAAATGGATAGTTTGGTTCTTTGAAATGTTCCTTTGGACCTTCAAAACTATGGAATGACCCTTCAGTAATTTAAATAAAATACCTTTCCTAAAAGGATGCATACCCTTCAAGGAAATCAAAATTGCCATCAATTTTTCTAAAATGACCCCTTTGGCAATTTGAAAAAGACCCCTTCAAAAAAATTGCAAGTGCCTTTCATAAAAGTTGTTTCAGACAAAATGTTTGAAACATTTCCTTCAGAAGATTTGAAAGTTTCCATTCAAAAAATCTGAAAAAGACCCCTTCAAAAAAGTTACAAGTGCCTTTCAAAAAAATTGAAGTGCCTTTTAGAAAAGTTGTTTTAGACAAAATGTCTGAAATAATTTTTTGGAAGAGTTGAAAATTGTCCTTGAAAAAAATTATTTTGGACAAAATGTTTGAAAGAATTTAGGACTTGGTCAAATGAAAATTCTGAAAGAAATAACACTTAGTCAAAAACAAAAGACTCAAAAGGATTACTATGCAAATTCTTAGCAAATTACCAAAACAAACTTTCTGAAAGAATTGGAATTGTACATTTGTTGTTGGCTTATATATAACACTTCTTCTGAATGAAACCTGCATACTAGACCTAGCTAAAGATATAGACTTAGGTGGCTATGTTTTCAAATAGGGGTGCCCAATTTTGGCTTGAAGGGCCAAAAATTTGGTCAATAGCTAATTCATTATTAGACATCAAAATAGAATTAACACAAGCTTGAATATCCTTCTCGAGTCACTTGCATAACAAGCATAAACATAGTTAACTTCTAGGCTCAATTTCTTCAACTATACTCACTTTTAGATCTTAAAATTAGGTTCATTAGATGTGTCATAGAGTCTTTTTCATATTTACTTTTTATAGAACCAACAAATTTGACTTATATCAAAAGATATGAAAAAAATATAGATCTATGGTTTTTATTGTGTTAAATTCAAATATTTTAATTCAAATGGTCACAGTTAAACTTCAAACACAATGCTCAAATCTCATAAACTATCATCTCAGATTAAACACGCACCACAATCTTATCCAAACTTTAATGCATATTCCACCAATGTAATACATTAAACCTCTATCACTTTGACCTTATCTTGTACAATCTTAAAATGTTGACTTAACACACTCTATTGATCTTTATAGATCAATCAAGTATTTAATGATCAATGCTCACCATTCAATCAACTGTATGAACACCCACTCATCATTAGATAATTATCATATACCTTTGCTCAGTCATTAAACATAATACACCTATCCTCATCTCACTACCTCCTAAATTCTTAGATTAATACACACAATCGATCTTGCTCAAGATTTAACACATTCAAAAATGACTATGGGAACCCTTTCAATATGCCTGAGTAGCCATGTTTGCACCTTAATAACTTCTTCTATACTTACTTGTATGATCTCAAATTTGGATTAGATGATCTCTTCACATAGGAGAATCTAACCATGTGACACATAGTTCCTAAAACCTTTACATGTGAAAAATATATCACCATTAAAGTGACTCCTCAAAATCTTCTGTCACAAAACTAACCATGTTAAAATATGCTTGAGAGGCCAACTTTGATCATCGATAACTTTTATCACATTTCAGCGAGTGATCTCAAATTTAGAGAAAATCATCTATGCTAAAAATTTAACAAACCCATATGATTATATTTTCTTGACACCTTCACATGTGAAATATATAACATCATCAAAATTATCACTTAACTCTTTCTACCACATTACAAAATTGGCTAAGTATGGGAAAACATAGTCAAACTACCTGGGAACCCAACTTTGCATATTGATATCTTTTGATGTGCTACATTGCATGATCTAAATTAGCACAAATTAAATAGGAATAAAAATTAACAAACCCATATGATCATTTTTTATTGACACCTCCATGCATTTGAATGTTGACCTCATCAACATGCTTACTCAGTGCTTTCTAGTCATATTACAAATTTGGCTAGGTATGGCAAAATAGTGAATTTTGTCTTAGAAGCCAACTTTACACCCTCATATATTTGACTGCACTTCAATGAATAACTTAAGATATACAAAATAACAATTAGGGACTAATGATATCACAACAATATGACCCACTCCCCTTCACTCCTTCCCACATGACAATGGTGATGTCATCAAATTGGCTACACAAATTTTCTAACACTAGACCTAATATGTCTAGATGAGAACAATGAACTATCAGATGAATTTCACTCATGCACACAAGCTCAAAAAGCATAGATAATATCTTATTTACGTCTTTCACATGCTCCAATCATCATACTCAACTCTAAACACCTTTGATCAATCAAAATCTGAAGATCAACTAACCATATATAAAGCACACTAGAACAAGCATATTGCACACTTTGTCATTATCACATAGACTATCAAGGCCATTCATCCACTTAAAATGAAACCTCCATGACACCACCATGACATCATCATGACAAATCTCTAACAATCTCCCCCTTTGTCATTGATATTAACAGCCATCATATTTATCAATATATAGCTCACCTTCTCTTTCTTAAAGCACTCCCACAATACGAACTTTCCCCCCAATAGGAACTTTCTCACCTTTTGACACAATGAAAAAGAGGGTAAAAAATGATCATGATGACCTAAAAATACTATCAAAATAGGAAAGGATCATTTTATAAATATGATACAGACTCCCCCTTACCTTGAGCCTACTTCAACATGTCTTAACAACCTCCTCTTGCTCTATGTCAATGCTCTCTTCAATCAAGCACTGCAACCAATTAATAAATAACACATAAAAGCATATAAATATTGATAGAAGACATAAAGAAACATATTATAGGGACTCCCCCTAAGATTTTTGAGTAATTTCACCTTTAGAGCATCTTCAGATCTCCACACACCATGAAGAACCACCATGCATGCTTACTAACCTTCTTTCTCAAGCCACTTCCATTACCACCAACTATGCATCTACATTATAAAATAGGAAACATGCATTGAACCAACTTGATAACATACCTTCAGATACTTATACCTTGATATTTTGGATAAACTAAATAAAAAGCACTTTTCTTTAAACTATGCCTATCTAGCCTCCTTGTAGCCCTATGTGGAACTTGCAGAGCCCACAATTTTTATTAGATGAATCTTTAGGACCTAAAACTTCATATCTATATCACTCTCATATACCCCCTCAAGCACACCAATTTTCATCACCAAGCTCATCCTTTGTAACATACTTCCTTCACAAACTAGTTATCCAATTGGGCCTCTAATTTGACAAAATCTTGAATAAATTGAGAACCATAAACCATAGAATCTATGTGAATCTTGATGTGACCAACCATTTGGCCCATTCAATATATTAATAAACCTCAACTCATAATGCAAACCACTTTTCTAGTATAGCCCAAATCCTTAAAATCTTAAAACAAGCAACATCAATAAACCTCCTTTTGGTCAACACACACCTCTAAAACTACTTACACACCTTGAGACACCCATCACACACTTTTGGACCAAGATTTAATCTTACACACCTTTTTTAACCCATACTTCTTATAATCCATTTTAGGCGTGTTTGCCTTTAAGCCAAGATTGAGAGAATCAAGAGCACTCAAAAGTCTTTAATTTAGATTTAACATATCATTAGACCACAAAACACCAAGATCACATCAAAAAGAGGTGTATAGACATTTCTAAGCATAAAAATATTCTTTGAAATCCATCACTCTCATTAATAAATTTTGAACCATCCATTCTAATCTTATACTACAGCTCTGGAGCAAACTCATGAACTTGTTGCTCCCCCTTAATCAAATATCATCTCTGATTGGCATTATCATCTTGATCACACAAACTTGCTTCTCCAAACCTTCTTATTCAGCTTCAACTATGTAGTCCTCTAATCCTATGACCTGACCAATTACAAATATCCTCCTAACTACATGCTTCATCAAGAACATGACATCTTCAACAAGTCTTCAAATACTTATACCAAAGCATCCAAACCATAAACAATAGGCTAACTCCTCAATATAAGACCACTAATATTCTTCATAAACTTATTTTCTCCAACAATAGATATAAAAAATAATGTATAAACATACCTTGTTTACATACCTATATCTAAAGCCACCAAGATTCCTCTAACTGACAAGTGTCACCTTGAATCCTAGATAGAGACACCCCTTTGACATGATGAGACTAAAAGTCCAAAAACTCAAGAGATTCCCATATCTCCATATCTTTCTCATCAGACTTGTAATCTTACTTAACTTTAACTAAATTCTTGACTTCATTCTTTTCTTTAGATTTGTCAATAAATGTTGTCAATAAAAACTCTTGACTCTCTTTTTTTAATTATTTTTCCACATTGGCAAATAATCCATCAAGACTCTTGGACTCAATAGGGTTATTATTATTAGTCTTTACTACCTCAGATCTCCATACCATATTTTGACTTTTCTTGTCTTCTACAACCATCTTACCTACTTGATTCATGAACTTATCCTTATTTACAACATATCCTTCTAGAACAACTTTCTTATCACCCTTATGACTAGAAGAATTGGCAATGATTAACTTTGGTTTCCATTCCTGAGTTTGTCCTTTTTCAAACCTTCTAGGAACTCTATATCCTTTGACATACCTTGAAGACCTCTTAACACCATTTGGACAGAATCTAGCAAAATGTCTACTTTTATGACAACTGAAACAAATAACATCATTCATACCTTTTGATATTTTTGAACTATGATCAATCTTTGGCCAAAAACTCCTTTTATCATATCTCCATAAATCTCCATTCTTGACTGACTTCATTCTATAGTCCTTAGCTCTATAGACATACTTATTACATGTAAAATAATGACCATGAAATAAACTAGCATACCTTGAAGCATTTGGTTGTCTAACAGACCTTCTTTCATTTCTCTTTAAGTTTTCAATCTCCTTGACTTGATCAGAGTTCTCATGCTCCTTTATTAGCTTATTCAATTTATCTATGAGTTTTTCATGCTCATTCTTCAAAAAATTTATCTCATTTTCCATCTCATCATACTCACTTTTCCTTAAAATCATTTTGACATTTTCTTCTTCTAACTTAGTCTTATGATGTCTACATACTTCATCTTTTGTCTTCAAATTTACATTGGCTTCCCCTAACTAATCCTTGAGACTGTTGATCTATTCTCCATCTTCTTTGACTTGTTTTGATTTCTTTTGTTCTTCTTTAGGATTGCCTATCTTTAGTATGACCTTTTCATACTCATATTGTAGGGAAACAAGATAAGTCTTTAATTGATTCATTTCAACTTGTTTAGCTTTCATGTTTGAACATATAACCTTTAATATGACTATTGAGTACTTGGTCAGTCTCCTTATCTCTCTTAGATTTTTTAACCATGTCATCCATCATCCTATATTCTTATTCTCTAATATGACTAATCTATTCTTCAAGACTTTTGACCATTGATCTCAACTGAATATTTTCTTTCCTCAACTATTTAGCCATGTTTATACCACTTAGAATCTCCTTCAAGCTATTAAGATTCCTCTAAAGGACCTGATCTAATACCAATTATTAGAGATACAATCCCTGAGAGGGGGTGATTTAGTGAGCCCAAATAATCCAACTTTAATTCTGATCTTTACAAATACTTAACCAATTAGCATAAGCATTCATGAAGCATGCATTTCATTCATAGCAATAAATAAGAGAGATAATGCAAAATCAATCACATAACACATGGCATACATGGGAAACCCTCTTAGGGAATAAAACCCACTGGAACCTACATTTGGACTACTATCCTATAATAATAATATCTAATTTAGACCATCTATAAATTATCAAGGAACTACAGTCCCTATCTAGTGAGATTACAATCCCACAAGGTGATGCCACACCTGTCTAGCTAAGTTGTAACAATAACCAGACCTTTCAACAAGTTTTACCTTGAAATGAGGATACAACCACCTTAGATGATGAGATGCCACAACAAAACCTATGAACACATCTCCTCAACATTGATTTCTTACCAATATGATGGAGTTACAAAGTATATCATCTCTCTTCAACTCTACAAACTCAATGCATCCAAAGCCACATTTTGCACTAGTTTGCAATTATCAATAATAACTCTATCACCGCAACACTCCTTGTTGATAAAAACACATTGCATACTTGAACAAACACACAAAGAACAATTAGGACACATTACATATCTCAACTATCCCCACTCTTCAACTCTACACACTCAATGCATCCTTCACAACAACAACTATGTTATAGCTTCAACAACATGGCTAGATGGTCATACACACTATCCACACTCTAATTAATCTCTCAAACCAACCATCTAGCTCTCATAGACACCAAAAATCCTTCCTTCATTCTCAAGACATCCAAAACATCCTTTTGGATCAGTCCAGGCCTCTTCACTCATGCTCAACCTGTAAGAGTACTATTCTACCATCAGGAAACATGACCTATAATTCATACTCATAGTCCTCAATATGATCTTCTCATCAACCCAACCATTGAGCACACTCACCCTCTTTTCTTCTTCACTTCAATGCTCACACCTCATCCAAGTCTTACAAGTCTAGAACCCATCATCTTTGGTTCCATTATTTATAGAGTAATCTTTATTAACAACATATTAGTTGGCCATTAGGCATGTCTTAACCCTTAAAACATCTAAATCATGAAGACACAACTCAAATATAATATTCATGGGTTAGTCATGGAATCTATGGGTCACCCTTAAGAAGCTACACCTTTTAATAAGGCCATTGTAGCTCATATAGGTCTCATGGAGACCTATTCACCCATTTAGCACACCCTTGATCAAAACAAGAACATGGGACCACTTTCAAATATATAGGTCCACTCCTTATGTTTTCTTTGACATCCTCAAGTGATCATAGTCAACTTATCTCAACTTTACATATGCTCAAACAACACAAACATTAACCTGATACACATAATCATCATGAATGAACACACAGTCAACTTCTTAAGCATTGTTCATACTCAATATAGATTGATCATACCTCCAAAATCCTCATAGATCATACTCATGTAATCTACAACATGTTCTAATATCTAATTCATCATGAGATGTCAAAACAACATCAACACAATCTTGAATATCCTTCTCGAGTCACTTGCATAACAAGCATGAAAACACAATCAACTTCTAAGCTCAATATCTTTGATTGTACTCACTTTTAGATCTTTAAATTAGATTAATTAGATGTGTCATGGAGTCCTCTTCATCTTTACTTTTTACATCACCAATAAATTTGACTTTTATTAAAAGATATTGATGAAATACAAATATCTAGTTTTTCCTATATTAAATTCAAGTATTAGAATTCAAACTATCACAATTAACCTTCGAACACAATGCTCGAATCTTGTGAACTCTCAGGTTAGATCTAATATGTATCATCAATCTTATCCAAACTTTAACACATAATCTACCAATTCTAGATGTTAAACCTCTGTCACTTTGACCTCATCTCATGTAATCTCAAAATGTTAACTTAACACACTCTATCAATCTCTATGGATCAATCAGGTATTTAATGATCAATGATCACCATTTGATTAAATGTATAAACTCCCACTTTCCATTGGATCATTATCTTGTACCTTTGCTCAGTCATTAAACATCATGCACCTATCCTCATCTCACTACCTCCTAACTTCTTGGATCAATTCATGCCAATGATCTTGCTCAATATTTAACACATTCAAAAATGACTATGGTAACCCTTTCAATATACCTGAGTAGCCATTTTTTCACCTCAATAACTTCTTTTGTGCTTACTCTCATGATCTTAAATTTAGACCAGATGATCTCCTCACATAGGAGAATCCAACCATATGACACACAGCTCTTGAAACCTTCACATGTGTGAGATATAGCACCATTAAAGTGACTTCTCAAAATCTTCTATCATAGAGCCAACCATGTCAAAATATGCCTGAGAAGCCAACTTTGAGCATCCATAACTTTTGTCATGTTTTAGTGCATGATCTAAAATTTAGCACAAATCATCTATGCTAAAAAATAAACAAATCCATATAATCATATTTTCTTGAAACCTTCACATGTGAAAGATATAACATCATCAAAATGATCACTCAGCTCTTTCTACCACATTGTAAAATTGGCTAAGTATGGGAAAACACAACCAAACTACTTGGGAGCCCAACTTTGTATATGCATATATTCTGATGTGCTACATTGCATGATCTAAAAATTAGCACAAATAAACTAGGCACAAAACAAACAAACCCATATGATAATTTTTTCCTAACACCTCCGTGCATGTGAATGACCTCATTAACATGCTTACTCAGCTCTTTTTGGTCATATTGTGAATTTGGCTAAGTATGGGAAAATAATGAATTATGTCTTAGAAGCCAACTTTCCACCCTCATATCTTTAACTGTGCTTTGATGCATGACCTAAGATCTTGTACACAATAACTAAGGACTAATGAGATCACAACTATATGACCCACTCCTTTTGACTCCTTCCCATGTGGAAATGGTGATGTCATCAAACTGCTTACTCATTTTTTGCCACTAGACCCAAAGTATCTAAATGAGAAAAATAAACTATCAAATGAATTTCACTCATCCACACAAGCTCTCAAAGCATAAATAATATCTTAGGGATCTCTTGAACATGTTCCAATAACCATACTTAACCCTAAACACCTTTTGCCAATCAAACTTTGAAGATCAACTAACCATCAAAAAGCACAATAAAATAAGCATATTGCCCAATTTTTCATTGTCACATAGACTATCAAGGCTCTTCATCTACTCAATAGGACACCTCCATGACACCACCATGACATCATCATGATAACTCTCTAATAAATTACACACTCCAAGGATAATCATACACTTGAAAGGGGCCTAACACACTTGACTACACTCTATATAACCTATTAGAATGAGAGTTTCTTGCTAAAAACATGAAAGGACAAGGAAAATAAAAGGATAGAATCACTAAACTTAACCATTCATCACTTTACATACTCAAACAAGATATTATTGAACTCAAAATCATATTTTCTGAATTATTCTAAGGCAAAATGTGACATCAAACTAGTAGGGCTTTGGCATACCAGGTGTGGTCTATCTTACAAAGGCCAAAATGGTAGCTACTTATAGAATTTCAAATAGAGGAGAAAGAATGAAGTTCAAAGGTAATTAGAGCACATGTCCAATCGATAACCAATTATATTATAGGGGACTAGAATGTGAAATAGACCATGAATTCTTCCTAAGATAAATTTCCATATAAACCATGACAAACTCTCCAAAATGGTGCAAAGACTCTTCAGCTAACCTTTGTGAAACTACCTTCATCATGGATCATCTCTTGAGTATTTGCACTAAATTCAAGAGAGTTGACACATATTTACTATCTGAGGGAGGTTTAAAAATTCTATGACAGTCATAATATGTGCTCCTAACTACTAACTATCTTCTAGACACCTATATTCATCATCTATAGTCATTCATTGCTTTCTTGGACTTCATTCTTCACATTTGGTAGTAAATGTTCATCTCAGGTCTTCGACTAAGCTTTCATGGTGGCATATGAGTCTGAAGAGCTTGCTTTGCTATATAATCCTTGATCCTACATAGTTTCCCATATGGAATTCCCTTGCCATGTTGCTTATTACATTAAAAATTATGTATGTTATCATTTGGACACGTATCCTCATCTTGTCCATCTAGAACCTAGTCAAATTTTATCTTTTGATCTCATTTAGAGTCTCTTTTATTTGACCTTCAATGTTGGCTATTGATCATTGATCTGGGGTACCAAGATTATGGCATCTGGTATCATTACATTCAATCTGAGCTCTTTGACCTTTGACTCTCACTCACACCATTAGATATAGATGTATGTTTAAATGTCAACCATTAGATTTATCTCCATTTGAATTCAAATAGCTACTTTATGAAACTTTATTTTGACATCTGTGTGCTCATCATTGATGTTCACATGGCCATCATTGACGTCTGCATGCCTATCATAATTTTAATCCCAGTGGTTAATTACTAAGATTTTATTTTAATGTCTACATGTCCATCATTAAATTTTTCATGACCATCATTGACGTCCATGCACCCATCACAATTTAAACCCTAATGGTTAATTGTCAAGGCTTGATTTTGATGTCTATATAACTGTCATTATCTACTTGTTCAACTTTAAAGATTTATATCTTGAGATAGAGAGCTTGTCAAGATGCCATATTTTCAGGGGATCTTCTTGGCACTAAGGTCATTGATCACATATGATATTTTGTCCATATGATGATTTTTTAACACATTTAAAATATGCATAAGTGATTTGACCCATCTATTTTTGCATGACATCTTGTGATGGTCTAGTCCAATTAGAGTTGTGTTATGAGCTCTTACTTAATCTTATATATCTCTAATAAGTTCCTAAGTCATATGCAAACTTTGCCATGACTCTGAACTATTTGAACACCATGAAAACCTGATACTTACATATAAGACCCCAAAATGACCCCTAAGTGACTCATATTGACATAAGACTTCATTAGACTATGACCAAGGCTAAAATGGCATTAAATTACATCAGATAAACTGAAAATATCCTATAATACTATGTTAGACCCCTATATAAGTTTATTACTATAGGGGGTTGACCCATTTTGATTTGTGGTCAAAATGGTCAATAGTAACATTAACACATTAAGGAGATTGAGAAGGATTCCATGCAACCATTAAAGAAACAATGCAACCAAGACAAGAGGTGAAGGTGATCCAAGAAGAATAGCTCCATGAATAAAATCAGGTATCTATGATAACTTATTTAGACTTTTCTCATCTCACTGAATATTTTTAAGGATCTACTATGCCACTCTTTGAGAAAGAGCCTCACGTTTGTGAGGAAAATCAAGAAGATGCAGCTAAGTAAATAGAAAATTAAGGTGACTTGAGTGACCTAGAAGAAGAAATGATGATTTGGACACCTCTTGGTAAGGACAAGCATGTTTCAGTCTTCCATAATGTTGTAAAGATGGAACAAGTGTAAGAGGTAGAGGCTCAGATACAAGAACAAGAACAAGTACATGAAGAAGAGGTTGTCAATGTTCAAGAGGAAGACACTCTAATTATACAAGTTGAAGGTGTTTTCCATGAATTCTTTGATGACTCAAGAGCTACCATTCATCATGAAGGACAAGAGCTTATAGAAGTATTAGAACACAAGTACCAATTGGAAAAAGAAGGTGAAGAATAAGATAAATTTGAGAGTATTCTCAGTCATCATTTTGATGTTGAATATGAAGTAATTTTGATTAACCAATTTGAGATATCAAAGGAAGACTTGTAGCCTCATGTTGTGGTCAAGGAATTGATATGCTTGCTTCTAAATTTTAGATTGAAGAAGCTCTAATTAAATTATAGCTTCATGAGAATAAATATTTATATTTGTTTTATATCTTTCATTCAAGTTATTATTTACTTGAATGTGGTCCATTACAGGCTGAGGAAAGTGCCTTCATCAAGCAAGAAGTAGTTCTTCTTGTTGACCATTTTTACCACAAGTCAAAATGGCCAACCCCCTATAGTCAAGACTTACATAAGGGTCTAATATAATGTTATAGGGTGTATTTAATTTTATCCCATATATTTTTATCCTTGGTCATAATCTTATTAGTCCATATGTAATTTTGAGTCACATAAGGGTCATTTTAGAGCATTAAATATAAGTAGCAAGTTTTCATGGTGTCTGAATAGTTTAGAGTCATGGGAAAAGTTTGCATATGCCTTAAGAACTTATTGGACCTATATAGGATTAATCAAAAGATCATAACATAACTTTAACTGGACCAGACCATTAAGGGACATCATGCAAAAATAGATGAGTTAGCTCAATTTTACATATTATAAATGTGCTCAAAAATCCTTGCATGGCCAAAAGATCACATGCAATCAATGCCTTTAGTACCAAGAACATCCCCTATAAATATGGCATCTTGATGAGCTCTCTATCTCAAGATATAAATCTTTAAATTTAAACAATCAGATAGTGATAATCGCATGAACTTTAGTGACGATCATGTAGATGTCAAAATAAAGCTTGATAATTAACCATTGGAGTTAAATTTGTGATAGGCATGCAAATGACAATGATAGTTGTGTGGATGTCAAAATAAATATTAGTAATTAACCATTGGAATTAAAATTGTGATGAGCATGTGGATGTAAATAAGGATCATGAGAATGTTAATGAGAGGCACACATACATCAAAATAAAGTCTCATAAAGTAGCCATTTGAATTCAAATGGAGGCAAATCTAACAGTTGGCATTTCAATGTACATCTAAATCCAATGATGCAAGTGAGATTCAAAGGTCAAAGAGCTTAGAATGAATGAAATGCTTCTATATTTTATAATCTTAGGACCCTATATCAATGATAAATGGCTAATGTTTAAGGTCAAAGCAAAGAGACTCCAGAAGAGATTAATAGCGCAAATTCGACTAGATTCTAGATAGACAAGATGAGCCTATGTGTCCAAACAATAATAGGCATAGTTTAAAATGTAATGAGAAACATGGAAAGGTAATTACACATAGGAAACAATGTAGGATCGAGTATTTTTTAGCAAATAAATATCTTCAGACTCATGCACAAACATGAAATCCCAATCGAAGACCTGAGATGAACAGTGATCACCAAATATAAGGAATGATGTCCAAGAAAATAATTAATGACTGTAAATAGTGAACATACGTATCTAAAATATAGTTATAAATTAGGATAATAAATTATGAATTTCATATCATATGTTTCAACTCTCTCCAATTTAGTTTCAAATGTTTGAGAGATGATCCATGATGAAGGCAATTTCCTGAGCAGGAAAAAGGAGTTTCACACCACATTTCATGAGTTTCATAACTTGGAGGGCCATTTGTCCTATTAGACCTTATATGGTATTTATCCTACTTCATTCTAATATATATATAACTCTTCCTCTCATCATGACAAGTGTTCAAGTGACCTTTGGACTTCTCTTTTCCCACTTCTCTCTCAAATGCTATAAGTAGCTACCATTTTGGCCTTTGTAATCTAATACCACATATGGTATGGCAAAGTCCTTCTATTTTGATGTCACATTTAGCCTTAGAATAATTCAATAAATCTAGTTTTGAGTTCAAAAAATAACTTGTTCATGTGTGCAAAGTGTTGAATGGTTAAGTTCAGTGATTATATCCTTTGCTTTTCCTTATCCTTTCATGTCTTCTGCAAGAATCTCTAGGTCATATAGAGTGTAGCCAAGTATGTTAGGCTCATTTAAAGTGTATTATTATCCTTTGAGTGTGAAAATTTCCATCTAGTTCATTTGTCTCATGTTTCTTCATACATCTCACCTCTATATTGAAACACTCATGTTAGAATCCTTTAGAACTTTGAGATTAGTTTGTATGCTTTATTTATTAGTGAATGAAATATGATGGTCATGTTGAAAACATCTTGGTGTATAACCCCATCATAATAGGTTCAATTCAATAAAATTATACTCTTTTCCCCATAATCATCCATTATCATAGGTGAAAGTACTTCAAGACACATTCAGGGAGCTATCCCTAGAGGCTCACTTTCACTATAGGTAGACCCAAATACCTAGAAGTGTTCCCATGTTTCCTAGATCTAGAAGAGGCTTGAACACCCTCTTCTAGGTTGAAATATTTTGTGAAAAAAAATTGGTATGCCTAATATGACCAAGGTCTAAGAGAGTGGAAATATTGTTGGTATGTCATTCCTCTAATCAACTTTTGAAAACTAGCAAGTTAGCACCAATGGTGACTCCAAATGAAAACTTCTAGTTGTAATTAGCCTAGGTATATCTCATTGAAGATTTTTATTAATTTTTTTATCTAATTTGACATATGAGTTTGATATGAATATCTATGGTGAATACCCCTTTTATGAACCTCCTTATTATCCTTGCTATGAACCACATTTTACTCCTCAACAGTCCTATCAATATGGCTATCAATATTATGAGCCATGGAAACCCTATAGTCCTCCATTTCCTCTCCATATGGACACCATGTTGTTAGATATCCCTATGAGGAAGTCTAACAAGAAACCTATCAAGAAATGCCTCCCTATTAGTCCCAGTATGAGACCCATCAATCATATCATGATGCCTATCAACCTCAAGAGGACTCCTATAATTATTTTTATGAGGAATCAGATTTTTACATGAATTTAACACAAAGTTATTACAAGGAAAAAAGTAGATTCTTGTAGACTAGAATACAACAAGCTAAAGCTGGTCTTGATCCCAGCATTACCCTCTCCCTCCATCATTTCCATCTTATATCAAGTTATTTTTGACATCCATACCATAGTTACTAGTCAATGAAGATGATATGATAATATGGGATGATGAGTATGATGTGATCCATAATCATCTCGGAATGGTTAAGAGGTGTTGTCCAAAGCTATACATAGAGGTTGGAGATGTTTGAAGAGATATAAGGAACTCAATGGGAGAACAAAGAATAAATGAACTTAGAAAATAAGTGCCTTCAATTCTCAATAGAAAGGCTAAGTATGTGTGAGTCTAAAGAGCTCAAAGATGAATATGTTTTATATTGAAGATCCTCATGGAGACTATTGGTAAGATGCAACTCTTGCTTATCTAGATGTTTGTCTTTCAAATTAGCCCAAAAAGTCACTTCCCTATGAGTTTACTAGTGCATTCCTCTTTCTTAAATCCACTCATAAACCCTCTCCTTCCCCCAAACTCCATCTCCAACTCATCATCCCCCCACCACACCTCATTCTTCACCCTAAAGTCATGATCTTATTCATCAACCTTCAACCTCACCTGTTCTTGAGGAAGAGCCCATCTTGAAAGAAGCAAATGAAGAGGAAAAATATCAAGCCATATCTACCGAAGAAGATGTCATTAGTGACTATGAGTAATAAATCACCATAGGTAATCCCCTTGGTGAACACAAATTCAACTCTACTTTCTTGAATGAGGAGAAAGACATTGAAGATTTGGTTATATTTGTACATGAGGAATTTAGTCAAAGCATGAAAGGAGAGGTGCTTGTGAAAGGCTCCATATCTACTAAGTTAGTTGATTTTCATGATGAAATAATCCTTGAACATTATAGTAAAAAGGAGGAAGATGACCTATGGTAAAATTTCAATGCCATAAGTCAAGATTTTGAGAAATTGAGTAAGTCTACTCCTCCAAATAAGTTCATATCTAATCATGATGTTATTGATGATCCTAACAAGAAAGTTGTTGAGTGTTTGATCAAGCATGAAAATGAGTGTCCTGTGATGAATGAAGATGAAAGCCAATCTACTATCTAAGAAGCTGCAATCATGAAGGAACCTATGAAACTATTGTCAAAGAGGTTACAACTATGGATGACTCTCATGAATATAAGGCAAAATATTTTGATCTTGAAGAGAATATAACACCACAACCTGATGTTAATCCACTCTCAAATGTATTGGAGTATAAGGAAGACAAGATTGATGATCTCATACATCAAGAACATCAAGACTAAGAAGATAAAGTTGAAGAGGTGGTGGTTCTCAAAGGCAAGGAGAGCAAGGATATTTGGTAGCTACAAATGAATCTCTTTTAAAAAATTAAATATCTTTTCTAAGTTAATGAGTCATATGATAAATTTGAGGCTATTTGGATATAGTAAGATTTCATTTATATGGCTATCATGTGTGGAGTTGTTTGGTTCTCATTGAATAGCATGCCAATAAATTTGGCAAACACCATGAAGAAGATGGGGACAATGCCAAGGGTCAAAAGGATACATTTCTCATTCAATAATTCATGTCATAAGGCAAGAGAGGATTCAAACTTCCATTTTTATCTAGGAGGAATTTTTCATCTCATGTTAGTTAGTGTTTGAATTAGTTAGTTTAGTTTGTGTGTGTGTGTTCCATAAGTGCTCATGAAGCACAAGTGTGACTTTGCTTAGTTTCTTATCTCATGTGTTGTTTCTTGTTAGTTTCATATTGTTTTGTGTGTTGTTTTAATTCAATTTATGTGTTAAACTTGCTACACATGTGACTTCATAACCCAATGGATGGGATTAGGCAACTAGTCATGGCATAACAAGCATACCATCCTTGGGAAATCACCAAGAATGTTGACCATTTTTACCACAAGTCAAAATGGTCAAACCCCTATATTCAATACTTATATAGGGGTATAAGATAATGTTATAGGGTGTATTTAATGTTATTCCATATGTTTTTTTCCTTGGTCATAGTATAATTAGTCCATATGTCATTTTGAGTCACCTAGGGGTCATTTTAGAGCATTAAATGCAAGCAGCGGGTTTTTATATGCCTCAAGAACTTATTAGAGATATATAGGATTAAACAAAATCTCATAACACAACTCTAACTGTACTAGACCATTATGGGGTGTCATGTAGAAATAGATGGGTCATCTCACTTATACATATTATAAATGCTCTCGAAAAGCCTCACATGGCCAAATGATCACATGAAATCAATTCCCTTAGTGCCAAGAACATCCCCTAAAAATATGGTATATTAATAATCTCTCTATATTGAGATATAAACCTTTAAATTTGAACAAGAAGATAGTGATGGTCATGCGAATGTCAGTGACAGTCATGTGGACATAAAAATAAAGCTCAAAAATTAACCATTAGGTTCAAATTGTGATTGGTGTGCAGACATCAATGATGGTCATGTAGATGTCAATGATGGTCATGTAGACATCAATTCATATGGATGTCAAAATAATGTTTAGAAATTAACCATTGAGATTTAAATTGTGATGGGTGTGCAGGCATCAATGATGGTCATGTGAACATCAATGATAAGTGCGTAGACATTAAAATAAAGTCTCATAAAGTAGATGTCTAAATTTAAATGAAGGTAGATCCAACAGTTGGTGTTCAAACGTACATCTAGATCTAATAGTGAAAGTAAGAGTCAAAGGTTAAGGAGCTTAGAATGAAAGTAATTATTTTAGATGTCATAATCTTGGGTCTTCAAATCAATGAACAATGGCTATCATTGAATTTCAAAGTAAAGAGACTCCAGATGAGATTGATAGAGCTAATTTGACTAGATTTCAGATAGATAAAATGAGGCTATGTTTCCAAATGATAATAGACATAGTTTAAAATGGAATGAGCAATGTGGTAAGGGAGTACCACATGGGAAAATATGTAGGATTGAGGATTTTTTAGAAAATCAATCTCTTTAGACTCATGTGCCACCATGAAAGCCCAGTCGAAGACATGAGATGAACAGTGATCACCAAATGTGAAGAATAAAGTCTAGGAAATCAATGAATGACTATAGATTATGAACATAGGTATCTAGAAGATATTTATTAGTTAGGATAATATATTATGACTATTATAGCATATGTTTCAACTCTCTCCAATTTAGTTTCAAATGCTAGAGAGATTATCCATGATGAAGGCAGTTTTTTTAGTAGGTAGGAGTTTCACACCACATTTCATGAGTTGCATAATTTGGAGGGCCATTTGTCCTATCAAACCTTGTATGGTCTATAACCTACTCCTCCTCTCAGCATGACAAGTGTTTAAGTGACCTTTGGACTTCTCTTTTCCCACTTCTCTCTCATATGCTATAAGTATCTACCATTTTGGCCTTGTAATCTAATACCACATCTGGTATGGCAAATCCCTACTAGTTTGATGTCATCTTTTACCTTAGAATAACTCAATCAATCTAGTTTTTATTTCAAGAATATCTTGTTCGAGTGTTTAAAGTGATGAATGGTTAAGTTCAGTGATTCTATCCTTTGCTTTTCCTTGTCCTTTCATGTCTTCTACAAGAAAATCTCATTCTAATAGGTCATATAGAGTGTATTCAAGTGTGTTAGGCTCATTTTAGGTGTATGATTGTCCTTAGAGTGTGCAATTTTCCATCTAGTTCATTTGCCTTATGTTGCGTCATACATCTCACCTCTATATCAAAACACTCATGTTAGAATCCTTTATAACTTTGAGACTAGTTTGTATGATTTATTTATTAGTGAATTAAATGTGATGGTCATGTGGAAAACATCTTGGTGTATCACCCCATTATAATAGGTTCAATTCATGAAAATTCTAACTCTTTTCCCCAGAAGCAAGCATTAGCATAGGTGAAAGCACTTCAAGAAACATTCAGGGAGCTAGCCCTTAAATATAGAGGCTCACTTCCACTATAAGTACACCCACATACCTGGAATTGTTTCCATGTTCCCCAAATATAGAAGAGGCTTAAACACCCTCTTCTAGGGTGAAAGATTTGGTGATAATATTTCTCTTAGAAGATGACATGTTTGAACTTTTCAAACATGGTTATCATCTTTTCTCTTTAACTTCAGACACCTATCTAATTTTGGAAGTTCAAAATGAGCTCAAATGGCTCGAAGAAGTCATAATATCAGTTTCATATCCCTTAGAGATCAACCTTATATATATATGTATGTATGTATGTATGTATGTATGTAGATATGTATATATATATGTATATACATATATATATATATATATATATACATATATATATATATATATGTATATATATATATATGTATATATATATATATATATATATAGAGATCAACCTTATATATATATATATATGTATGTATGTATGTATGTATGTATGTATGTAGATATGTATATATATATATATATATATATATATATATATATATAAGGAGACAAATCATGTTGGTCTTTATGTTCATGATCAGTAGTTCATGAATGATAAAAAATTTAAGTTATTATTTCAAAATACACAAATTTAGGAGTATGATTGGGTCTTGGAATCATGTCTATAATTCATTCACCTAAAAGTGGTAGTAGATGAACCAATTACTTTCCCAAGAAGACATGAATGTCTAATTGCTCTTAAATGTAGAAAAAAGCTATCAAGAAAAAGCAAGCATGCTTCAAAGTTCCAAGGTGCACCAAATAGCTTTCCATTTGACCCTAGAAGGAAGCTTGTCACTGCAGATTAGTTGTTATAGGTTTGATTTATTTCAATAAATGATTAGCACAAGTATTAGTCTGCTTCCCTTTTGTCTTGTTTACCCTATTTCCTTAGGTTAGTTTTCCTTGGTTTGTTTAGGTTAGTTTCCCTTCTGTTCTATGTTTTCCTTTAATAAGTGCCTTAGGCACTTTGTTTTGTTTTGGTCCTTGTTTGTTTGAAGAGGAGTTATCCAAGGGTTGGTATCAATTTTTAGCTTCAGATCATTATGTTGAACTAGAGTAGAGACTTCATGTCTAATAGACTAGTCAAGACAAATAGTCTAGGTTCTCAAGCATAACATGCATACTTCCCAATTGAGTTTCCAAAGATGTTGGCCTAATTTAGCCCTCATACAAAAATTTGCCTAGATATGGAGGGAGAAGCTGAGTAGAGTCATGTTTGAAGAATGATCCAATAGTATAAAGAGCAGATAGACTTTAGGAGAAGATCACTTACCATTTGTAAGCTTTTGAAACACTTTAAGTAGGATTAAAGTGTGAATTTGGTGATCTTAAGGAGCCAAACCATCATGACATGTCATATAGTAATAAAAAAACCAGTCTAGTTACACATTTGATATATACATTTAGGAGGTTGACTAGAGATAAAATAATGCATGGACATGATGATTTTGGTCCCATAAACATCCTCTACAAATTTTGCATCTTGATGCGTTTTCTATCTCAAGATATAAGCATTCAAGTTAAAGCTATGTCAAATAACCATTTGAATTCAAATATTCTAAGGATGAATGCATGGCTAATAAGTGGCAAGATCTAAGGTGCCCATACAAAGATCTAATGGTGCATAGTGACTAACAAAGCTAGTGGGTCCAAGCATATCCAATGATGCATGTTAAATCATGTGATTGAACATCAACAATGAGCATCAAGTCCAAATGTCAGTGGACCTAGGATAAGCATAAAGGTGACAAGTGTCTAAATCATAGAAGCTTGATTCAAGATCTAATGGTGATCAATAACCTGATGAAATCAATGGGTCCCAAATATCTAATGGAGTGTGTTTGATCATGCACCTAAGATCTAATGATAAACATCAAGTCAAAAAGTTAGAGGATCTTGAGATCAAATGAAGGGCTAAAAAGTGTCATGATCATAGTGACTTAGAAAATTAATGATGCACATTCGATCAATAAAAATGAGATATATGGCACGTATTCAATCTGACCAAGGAGATCGATGGTGTGTATAGGGTCAAAGGGTTAATGAGTTAAGATTAAATATGAGGTTGACATATAGTGCAAGTGTAAGACTAGATAAAACTAACAGTGTATCCTGAGGATAAATGTACAATTTCCAAGTGTCTTAATCTCAAATTTGGATTGCATATCAATGGCCAATGATGAAGGTTGAAGGTGTCATAATCTCAAAGACCCAGATCAAGATTGGTAATCAAAATTAAAGGTCAAAGTTATGAGACTTTGACTGGAGGTTAAAATATAATTTAAAGATGAACTATAATAGATTTTTAGAAATCAAACATCACCATTGGGAGCCATTGAGTAATGTTAACACATTAAGGATCTTGATAAGGATTCCATACAGCCATTCTTTATTGCTTTTTTGGAAATCATGGGCTA
The DNA here is from genome assembly GCA_037957365.1 of Torreya grandis. Lineage (NCBI taxonomy): Eukaryota > Viridiplantae > Streptophyta > Pinopsida > Cupressales > Taxaceae > Torreya > Torreya grandis. Next base: position 1,693,233 of record JARHVA010002564.1, read on the forward strand.
CATGCTTCTTTTTCCACCTTTCCATGCCAAACAGAGTATCAGTGACATTAATGCATGAGGAGCTTGAGGAGTTGGTATAGTTATCTTGATCATTAATGACTCCTCCCTTCTCCCATTCATGTTATCCATCTCTCTCATTCCCTTCTACTATAAATATAAGATTCTAAGCCTTGAAATGGATCCCTCTCTTGGGCATGACCAGACTCTACCAAGATTGAACTTTGTAACCTCCTGAGATAAATAGATTATTGTTTTAGATTTCATTATTTCGGTATAGTGTTTTAATGTCAATTTGATTTGAATATGTGGTATAAATCTCTCCCTTTTCAAGTCCTAATCTCACCTAGATACTAGTTTATCATATTGTGCAGGTCATGTTTAGTGTTTAATATCATTTTATTGAAGCTAATAAGTGGATACATTAACTAGTTAGTGCCTTGAATCATGCCTTTCCATCACTTCCCTCAGGTTTTGATCACTTGGTGAACCTTTGCATGAAATATTGATGCATAACAAACATTTGGAGTTGTAGATTTGGTATCTTGCTTACCTCATTAATTTTTTTAGAAGTTTAAATAGAGTGGATGAACAATCAATTTAGGTGTATCATCAACATTATCTTAGATTTCCATTTCAATTATATTTATCTCCCTTTTAACCCAAAAATTAATAATTTGTAGTGTAAATGATGTAAGTGATACATCAGAGGATCTAGCCTCATTAAAAATCCTAGAGGTGTGACCCAATATTAGGTAACCCATAGCCTAGGGTCATTCCCATGTTGGACTATATTTGAGTAGAGGACCTGAACAATCCTTTGCTCAGCTAGGGTGCAATCTAGGACAACAATAGGAACCTAATCTATTCAAGGATTTTGAGGGGGTTTGTATAATACACATTCATGGCAAGAAGTTTGGATTTGGAGGACTGTACCTTATGAATCATCATTAAGAAGATTCAACTCCAAAACCCTCCCAAACCCTCATAGTGACCAATTTTTAGAAATTTGACTTTATTGATATTAAAACCTCATGGATAAACCTAAAAATTCTTCAAACATAAATTACACTTAGATATGATCCCAACAATACCAATTTATTTTACAAAACTATATGGATCAAGGCTAAAATTGGGTTTTTTGTATAAAAAGCATGAAAAATGAGGTACAAGGCAGTTTATGCCAAGTCAAATCCATGTATGTTGAATATTGAGACTTTTTATTCAACCTAAAATCATTATTTGGTTAGAGATATACCTAGAAGTGGCCCTACCAACTTCTTAAAAATAGCTAGTCTATAAGAAAATGAGGCAAAGTTGACCTAGTCAACCATGGTGACTGAGTGGCATGAGTTTATTCATCAAGAACACCTATCTCATGGTGTGAGGAGGAGTTATAGGTATAATAATCATTTTTTTTGTAGGTTTAAAGGTTTTCTTATAGGTTATAATGGTGTTTAGGTGCAATAAGTAGACTACTAGGCCTAATTAGCCTAGTAGGCCTATTTGATCAAAAAATTAAGAGGAAATTGGCATTAAAAGGTCATCAATGAGTTATTTTTAATTTTACATGCCACATATCTATTTTTAAGGGGAGTTTTCATGCATATATATGTGTGTGTGTGTGTGTGTGTGTGTGTGTGTGTGTGTGTGTGTGTGTGTGTGTGTGTGTGTGTGTGTGTGTGTGTGTGTGTGTGTGTGTGTGTGTGTGTGTGTGTGTGTGTGTGTGTGTGTGTGTGTGTGTGTGTATAAAGTGTCAATTCTTGCAAAGAGGGGCTAGAGAGGAGTTAACTAGTCCTTAAGAACCAATCATCACTTCAGTTAACTAGTTGACTATCTTCATGCATCTTTCATAGGCTTCATGTAAAGGAGGACATTCACATGTTTTAACTCACTTCAAAGAGGATTTATCCACCAATATATGGCATATAAATCATGCGAGTATATTTGACAAGTCAATGGGCCCACCTCTCCATTCCAACACCAAAATAAAAACTCATGCAAGATTTTTAAGAAAAGACAAGTCTTAAGGACTTTTGTTAACTATTTTAAAAGGGATTTTACTTAAGTTTAGGATGATTTGAATCCTCTTTATCTATTCTATCCCAATATATTGGATAGAGTTGCTTCTATTTTATATATATGTAGGCTTTGAATCCATTTTCCAAATCCCTCTCTTGGGCATGATTAGACTCTGCCAAGATTGAGCTTTGTAACCTTTTCAAATAAATAAAATGATTGTTTTTAGATTCATATATATTAGTATAGTGTGTAATATTAGTTTGATTTGTGCATGTGGTAGACTTTTCTCCATTGTCAAGTCATGATCTCACCTAGTTACTAGTTTTTCATATTATGTAGGTCACATTTAGTGTTTGATGTTGATTGATTGAAGAAAATAATGAATATAAACTGACTGGTTAGTGACTTAAATCATTTCCCTCATGATTTGGTCAATTGATGAAACCTCTATGTGAAATACTTATGCATAGGAAACTTTTAGAGTTGTAGATTCAATTAGTTTCTTGTTTTATCAGTGTTTTAGGAGCTCAAACTGAGTGGATGAACCAGCAATATCAATGTATCACCAATAGTAGAATAGGATTTCCCTTTTAGTGTATATCTTACCCTTTTCATCCCAATAAGTATAGAAGGTTTTAATAGTAGTGATAAAAGTGATGCACTAGAGGAGATAGCCTCATAAAAACTAGAGGTTTGGTCTAAGTTCAAGTGTCCAACACCTCAAGTCATTCCAATGTTAGTCTAGGTGTGAAGGAGTTTCAAGGCAATTTGCAAGCCTTTAAGCACCTTATAGGAAGTTATTGAATTGTTAAGAAGTAATCAACTAGATATAAACTCATGGACACTTTATGTGTTTGTAAACTCCATAAGGCATCCTAAGGTATAGTCCATACAAGCCTTAGTCCAAGGTCATAACATAGTCAAGATGAGAGGAAGGAGGAGACTATTTTCAAGAGGTGAAATTGAATAGGGTTTTGCAAGGTAATGATTATATTTTGACATCAAGGATAGACATAATGGGTTTTTGATTTCACGTGGGTCATGTTTTTTAAGAGGCTACATATAATTACACCATAGAACCTACACCTAAAGCTAGCTTCAAGAGTTTAATAAACATTGACAATCAACATTAAGCAAAGAAGTTTGGTCATTATCCCTATTTTCATAGGATTTCTAGCATGTTGAAGGTCTCAATCAATGTTTTAAGAATTTTGATAGGCTCTAAACCTTAAAATTACATGGGAACTTAGTTTCATCTTAAAAACAACACCTACAGTCTCCTTAAGACAACAGGCATATCTTTAAAATGTCAAAGGGTGGTTCTTCACACAATGGTTCACTTTGATTAGTTTTAAATGGTTCAGAGAAGTCATAAGTAATGATAAATTCAATCATGAGATCAAGAAGGTATAAATGATCCTTAAGGCCATGCTCAATTGTGATCATCCAACAGCTACCTACAACTACTTAAGAAACCTTGTAAAGGTTGATAGTCGATAATGGGATAAGGAGTCTTGACATGATCCTTGTTCTCATATGTTTTCAATAAAGATGGAGGTCTCAAGGAATGTTATAGGAATCTTGTGAGGCTATAAGCTTTAAAATTTAAAATACTTAGGCTTCTTCCTTAGAATTCACACCTATAGTCATGCCTATCTTAAGGTAAGGGGTTTCAAACAAAGTATCTTAAAGGAGATTCATGTGTTGAAATAAGGGTTTCAAGCAAGTGAAAGTGGTGATTTTTTTAGTAATGAAGGTTTCAAAGGATTAGGGAAATGATGAATAAGTTTGTTAACAAGATAAATGATCTCAAAGAACATGAGACACAGTCATTTCCTCTCAAATATATACCTACAGCTCATGAGCATAGTCATATATTCAAAGTTGGTAAATAGTATGGACACATAGTGATCTAAAGGAGTCTCATGATTCAAGATTATGTCAAAAGAGGAATAAAGATGATATAGGCTCAAGTAGATGGTAGGATGATATATCAAATAACCCAAGCACTCAATCAAAGTCAACTTAAAGGGCATGTTACAGCCATACATGGCATCTTAAAGATCATTCAAGTGTCATTCAAGATAATTTAAGTCCAAGTGTCTTATCAAGTTTCTAAGGCAGGTCAAGTGAACATTTGTCATATCCAAGACATTGTTCAATATCTAGGACAATGCCAACTCAAGAAAGTGATAGTACATAGCTATTGTATGGATTTTTGATAGTGTAGAGTGCCATAAAAGCTTGTTTAAGAGTCAAATTTCTAATAAGGGGATAGGTAAAGGTTTTAAAATGGTCTAAAGAGTCATTTAAGCACTAAGTCATGTTGGAGTGGTTTCAATACACATTCACACCTCCAAATGTCCACCTAAGATACTAAGTAACATAGTCATGTTAAGGGATCTTAAGAGATAAGGTTTGAGATAGGAGAGATAAAGGTTGAATGCTAATCAATGGTGAATGATATCACTTCATGGGGAACATTAATTATCTTTTCAAAGCATATTCATCATGCTTAGGCTCAAACCAAGGTAATAAATTAGAAAAACTCAATCGTCAGACCAAACAGGTAGGTAGCCTACTACCAAAGGTCAATAAAATTCACTTATAGGCATAAATATGCATGATCTAAGATTGAAACTTGTTGGAAGAGGTTATTATGGGGTTTTATAACTATTCATAATGTTGGAAAGGTCAAATTATAAATGAATAACCTCATTATTTTGTGAAAGCAAGTTTTTGGAGGAGTTTTAAGGTGTAAAAGAGGCTTATAAGCTCATTAAAGTGTTTTACAAATAGTTTATGGTGTTTATCCATCTTCATAAGACCTTTAAAGATTGTTCGAACTCTAAATTATATGAAAACCATGACCTTGAGGGCTAAATCAAGCAAGTAGGCCTATAAGCCAAAAGGCATTTTTTGACCTATCAAGAAATAAGACACATAAAAAATGATTTTATGATATGATATAGTTACTTTATGATGATTTAAATCATGGAGAAGCAAGGGAGGAGTCATTTTCAGTCCAAGGAGGAGATTCTAATTTTGTAGTTCTAGATACCCATTCAAGCCACCTAATCAAATGCTCATACTTTCACCATGTGAAGAGTTTGGCCAAAAACTCTTAAAATAATTTGAGGACCCATATGAAATTATAATTCATGAACAATTGATGTTGTTTAAGGGTATGTGCTTAATGAACAATTGTTAAGAGCATAAGCAGTCCTGACTATAAGCAAAACCCAATAGGCAAATTTCTTCATGTGATAATCTTTTCATATCTTTTGCATGGAAACCCAATATTTTTAGGGATGTTTATGGGTTATGTATATTACACATTCATTTAAATAATTTTTTATTTGGAGTAATAAACCTTATGAATCATCATTAAGAAGATCCATCTCTAAAACCCTCTCAAACCCTCATAGTGACCACTTTTGAGATAATTTGATTTTATTACTATCAAAACGTCATGGATCAATATAAAACCTCTTCAAGCATCAACTAAATTCATATATGATCCCAAAAATGACAATTTTTTGTATGGAACTATACGGATCAGGGAAGAAATCAGGGTTTTTGGAGAAAAAAACATAAAACATGAGGTACAAGGTAGTTTACATGAAATAAAATCCATGGATGTTGAATCCTAAGACATGTTATTCATCCTAAAATCAAAATTTGGTTAGAGATCTACCTATAAATTCCCTTACTAGCTCCTTAAAAATAGCCAATTAGTAAGAAAATGAGGTCAAGTTGACCTAATCAACCATGGTGACTAAGTGGCATGAGTTTCTTCATCGAGAACACCTATTTCATGGTGTGATGAGTTTTTACAGGTATAATATTCATTGTTTTTTAGGTTTCATGGTTTTTTTTGCAAGTTATACTTATCTTCAAGTGTAATAAGTAGGCTACTAGGCCTAATTGGCCTAGTAGGCCTATTTGATCAAATAATTAAGAGGAAATTGGCATTAGAAGTTAATAAATGAGTTATTTTTTATTTACCATGTCATATGTCTATTATTTAAGGTGAATTTACATGCATATCTATATCTCAAGTGTCAATTCATGCAAGGAAGGGCTAGAGAGGAGTTAACTAGTCCTTACGAACCAATCATCACTTTAATTGACTAGTTGACTATCTTCATGCATCTTTCATAGGATTCATGAAAAGGAAGACATTCATATGTTTTATTTCACTTAAAGTAGGATTTATCCACCAAGATATGGTTTATAAATCATGCAAGGATATTTGACAGGTTAATGGGCCCACCTCTCCATTCCAACACCAAAAAGAAAACTCATGCAATATTTTTAAGAAAAGACAAGTCTTAAGGACTTTTGTTAACTATTGTAAAGGGGATTTGACTTAAGTTTAGGATGATTTGACTCCTATTTCTCTCTTATACACTAATTTCTTGGCTATAATTACTTTTATTTTCTATATATGTAGGCTTTGAAGCCATTTTCTAGATCCTTCTCTTGGGCATGACTAGACTACCAAGATTGAGCTTTGTAAATTTTTTAGGTAAATAAAATGATTGTTTTAATATTTATATATGTTGGTATAGTGTGTAATATTAGTTTTATTTTCACATGTGGTAGACTTTTCTCCCTTGGTAGGTCTTGTTCTCACCTAGTTACTTATTTGTCATATTATGCAGGTCATATTTAGTGTTTGATGTTGATTGATTAAAGGTAACAATGGATATAAATTGACTATTTAGTGCATTGAATTAGTATTATTCCATCATTTACCTCATTATTTTATCAATTGATGAAACCTCTATGTGAAATACTGATGCATAAGAAACTTTTGTAATTGTAGATTTAATTATTTACTTGTCTTATCAATGTTTTAAGAGCTCAAATAGAGTGGATAAACTAACAATACCAGTGTATCACCAATAGTATAATAGGATTTCCTTTTTAGTGTCTCTCTTACCCTTTTCATCCCAACAAGTCTAGTAGGTTTTAGTAGTAGTGAGCAAAGTGATACATCATAGGAGATAACCTCATCAAAACTAGAGATCTGGTCTAAGCTTAGGTGTCCCACACCTCAAATCATTCCAATGTTAGTCCAAGTGTGAAGGAGTTTCATAGCAATCTATCAGCCTTCAAGTAGGGTGATATTTGGGTTGCTAACAGTTCTTGCACACCCGATGGGACACAAATTTAGCCATGAGAATACAAGTTTTCATCATATTCATCTTCAAAAGTAGTTTCAAGTACTCTTATGGTCCTTATCTCAAGGTAAAAGGCATATTTTTTTTGATATTTTAGTTATCTTCATGATTTTCTAGGCCATGGCAACCTACAAATAAGAATTCCATTATTCTTCTCCTTATCAATAGTTCTAGTATGATATGAATAACCCATATCAGCCCTACCATGATTCATATCAGCCTTATGATCAGCCTCACCAACCATATTTAGAGCCTTATCAGTAGTATGAAAGCTCATTCCAATTCTATAACAAATCTCATGAATCTTGTTATCTTCCTGACCAGCCCAGTCAAGTCCCAGAACAATGCATCTCAAGTTTCAAACAAACTCTATTTGGCTATGAGAAATAGATGGTAAGCATACATACCCAAAAGAGCTATGGATATGAGATCTCCAAACATCAAATTTAGAAAATGAGAGCTAATCTATAGTAAGCTAAAGAGGTATGTGCATCTTTCATAAGGCAAGGACATTCAAAGTTTAGTGATGATATTATATACATAGGTGGTCTAATTGTAAGCACTAAAGAGAGGCTGGTGGACTATGAGAAACACCAGGGTCATCATAATTAGAAGCATTTTCATTTTGAGCTGCCCTTTTCTCTTTGTGATCAGCAAACTAATGTTTATCATATCCCTCAAAATTCCATTCAAACCTTGCCTAACTTTCCTACTTCAAAGTCTATCCAAGAGAGACCTTAAAAGGATAACGAAGTATGTTTTGAATGGTCTAATATTCATGTTTCATAGTATATCATACAGGAGCCTTCATCTTTAATTTTATAGGGAGACATCTCTAATCAGTTGGTCCATGATTTTGAGGCTAATCTAGCCAAGCAAGTTGAGCTTTCAAATCAGCATCTTCAGTATTCAATGGCTACTGTAAAGGCAACACAGCAGCAAATTCCTTATTTCACACCCATGACTATAACAAGTACAGAATCAAAAGTTTCTAAACCCAAGTTCATGACTTGGAATTAGATACAATAGTCTAGGGAAAAAGAAGAACTTTCAAGCACAAATAAAAATTTTGAAGTCAAGATCAAGTAGGATATCATTCAATTTCCACTTCTTTCTCCTCAAAATCCTAAGTCCTTTCCTTCATGGAGAGCTATTCAAGAAACAGTGCAACAGAGAGAGGAGGTGAAGGTGATCAAAGAGGAGTACCTCCATGAACAAAATTAGGCATTTATGGTAACATCTCTGGACCTTTCTCAACTTATTGAATACTTTTAGGGATCTACCATGCCAATTCTTAAGAAGGAGCCTCTCCTTTATGATGCAAAACAAGAAATTTTAGTTGAGATGAATGAAGCTTATGAACATGAGAAGGAGGTTTTAGTTAAAGATCAAGAGAACATCATCATTGAGACAATTGCAGGTAAGGACATCCATGTCTTAGTCTTTCATAATGTCAAATAAGGTGAGTTTAAAGATGAAATTCAAGTATAAGATGAGATCCATGAAGAAAAAGTTTCAGATGTGCCATAAGAGATTATTTCTCAAGAGCTTCTTGATCACATTGTAGCTATCCCAAATCAAGATGCTCCTCAAAAACTTACATAATTGACCATTGATGAATGCAAGCTAGTCAAAAATGATACGTATCAAGGTAATGATGAGGATTTTTGGAAAAAATATATGGATATTTACAAAGAATATCAATCTATTTAGGGTCTTACACTTCTTATTGAAGATCCTAAATACCATTCAGTTATTGAATCTATCTAATTTGGCTCACAAGAAGAGCAAGTTCATGAAGATGAGAAGAATGAATAGGTGTTTGCTAATATATTACCTCAAATAATTATTCTTGAATACACATCAAATGAATAAATCTTGTCCTCTAGCATGCCTAAGGAGATACATGAGGCTAATCATGAAGATCTTGACAAGTCACTTATTCATGTGGAGCAGAGTGAAGGCACAATGGAACACATATCAGATAACTGGTAGCCAATGAGTGAAGAAAAATTGGCATTATTCTTGAAAAGTAAGAGAATATAGGAGGATTGGGTTTTTGATCCATATTTTCAATCCATGCACCTGAGAATAGAAGTAGGAGGACTAGCATCATCAAGAAGACATGAGAATCTAATTGCTCTTAGCTACAAAAGAGAGCTATTAAGATATGGTGAATACATTTCAAGGTTATATGGTGGACAATCCAGCTTTCCATTTGATCCTAGAGGAAACTTTTGACTTCAAGTTAGTTGTTTTAGGTTTTTTTTTTCTAATAAGTGAATAGCACAAGTAGTAGTTTGCTTCCCTTCTATTGTGTTTGTCCTATTTTCCTATTTCCTTATGTTAGTTATCACTACTTTTTGGTTAATTATTGTTATTTGCTTTCATTCTTGTTGTTTTCACAGTCAAAATAAATGTTACAAAGTCCAAAAGAGTCAATTTGCCAGTCAAGAAAGTCATCAAGCTGTTAAATAATGTCTTAGATTATCATTATCATAATCAAGATCCGGTGAGTTATTTTGACCAGAAGGCTGGTAAACACTATGAGTCACTAGAAATTTTGGTAATTTGGATTTTCAAGGCCAAATACGAACCCCTACAATCCAAAACTTTTCCTAGTACAATTGAGCCCATTTACACTAGTCTAAAATTGAGTATTTTGGCCTAAAAAGGAAGATTTTTGGTCTTTAAATGTTAAAATTAGTATTAAAAGGTTATAAAATGGGTCAATTAATTTTTACCATATTCATTTTAATGATATTATCCTAAGTCCAAATTTTCATACAAATAAAAGGTGATTTTATGTGTTTTTAAGCCTCAAAAAGCCCTTTTCTAGCTCACATGTGTCAATTTCTTGGCTTCAAAAGCACGTAAATACTTTATTTTTTGATTTTTTCATGTTAAATATGCGTGGTATCCCTTTCATGCATCAAAATTGGTGGTGAAGGTCTTAAATTTCAATAAAACACCAAAAAGAAGCTATTTTCATTCACTTTGTAAAGAATAGTATGGATACATACATAATTATATATATATGAGGTCTAAATATAGAGTAGGAGGCCATTAAAAAGATTCTATAAGAATTTTAGGGAAATTTGAGGCCATACAGGCTCAAAACTAGTCATCTCCAAACAAGTGGCTTCTTTGCACATAGTGTTAGGCCTATAGGTTTCATGCTAATACAGATTGGATAGAGAAGGTACAGGTTTAAATTTTGTATAAAATAAAGTAGGCTCAGAGGGATAATTAATGGAATAAGTGGTTATATAATTTGTCTCATATCCCTCATGAATCATCCATTTTAATTTAGGATAAATTTTTCATTCTTGTAATGAGGAAGGCAACCTGTTTACTTCAATTTCTCCTTGCCAGGGCATCATTTTAGGAAAATTCTAGTTTGTGGAGATTTTAAAGAACCTAATATACCTTCCCATGACATTATCCATATCCTTTTCACATGTGTGAGGTTCAAAAAAATGAGCTTTAATAGGAGGAGTTTGATTCTATAGTCTACATGCTTAAACAAGAATTATACGGTCATGGAGAGAGAAGGCAACATCAAGTTTCCTTGAATTTGTGTTTTTAGGGTCTCATTCATGTTTTTTGTGTTCTCCAAGTAAAATTATTATAATTTATCCAAGTTTCCTATCAAAATACCATTCATATACTCCCAATAATTATCAAGAAATCCTAGTTTAGCATTGCTTAAGGTTTTATGCCATCTTTTAAGGTTTTAACAAAGTAATAGGTTTCAATTTTACCATCTTGTGTTCCTTCAAAGTCTTCCAAATTGATATGGTTTGAGGAGGATAATCCCAATATTGTATATGAGTCTTAATTTTGGTCTTGGCATGCTCCTCATGCCTATTTTCCACCTCCATTTTGTCCATTTCCATTCTCAGTATCATACTCAACCATCTTCCAATGTGTTCATGCTTCTTTCCACCCTCCATCATGTTTCCATTCACATCTCCATCTCTCACCACCCTTACATCCTCCTCCATCCTATGAAATCACTGTCAATAAGGTCATAAAGGATTGAAATCATCATGAGTATAAAGGACTTGGACTGTAAGGACTTTAAAATCATGTTAAATTAAAGAAGGATATACACCTACAGTCATCAAGAATCAAAATTATGAGCTTCTAATGATGTATAACTCAAATAAGAGTGGTATGGAAGATCACACAGGATACCTTCCTCATTAAGTTTATAAGGGTTCAATGACAAATTCACAAAGTAAGGTTTTGAGGTCCTTTCAAGGTCTAAATTCAGACCTAGTCCATACAAATGGAATAAATACAAGATACCTTCCTCATCAAGTTTATAAGGGCTCAATGACAAATTCACAAAGTGAGGTTTTTAGGTCCTTTCAAGGTCTAACTTTAGACCTAGTCCATACAAATGAAATAAATAGTCATATACATAGCCCTTATGATGATTAGACATGATATCAAGATATTTATGAAGATGAGTAAACAATATAGGGTTTTTAAACCCTAATAGGCTTCCATTCATGTCATAAATCCAAGAATATAGTCATATTCTTGCATTGATGTCTTAAGTACACCTACAGTCTTGTCCTTAAGCAACATATAGTATGGTAAGGTTTTTTTAACTTCAACAGGAATCCTATCAAGGAGATGCATGCCACATAAATAGCATGAAGACCAATAACCACAGTGCCATAGCTTAATAAGGGACACATGTTTAAGTTCAAATATGGATTAAGAGGAAGGAACCCTACCTACAACCAACCCCTAAGGACAACCTATAGCTAGCCTTAAGAGTTAGGGTATAATCAAGAAGGAGGACTAATTCTTGTGAAGGTATAAAGGGTTTAGAATAATTCAAGAAGAGATTTTTGAAGTTGCTTTGAAACCATTTGACATGAAAAGGATGTTTATACCTCTTTTTACCCTTGTTCAAATCTCCAAACACTCTCTAACCGTACAACGTGCTATAGTTAGGCTATAGCTAAGAAGGTATATGTGAACTCTTGAGGAGACCTAAATATTTCCAAACACCTTATGGGAGGTTATTGAATTCTTAAGAAATCATCAAAAAGAGATCAACTCATGGAAAATTTACATGTTTTTAAACTCCATAAGGCATCCTCAGGTATAGTCCATACAAGCCTTAGTCGAAGGTCATAACACAATCAAGATGAGAGGAAGGAGACTATTTTTAGGAGGTGAAATTGAATAGGGTTTTACAAGGTAATGATTATATTTTGACATCAAGGATAGAACTAATGGGGTTTTTAGTTCATGTAAGTCATGTTTCTTAAGAGGCTACAAATAGTTTCACCTTAGAACCTACACCTACATCTGGCTTCAGGAGTTCAACAAACATTGACAGTCAACATTAAGCAAAGGGTTTGGTCATTATCGCTATTTTCATAGGATTTTTAGCATGTTAAAGGTATCAATAAATGTTTTAAGAATATTGATAGGCTTTAAACCTTCAAATGACATAAGAATTCAATTTCATATAAAAATAACACCTATAGTCTCTTTAAGACAGTAGGCATATCTTCAAAAAATCAAAAGGTGATTCTTAGCACAATGGTTCACTTTAATTAGTTTCAAATGGTTTGGAGAATTCATAAGTAATGATATATTTAATAATGATATCAATAAGGTATGAATGATCCTTAAGTCCAGGCTCAGTTTTGATCATCCAACAGTCTGATCCATACATCCTGTTGATGCGGGAAAATGCACCCAGTTGTAGGAAAACAAGTTCCTGCCTTCTCCTCGCAACATGGAAACTCCTCTCTCTCTTGTGGGATAGTGAAGCTGGAGGGGAGAGTCTCTAGGTAAGGGCTATCTCCCTTTGATGTATCATGTTTGTTTCAGGCAGTGCAAATACATATGGGTATATATATATATATATATATATATATATATATATATATATATATATATATATATATATAGCTATAATAAATGGGGGGATGAAAAGGGAGAAGAAATGTAGGAAAACAAACTTACAGTAAGGAGGTGATACACCAAAACAATATGACCCTTTCACACCCACTCTCAAAATCAAACAAAACACACTTATACGCTTCACCCTTGATAGAAGAAGCAATCTATAAACTTGATAGGGAGGTAAAGATGAAAGATACAAAAAGAAGGTTCATCAAAAGGTGTTATAAGAAACACTCTGTAGATAATCCCCTTAGTTTTGCACTCCAAAATAGAACTCTTCTCCTATCAGCTATAAATGGCACCTTGCAGATAGCTGGTATGTTGGTGTTGAACCTGTGAGAGCATCCAAGATAATGACTGAACACAAATCAACAATCAGGACATACACAAAATATCTATCCAAGAAGAGGTAAAACTGTGTTTATAGATTCAAGTAGAAATTTTAGCAGGGTTGTGCCTTGTAAAATTGTGAAAAGATCCTTACAAAATGAACAAGTCCACCATATATATGAGAAGCAAAGAGGCCCATTTGGCACTCCTTCTTTTACAAGTGGCATATGTGTCCTTTCATGAAGATAACAAGTCGCTCAAGGAATTAAATGGACTATTCATTTTACCTGTTCGAGACTTACATTTCTTGCTTGGATGACTTACACGGTTTGCCTTCCAATTTAATGTGAAACAGAGAAAGCGGTTACACTGCTGGCCGCTATCATTCCAAATGATCAATTTATTGGCACTATTTCACCTACTAAAGACACTTTTCCAATTTGCACTAGTCAGACTTAACTGCTCACTCATCACCTACCTATCGCTCTACCCATTTGTCGTTACACGCCATCAAGCAATAAATTACCTTATTTATGCCACTTGGACTGCTTGACTGCTCTCTACCTTGTCACTCTCCTTGTCACTTGGAATTTGTCCTTTCTGGCTGCTTGGCTCCTTGGGCGAACATACTGGCAGGTCACTACATTCTGGCTCCTTCTCTTTTTCCATTTAGCACTCTTACAGATTAAAAACCCAATGGCTACTCCATTTCACTAAATTTGACGTTTATGCAGCCGTCATACTTTGAATATCAATGGCTATCCTATTCCTTTAAATTTGATGGCCTCACAGCCATCATCAGGTCCATGTGGCATCTCCTCGGGCACCTGTGGCTTTTTTGCCTTCGTTAAGTCCTTCCCGGGCTCTCGCGAGTAAATTGTTCACGGACAATTTCCCCGGGTCTATGGCTTCACTATATTTTCTGCAGACAAAATGTCTGCGGAAATTCTTTCCCTTTTCTTCCCTTTGTTACTTTGAGGCATGCCCAAATCTTTTAGAATATGAAGTGTCCACCCTCTGAAAGGGTGCTTTGGACTTGAATATCCCCTTTGATTTGGGGCAGACCCTTGAACCGAACCCGTTGAACCAAAATTTGGTTCAACGGTTCAAAGTTCAACCATTGCGCGCCGATGGGGAGTGAACAAAAGTCGATGAACCTTTGAATTGAAATGAACCATGCCTAAATCTTTGAAAAGTCCTTGAAGTGTCAGCCCTCTGAAAAGGTCATTTGACTATGACTACCCTTCGGTTCAAGGGCATACCCTTGAACCATGCGTTGAACCAACCTGTTGAACCAAGCCGTTGAACCCAATTTTGGTTCAATGATTCAATGGTTCAACCCAGTGCACTGATGAACCTTTGAACCCTTCCATTAAACTTTCCATTGAACCTTTTTGTTGAACTAAACCATTGAACTGAACGCATTGAACCAAAATGGTTCAACGGTTTAAAGGTTCAATCATTTAGTCGACGACCTCTTGAACCAAATTTAAACAAGCTGCTTTGAACCAAGAGACCGAACCATCCACTGAACTTCTATGTTGAACCAAGATTGACGAACCTCTTCATTGAAATTTTCCTTTGAATCGAAGCCATTGAACCTAATTTTGGTTCAATAGTTCACCTAAGTGCACCGATAGTTATGAATGCTGATGGACTCTATTGAACCATTGACGTTGAACCTTTTCTATTGAACCGAAGTTGTTGAACCAAAATTTGGTTCAACGGTTCAAGGTTCAAAGGAGTGCACCGATGAACCAAAAGCCAAGCCTGATGAACTTTTTGCATTAAACCAAACATTGAACTTAAGACATTGAATGAAGCATTGAACTTGAACCGATTGAACGGGTTTAATGGTTCAAATACGCCAATTTTTCTTGTGATTCTCTTCAGACATAAACCCGAAGAAGCTTTGTAAAACCCATAACTCTTTGAACTAATTCTCCACGCACCAAAGGACTAACCTGTCGAGTCCATAGAAATCCAAAACCTACAGAGTCTATATAAATGAATAGATTCATGCAAAATCAAAAAAATGAAAAGGCCTCAAATAGTAGGGATAGGAGGGGACCAATTTTTTGGCCTATTGGGCAAAAAAAGGTCAACAGATTGGTGACTCATAGGGGAAGCATGCCTACCATGCTTAGAATCTAGCTGCCTTCAAAATCCATTAGGCATGGAGTTAGTAGTAACTTTGAGAACCAGCAACAACTCTGTTATAACTTAGAACCAAAAATGCGCAGACCCACCTCCAAGGAAAAGAAAACACACGTAAGGCTAAGAAAACTACAACTTGTGCAATAGCGCTTAGGGAAAATAGGAAAAGAAAAAAAAAGGAGAATATGTACAAGCGAACCCAAAAAACTAGTGGTAGCATTTCAGATGTATCCCATTAACTGGGATATGTAGTTCCTCGCTGTCCAACATGGAAAGTTGGAATGCATTATGCTACTTGCACTAAGTGATCATGTAAGGACTACTCCACAGGGTGTCAAATTTTGCATGTTTTCTGGGCTTAGCTCGATCTTCATCCCACTTTAATATGATGTCTCCTTCAACGAAAATACTTTAGCAAATATTTCTTGTCAAAGTGCCTCTTTACTTGTTGTTGGCGACTGGTCATGGAAACCATAGCCCGATCCCTTACCTCTTAGAGTTCCATCAGCTCACACAGCCTGACCTCCAGGCCATTTCCTTCTTCCAATTGTAGTTGGTGGGAGAGATCCAACACTGGAAATTCAAGCGAGATGGGAAGCCTAGCTTCCCTTCTATACACGAGCGTATGTGGAGAATTTTTTATTGCTCTTTTTGGAGTAATTCAGTCAGCCCATAGAACTATCTTTAGCTTGGCATGCCAAGTTCTCTGATTTTCTTCCATAGTTCTCTTCATGATTCTGATCAGATTTTTGTTGGTGGACTCAGCCAGTCCATTCCCCTACAGATAATAATTTGATGAAGTGTTGAGGTATATGCCATACTTGAGCACCCATTTACTTATTCTAATCCCTAGAAAAGCCAAAGTGTTATATGAGATTATGGTGGCTGGGACCCCAAATCTTGTTACCAGGTCCTCATAGAACTCTAGGATTGTACTTTCGTTCACCTCTTTAAGAGTGATGGCCTCCACCCACCTGGTGAAATAATCTATAGCAGTCAGGACCCATTTGTGCCCAGCACTGGAGGGAGGGTTGATCATCCCTATGAAGTCTAGGCCCCACTGCATGAATGGTTGCTTAACTTGAATGGGCTATAGAGGCATGGTATCCAATCGTTGCTTTCCATCAAAAAGTGCACACTTCTGGCACTTTATTACCCAGGCATGGGTGTCCTTGAAAAGAGTAGGCCAGAAATAGCCAGCTCTCATTATCTTTGCTGCTATAGCTCTAGGGGCAAAGTGACCACCTTCTGGCCCATCATGGAACTCGGCCAATACCTTATCAGCCTAGATTGGGTCAATGCACCTTAGGAGGACCCTGGAGAAATCCCTCCTAATCAATAATTCATCAACCAGGTCATAAGGAAGGGATTGGAGTTTAAAATACCTTCTCCCAGTCTTATCAAGACCCTGTGGGCATTCACCCGTGAGAAGAAAATGCTTCATGTCCAGCGTCCAATCCTTTATGATAGCTAGTTCTTCTGTTGTGGCTGCATCATGGATTAACAAGTTGTCTCTCCTTTCTTTCTTTAAGTCTGTAGCTAGCTGTTCACACAGGCCTCTCCCCCTTACCAGCTTGGTGATCTTGATATCTATGTCATACTCCATCACTTTGGTAATCCACCCTGTCCTCTTTTTGTTTAAATCTCGATGGGTCAAGAAATCCTTGACACCTAGATGTGGGACCATAAGGTGGATACTACTATTAGACAACATATGCCTAAATTTATTCAGGCTTCACACCACTGCTAGGACTTACTTTTTTACATACGTGTACTTGACTTTGAAGTCCTCTAACCCTTGGCTGAAGAAAGCAAGTGGCTACTCAAGGTTGTCACTGTTAGCTTGGGTAAACATGGCAGATATCACTTCCTCACTACTGAAGGTATAGAGGTTGAAGTCTTTGCTAAAGTCTAGGCTGATCAAAGTGGGAGCCCAAGTTATGGCCTGCTTGATGGCCTCAAAGCTGTGTTTCCTCTTAGCTATCCATTTGAAAACCTCACCTTTCTTCAGCATAGGGGTGAGTGGCTTGACTATCTCTACAAAATTTGGAATGAATCTCTGAATGAAATTAATCTTGCCAAAGAAACTCTGTAGACTTTTCTTATGTTTTGGTAGGGACATCCCCAGTATAGAGTGAACTCTCTCAGGGTCAATAGATAAACCCTCCTTGGACATAATGTGGCCAAGGAGTTTCCCCTCATGAACAGCAAACACACACTTCTTTGGATTAAGAGAGATGCCAAATTCCCTACACTTTTCAAAAATTTGCCTAAGGTGTCCCATGTGCTGGCTCACTTTTTTGGAGAATACCATTACATCGTTGAGGTATACTATCACATTATTATTTATCAAGCCACTAAAATCCATGTCTATGGCTTGTTGAAAGGTAGCACCAGCATTGGATAGCCCGAATGGCATCTTCTTGTAGGCAAACGTTCCCCATTTTGTGGTGAAGGTTGTTTTGTGTTGGTCACAGCCTTGCACTAGAATCTAATTGTACCCTGAATAACCATCCAAGAGGGAGAAACGCTCACTAATAGTTACATTTTGGAGGATTCGCTCCATGCTTGGAAGGGGGTAATGATCCTTTAGAGAGACTTTATTAAGGTCTCTGAAGTCGACACACAGCCTGATCTCCCCATTTTTCTTTCTAACAGGAACAAGGTTGGCCAGCCATGAGGAATGTTTGATTAGAAATATAATTCCAGACTCAATCAATTTGGCTAATTCCCTTTGCATGAGGGGCTCAATTGTAGGATTGACAGGCCTTTACTTTTGGATTAATAGCCTGGCGCCTTCTTCCTATTCAATGGTGTGTTGGGCAAGCCTTGGGTCGAAGCCCTTCAAGTCGTTGTAATCCTATACAAACACATCAGTGAATTCTTGACACAATAGAATGAAAGTTCACCTCTCTTGAAACGTGCAGACCTTGCCAAGCGCCAGCAGCTTGCCCTTGAAGATTTTGACCCTTTCGTAATTTTCTTCTTTGGTAGTGATGCACGCCTTGTCATTTCTTAACTAGTCATCTCTATTGAAAATGCTTTCAAGCGTGATCAGACCTTTGGGGAGTTTACTGTTCTTCAACTAAACAATCTGATTGCCATATTGCTACTGCAGTTTCACCTGGTTGTGTGTTGTGAACTTGCCTTCTTCTTGTGGGAAGAAGGCTATTTGCTGGTCACTTTCGAAGACCTACCAATTTGCAACATTGTCTGGGATTGAAGGCCGAACCACCACTTTCAAGTGGTGCGAACCATAGTCTCAACTTATTTCCTTTGAAATGTCAAACTGGGCACCAATTTTTGCCAGCCTATCAGCCTATTTATTCTGCTCCCTAGGAATAGAGGCAATGTTAAAAGCAAGAAAATCCTCCACCAAGTCCCAAACTCTATGTTTGTAATACTTTAGAAAGGAGTTCTTGATCAGATTCAGGCCTCTTACTTGATTTACAATTAGTTTGCTATCTCCTAAGACTTGTAACTCCCTAATCCCTCTTTTTCTTGCCCATTCAAGGCCATGGATCAAAGACTCATATTCTGCAACATTACTCATGCAAGAGAATTGGAAACGGAAAGCTAAAAAGTACCTTTCCTTCAAAGGGGAAACCAACATCGTCCCACCACTAGCACCTATTTTACTTTTGGAACCTTCAAAAAATAGCTGCCACAGGCCAAGGTCTTCTTCACTTTCCTTCATTAAATTTGGCATGAAGGCACCTTCCTCGTGCATGCAATAGACTCCAAGGTCTGCCTCCTCAATGAATTTGTATGGATCATGTTCGAAGTTATCATTTCTCCACTCATCCAAGAGTAATTTTGTGACTCCTTCAAGAGCAGAGGATGGAGATTGGTCCGTCTGAGACTCTTCTGGGTCGATGATGGTGTACCTGACATTTGCTGCCTTAGGCGAATATGGTTCTAGATGGTCTTTGTAGAGTAGCTCAGACTCAATTTTCACTTTGGTCCCATACTTGGTTCTAAAAACTAGATATGACCAATTCACTGCTAGATAGCCACCTATCTTTGACGTGAAGTCCCTGGACAAGCAAATTGTGAAATACGGAGGAACATCCACTACCACTATATCACGGGGAATTGAGAAAGTTGGGCAAGCATGCAATGTGAAGCCTAAACCCTTCACAATCCCAACTATTTTTGTAGGTGTCCCATCTAGCTGTAGGACTCTTTTGTTCATTTCTTGATACTTTAATCCCATCTTATCAGTAATGCACTTGGGCATCACTGAGGTGTTGGCCCCATTGTCAATTATGCAATTATGCACCAAGAAGTCCCCACTGACCAAGGATACGTAGAAAGGAGGAGTCTTCTCTTCCTTCTTCATCTATCCTGAAGTGGAAGGCTGTCCATTTGTCATCAAGACATTATCAGTGTTGGCTGGGACAGCTTGACAATCCATCTCATTCAATTCCCTTTTTAACATGTCCTTTTAGCCTGGAAGAGACAATTCATCCCATAAAGAGATATTCACATTTAGCTTCTTCATCTGATCCACTATATTGATTTGAGGACTGCCATGCCTTAAGCTTTCTTTGGGGTTGATTCCAAGCTGAACTGCAGGCTGAGGGGATGAAGGTATAGACGGCTGCCTAAAATTTGTGGCCTTTGCATTGGAGTGTGATGGAAGAGGTGTTGCTAATGCCTGAGTGGTAGCCTGGGCTTCTCCCATTGCCCTTCTCTTAAACCTTGTGTTGGCTGCAACATAATCAGCTTGATTGTCTGCAGCACCCACATAATTTACTGAATAAAAATCTTCTTCCAAATGATTCATCAGGGCAGAATCAGACTGAGCCTGATTGTTACTCATGCTAGGCTGCATTGAAGGCTCAAAGGTCAGAGATTGAGTGGTTGTTTGGTTGTTTGTATTATGAAAATATTTCATCACCTCATTTGTATAGATGGCCTGTTCTTGACCATATCCCATGGTCGAACAGCTTGACTACTCTTGTACTAAATTGTTCTGAACAAGCACCATGGCCTTAGATGATGAAGAGGGACCAACGTTGTAGTTTTGAAATTGCCTGGTTGTAGTGAGTTGCCCCTGATTTTTGTTATAATTTTGAAAGGGGGGTCTAGGGGCCTGGCCATATTGTTGATATCCTTGGTTTGGCCTGTTGCTTTGAGCTTGCTGCCTTTTAAGGGCAACAAGTTCATTTGACATGTTTTGCAATAGGCTTTTAACTTCACTTAATTCATTTGATGGAGCAGCAGTTGGTTTCTCAATGATAGGCAAGGGAGCAATTATGGGAGCAACAGCCTGGATCGGGGGTAGTGATTCTAGGAAAAGTGGCATGTAAGGCCTAAGGGTGATTTTCCTAGCTTGAACCAAGCAATTTTTGGCTGCTATGGCAATGTCATAAGCAGCTGGCAGTATATGTCCTCCCATATATTGGATCATCACAGTAATATCACTATTTAACACCTTTAAATAGTACAAGAAAGCATAGCTAGGAGTTGGCCTGACCAGGATGGGAATTTTGTCCCAAGTCTTTTGAAAGCGTGTGTTGAAGTCCTGCATATGCTCGTGCGGAGCTCTCTTTATGGTCATCAGCTGCTAAGCAAGAGAGAGACCATCACCCTTTTCCCCAAAATGATCAATTAATTAAGTGCCCAATTTATTCCAAGAATGTATGGAATTCACAAGCAAGGTCCCGTACCAATCAAGAGCCTTGCCTTTAAGAGATAGTGCCAGCAGTTTGATGGCAATATTTTCTTCTGTGATATTGTGAATATTGCAAAGGTTGGCAATATTCTTAATATGCTCAATGGTTGTAATAGGTCCCACTCCATCAAAATAAGGCACATTCTTTAGAGCTGTTCCTAGAATTGGATCATAGCGTGGGAGATTTAAGGGGCTCTCACCATGAAAAGCTGCAAAAGGTAGTGCCATGGCTGGGATTGGCTGTAACTGGGGTTGAGCTGCGTATGTGGCTCTTACAACAAGACTAGGAGGATTGATTGTTGGATAAGGACAGGTACTTTCAAATCATAGTCTTTTAGCAGAGTTTAAAGGTAACTCGATGAAATCAAAAGGGACCCCTCTTGAAGCAGACCTTGTGGTGACCTTAGGCATAGAAGATTAAGAAACTAGTTTTGAAAATATAGAACTGAAGCTCTTACCAGTGGAGTCACCAAATGCTAGAAGACTTAAAATGGTTGTATCAAGACCAGCATCAATCCTAAACTTTACTAAATTATCAAACTAAAGGTCCCACCGAGCGTGCCAGAACTGTTGACGTGAGAAAATGCACCCAGTGGCAGGAAAACAAGTTCCTGCCTTCTCCTCGCAACATGAAAACTCCTCTCTCACCTGTGGGACAGCGAAGCTAGAGGGGAGAGTCTCTAGGTAAGGGCTAGCTCCCTTTGATGTATCATGTTTGTTTTAGGCAGTGCAAATACATACGGGTATATATATATACAGCTATAATAAAGGGGGGGATGAAAAGGGAGAAGAAATGTAGGAAAATAAACTTACTCTAAGGAGGTGATACACCAAAACAATATGACCCTTTCACACCCACTCTCAAAATCAGACAAAACACACTTATACGCTTCACCCTTGACAGAAGAAGCAATTTGTAAACTTGATAGGGATGTAAAGATGAAAGATACAAAAAGGAGGTTCATCAAAAGGTGTTATAAGAAACACTCTGTAGATAATCCCCTCAGTTCTGCACTCCAAAATAGAACTCTTCTCCTATCAACTACAGATGGCACCTTGCAGATAGCTGGTATGTTGGTGTTGAACCTGTGATAACATCAAAGACAATGACTGAACACAAATCAACACTCAGGACATACATAAAATATCTATCCAAGAAGAGGTAAAACTGTGTTTATAGATTCAGGTAGAAATTTTAGCAGGGTTGTGCCTTGTAAAATTGTGAAAAGATCCTTACAAAATGAACAAGTCCACCATATATATGAGAAGTAAAGAGGCCCATTTGGCGCTCCTTCTTTTACAAGTGGCATACGTGTCCTTTCATGAAGAGAACAAGTCGCTCAAGGAATTAAATGGACTGTTCATTTTGCCTATTCGAGACTTACATTTCTTACTTGGCTGACTTACACGGTTTGCCTTCCAATTTAATGTGAAATAGAGAAAGTAGTTGCACTGCTAGCCGCTATCATTCCAAATGATCAACTTTCTATCACTATTTCACCTACCAAAGATGCTTCTTCAATTTGTGCCAGTCGAACTTAACTGCTCACTCATCACCTGCCTGTCACTCTGCCCATTTGTCGTTACATGCCATTAGGCAATAAATTACCTTGTTTATGCCACTTGGACTACTTGACTGCTCTCTACCTTGTCACTCTGCTTGTCACTTGGAATTTGTCCTTTCTGGCTGCTTGGCTCCTTGGGCGAACATACTGGTGGGTCGCTACATTCTAGCTCCTCTTTTTTCATTTAGCACTCTTACAGATTAAAAACCCAATGACTACTCCATTTCACTAAATTTGACATTTCTGTGGCCGTCATACTTTGAATATCAATAGCTATCCTATTCCTTTATATTTGATGGCCTCGTGGCCGTCATTGGGTCCACGTGGCATCTCTTCGGGCACCTGCGGCTTTTCTACCTTCGTTAAGTCCTTCCTGGGCTCCTGCGGGTAAATTGTCTACGGACAATTTCCCTGGGTCTATGGCTTCGCTGTATTTTCCACGAACAAAATGTCCATGAAAATTCTTCCACTTTGACTTTGTATTTTGGCTGTACATTTCCACGGACAAATTGTCCACATAAATTCTTTCCCTTTTCTTCCCTTTGTTACTTTGAGGCATGCCCAAATCTTTTGGAATATGAAGTGTCCGCCCTCCGAAAGGGTGCTTTGGACTTGAAGATCCCCTTCGGCTTGGGGCAGACCCTTGAACTGAACCCGTTGAACCAAAATTTGGTTCAACAATTTAAAGTTCAACCATTGCACGCCGATGGGGAGTGAACAAAAGTCGATGAACCTTTTAATTGAAATGAACCATGCCTGAATCTTTGAAAAGTCCTTGAAGTGTCAGCCCTCTAAAAAGGTCATTTGACTATGACTGCCCTTCGGTTCAAGGGCATACCCTTGAACCATGCATTGAACTGGCATATTGAACCAAGCCGTTGAACCCAATTTTGGTTCAACAGTTCAATGGTTCAACTTAGCGTGATGAACCTTTGAACCCTTCCATTGAACTTTTTGTTGAACCTTTTTGTTGAATTGAACCATTGAACCGAACGCGTTGAACCAAAATGGTTCAATGGTTCAATCATTTAGCCGATGACCTCTTGAACCAAATTTAAACAAGCTGCTTTGAACCAAGAGATCGAACCATTAACTGAACTTCCATGTTGAACCAAGATTGACGAACCTCTTCATTGAACTTTTCCTTTGAACCGAAGCCATTGAACCTAATTTTGGTTCAATGGTTCACCTAAGCACGCCGATAGTTATGAAGGCCAATGGACTCTATTGAACCGTTGACATTGAACCTTTTCTATTGAATTGAAGCCATTGAACCAAAATTTGGTTCAACGATTCAAGGTTCAAAGGAACGCGCCGATGAACCAAAAGCCAAGCCCGATGAACTTTTTGCATTGAACCGAATGTTGAACTTAAGCCATTGAACAAAGCATTGAACTTGAACTGATTGAACGGGTATAATGGTTCAAAGACATTAATTTTTCTTGTGATTCTCTTCAGACCAGAGCCCGAAGAAGCTTTGTAAAACCCAAAACTCTTTGAACTTATTCTCCACGCACCAAAGGACTAACCTGTTGAGTCTGTAGAAATCCAAAACTTGCAGAGTTCGTAGAAATGAGCAGATTTATGTAAAATCAAAAAAATGAAATGGCCTCGAATAGCAGGGACAGGAGGGGACCAATTTTTTGGCTTATTGGTCAAAAAATGGTCAACACATCCCTTCTCAGGGATAGCGATATAATGCTGCCACATGTCCGATCGGGTTCCACCTCGGGTGCTTCAGTCCCTGGGCCATATAGTGGTCTGGAAGAGGATCCAGATCACTCTGAAGATTTTGGCATGACGGCTAGTCCTTCTATTGGTATCAGAGTTAGGTCTTGAGGTTGAGTCCTATAGAAGTTGGTGGGCATGATCCATACATCCCTTCTCAAGGATAGCGATACACTGTTGCCATGTGTTTGACCAGATTCCACCTCAGGTACTTCAGTCCCTGGGCCATATAGTGGTCTGGAAGAGGACCCAGATCACTCCAGAGATTTTGGCATGATAACCAGTCCTTCTATTGGTATTAGAGCTAGGTCTCGAGGTTGAGTCCCATGGAAGCTAGTGGGCATGATCCATACATCCCTTCTTAGGGATAGCGATACATTGTTGCCAATAGAAGGACTGGCCATCATGCCAAAAGCTCTGGAGTGATCTGGGTCCTCTTCTAGACCACTATATGGCCTAGGGACTGAAGCACCTAAGGTGGAACCTGGTCGGACACGTGGTAGTAGTGTATCATTATCCTTGAGAAGGGATGTATGGATCATGCCCACCAGCTTTCGTGGGACTCGACCTCGAGACCTAGCTCTGATACCAATAGAAAGGACTGGCTGTCACACCAAAAGCTCCAGAGTGATCTGGGTCCTCTTGTAGACCACTATATGGCCCAGGGACTGAAGCACCCAAGGTGGAACCTGGTCAGACACGTGGCAGTAGTGTATCACTATCCCTAAGAAGGGATGTATGGATCATGCCCACCAGCTTCCACAAGACTCAACCTTGAGACCTAGCTCTGATACCAATAGAAGGACTGGCCATCACACCAAAAGCTCTGGAGTGATCTAGGTCCTCTTCCAGACCACTATATGGCCCAAGGACTAAAGCACCCGAGGTGGAACCCAGTCAGACACGTGGCAACAGTGTATCGCTATCCCTGAGAAGGGATGTATGGATCACAGTCACCTATAGTTGCTTAAGAAACCTTGTAAAGGTTGACAGTCAACAGTAAGACAAGGGGTCTTGACATGATCCTTGTTCTCATATGTTTTCAATGAAGATGGAGGTCTCAAAAGAATGTTATAGGAATTTTGTGAGGCTTTAAGCTTTCAAATGACAAAGACTTAGGATTCTTCTTTGGAATTCACACCTACATCCATGCCTATCTTAAGGTAAGGGGGTTTAAACATAGTATCTTAAAGGAGATTCTCATGTTCAAACAAGGGTTGAAAGTAAGTGAAATTGGTGCTTTTGTCAGTAATGAAGGTTTTAAATGAGTAGGTCAATGATGAATAAGCTTGTTAAAAATATAAAGGACCTCAAGTAACATGAGACATAGTCATTTCCTCTAAAATACATACCTACAGCTCATGAGCACAATCATATTTTCAAAGTTGGAAAATAGTATGGAAACATGGTGATCTAAATGAGTCTCATGATTCAAGAGTATGTAAGAGGAAGAATAAATATGATATAGGCTTAGACAAAGGTTGGTATGATATATCAAGGGACCCAAGCACTCAATCAAAGCCAACTTAAAAGACATGTTACAGCCATACATGGCATCTTAAAGATAATTCAAGTTTCATTCAAGATAATTCAAGCCCAAGTGGCTTATGAGGTTTCCAAGGAAGGTTAAGTGAACATTTTTCATATCCAAGACATTGGTCAATATCTAGGATAATGACAACTCAAGAAAGTGACAGTACACAGTTGTATGGATTTTTGACAATGTAGAGTGTCATAAAATCTTGTTGAAGAGTCAAATTGATAAGAAAGGATAGGTAAAGGTTTTAAAATGTACTAAAGATTAATTTAAGTACCAAGTCATGGTGGAGTGGTTTAAAGACACCTTCACTTCTCCAAGGGTCCACCTACAGTACTGATTAACACAGTCATGTTGAGGGCTCTTAAGAGATAAGGTTTGAGATAGGAGAGATAAAGGTTGAAGGATAATAAATGGTGAATGATATCACTTCATGGGGAAATTTAATGAAATTTTAAAAGCATATTCATCATTATTAGGTTCAAACCAAGGTATTAAATGATAAAAACTCAGTCCTAAGATCAAATAGGTAGGCAACCTATTGTTAAAGGTTAGGAAAATCCACCTATAGGTATAAATATGCATGATCTAAGATTTAAACTTGGTGGAAGAGTTTTTCATGGGGTTTTATAACTATTCATTCTATTGTAAAGGTCAAATTACAAGTGAATAGCCTCACTATTTTATCATAATCATCAGCATGTCCTTTTACAATCACTTTTGGTGAAGGTAGGTTTTTGGAGGGGTTTTAAGGTGTAAAAAAGGCTTATAAGCTCATTTAAGTGTTTAAAAATCATGGTATGATGTTAATCCATCTTCATAAGACCTTTAATTAGTGTCCAAACTCTAAATTATATGCAAACCATGCCCTTGAGGGCTAAATAAAGCAAGCAGACCTACAGGCCAATAGGCATTTTTTGACCTATCAAGCAAGAAGACACATATATAATATTTGATGAAATGGTAAATGTCCCATGATGATTATTTAAATTAGGGAGAATCAAGTGAGGATTCATTTTCATTCCAAGGAGGAAATTCTTATTCTATAGTTCTAGACACCCATTCAAGCCACCTAATCAAATATTCATATCTTTCACCACGTGAAGAGTTTGGATAAATGATCTTAGAATGATTATAGGACCCATATTAACTTATAATTCATTAAAATTTGATTTTGGTTTATGGTTTGTTATTTATGAATAATCTCTAAGAGTGTAAGCAATCCAGAATGAAAGCAAAACCCTACAGGCAAATATCTTTATGTGGCTATATTTTCATATCTTTTGTATGGAAATCCAATATTTTTAGGTATGTTGAAAGATTATATATAATACACATTCATTATAAGAAGTTTGAATTTGGAGGACTATACCTTATGAATCATCATTAAGAAGATTCAGCTGTAAAACCCTCCTAAACCCTCATAGTGACTAGTTTTGAGAAAAGTTTATTTTATTGATATCAAAATATCATGGATCAACATAAAACCACTTATAACATCAATTAAACTCAAATAATATCCCATGAATGCATATTTTTTATATAGAACTATACGGATCAGGGCAAAAAAATCATGAAAAATGAGGTACAAGGTAGTTTACATGAAATAAAATTCATAGATGTTGAATCTTGAGACATGTTATTCATCCTAAAATCATCAGTTAGTCATATATCTACCTGGAAGTGCCCCTACCATCTCCTTCAAAATAGCCAGTCTGTAGGAAAATAAGGCAAAGTTGACCTAGTCGACCATGGTGAGTGAGTGGCATGAGTTTATTCATCAAGAAAACCTATCTCATGGTGTGAGGAGTTGTTATAGGTATAATATTCATTTTTTTTGTAGGTTTTAAGGTTTTCTTGTAGGTTTTAGTGGTCTTCAAGTACAATAAGTAGGCTATTAGGCCTAATTAGCCTAGTAGGCCTATTTGATCAAAAAATTAAGAGGAAATTAGCATTGAAAGTTCATTAATGAGTTATTTATGACATGACACACCACATATCTATTATTTAAGTGTAATTTTAATTCATATCTATATCTCAAGTGGTAATTCATGCAAGCACACTTCAGTTAACTAGTTGACTGTCGTCATGCATCTTTCATAGGTTTCATGTAAAGGAGGGAATTCACATGTTTTAACTCATTTAAAAGATGAGTTATCCACCAAGATATGGTGTAGAAAGCATGCAAAGAGATTTGATAAGTCAATTATCCCACCTCTCCATTCCAACACCAAAAGGTAAACTCATGCAAGATTTTCAAGAAAAGACAAGTCTTAAGGACTTTTGTTAACTATTGTGAAGGGGATTTTAATTAATTTTAGGATGAGTTGACTCCTATTTCTCTCTTTTATGCCAATATATTGGCTAGAGCTACTTCTATTTTCTATATATGTAGGCTTTGAAGCTATTTTGAAGATCCCTCTCTTGGGCATGACTAGACTCTACCAAGATTGAGTTTTGTAACCTTTTCAGATAAATAAAATGATTGTTTTTAGATTCCTATATGTTGGTATAGTGTGTAATATTAGTTTTATTTTCACATGTGGTAGAATTTTCTCCCTTGGTAGGTCCTGATCTCACCTACTTACTAATTTTTCATATTATGTAGATCATATTTAATGTTTGATGTTGATTAATGGAAGCTAATAATCGATATAAATTGACTGGTTAGTGTCTTAAATCAGGGATATTCTATCATTTCCCTCATGCTTTAGTTAATTGATGAAACCTCTATGTGAAATATTGATGCATAGGAAAATTTTGGAGTTGTAGATTCATTTATTTGCTTGTCTTATCAGTGTTTTAGGAGCTCAAACAGAGTGGATGAACCAACAATATCGGTGTATCACCAAAAGTAGAATAAGATTTCCCTTTCAGTGTCTCTTTTACCCTTTTCATCCCAAAAAATATAGTAGGTTTTAGTAGTAGTGATCAAAGTGATACATCAGAGGAGATAGCCTCATCAAAACTAGAGGTCTGGTCTGAGTTTAGGTGTCCCACACCTCAGATCATTCTAATGTTAGTCTAAGTGTGAAGGAGTTTTAAATCAATTTGTTAGCCTTCAAGCAAGGTGTTATCTAGGTTGTTAATAAGCACCAATGGAACTATCCCTTTCTATAGAGTCTATCCATTCAGAAGTCACCCACACTTAAGAGATATTTCATATTTCAATAGGAGTGAGGAATAACACACTTTCTCTCAATGGCACACTCTTGATTGAAAATAGTACTCAAGTTGTGTTTTGATGATTTGTGGATGTAATCATTATGGAAAACCTTATAAAGACCTTATTTAGAGTTATAAGTGATTGTTAGTATATATGTAGATTGTATTAAAACTTATGTGTAATACATTAATATATACAAGTGTTTAGACACATATAACATATATTAGGGCATTGTGATGTGTACCTATAAGTTATGTTCTTCTGACTGCCTATAAGTAAGTAGCATGTACATAAAATGGTATATTATATTATTATTTTTTGTGTTATATATCTGGATCTACTTACGAAGATGAGATTAAGAAGTCTAAACCTAGGTATATCCATTTGGTATAATCTATACTTATTACCTATTATTTAGGATTAAGGGATATTTTATTCTTTAAATTGTGACATTGTTTGTTCATGATTGAGTAGTATGCTCATGTACATGAACTATGATATTATGCAATGTCGTAGAGAAATACAGTATAAATGTATGTCATACTTGGGTGGTAGTAGACTAAAATTTATATACCTATAGCTTGTTCATACATTTGACTAATTTAATGTATGTTTGTTGATTATTACTATGAATAGTGTGTTTTATGATAGTTGGTAGGACTTTGTGTATACATGCATACAACCTTTGAGATTTTTAAAAATGTTATGATAGTATAATATTATGTTTTGAGGAAACTGTGACTTGCTTTGATACATCTAGTTTCTTGAATAGAAGCTTATGTTTCCATGTATTTAAGACTATATTATATGATTGATTGTGGGAAACTAATAGTTATGTCTTAGAATACTAGACTATGGTAATATGGGTTATCATAGTGTGTAGTATGTTTGGAAACTAGTTTTGGTAGTTAAAATCTATAGTTAAATATGTATTTAGTTAGGTGGTATAAATTGTAGTCATTATTTCTAGTATGGGATATAAAATAATGTAAGATTTATTCATATGTTTGACGGAATAAATGTATGCTTTGATGACTCCTACATTTAGCATGTTATGTGATATGATAGATAGTAGGATGTAAGTTGTATGAATCTTGTGGTTAATTTATGTTTGATCAATCTTGCATTGTTGATACTAAGTAAGGATTGAGATAGACTTCACTAGCTTACTAGTATCATAATGCCAGATGAAGGCAATCCAATCAAGTGGTGTGTATGAAATTGATTGATCTATAGATCATTAGTATTTATTATTCATAAAACTTTAGGCCAAAGTATGTTTAGTGAGACATTATCATTTCATGAGTATGATTTACATGTTTTTATGATATCTTTTAATTGAATAGTTTTTTATGATACATTGCATGTTTAGTTTTAGAAATCATATAGCACACAGGTACTTGCTTGTCTCTCTAAATTCATGTGCCATCACTATCTACTCATCTATGAAGAGAGGGCCATTTCCTGATGCAATTGGTATGAGAAATCATTGGTCCATGGTTGGTGTGTAAAAATGCTCGGATGATGATCTTCCTCCCCACAATAGTACTACTTATCAAGATGACACTTGAGATTGCCACAGATACTTGAGTTTGGAAACTATACTCTAGGGGAGCCATGTATCTTATTATGTATTGTATTATATTATAATTATTATTAGAAACATTATAATGAAGAGTTGTAATTACCTATTTATTATAGAAATGCAGTGGTGATTGTGTATTGAACCAGCAATGGTTGGCTATTTGTAATTATTTTCTATATTTGTATCATGATGTGTTTTCTTATATTGATAGTAATCTAAGATGTATGACCTGGTATACTTATTTTATAGTTATCTCTATTAGATTACTTGCATGATCACTTCTTATATTCTCATGGTATAATATATTTATAGTTTACGTGTTAATTAAAAAAATCACGTAGTTCTTTATCTAACTTGGTGGGGTTGCTACATGTGGTATAAGAGTTGTGGCTCAAACTCTAGGACCTAATGAGTCCATTAGAGTTTTCAAGTTATTTTTTTCACCAGAGTGAATCTAGTGACATGAAGTATTGCATTGGTATTTTTAGAATTGTAGTGCCTCAATGCATAACCATGTTACACAATGATTGAAGTTTTGAGACTTGGTAAATCTTTTTGTATGGTTTGGTGACTATTGTAAGTAGGAGACATTCATGAAATGTGTGTGGGGAACATTGAGTGTGTACCCTTAGGAGGACATGTACCCTCTTAGAGTTTTTATAGGATTGGTTTTTTAAGTGACTCGATAGGGATAGCTAGCTATATACAAGGTTTTGGTAGGTGAGTACATACCATAGTTCATGAGTTGTAAACAATAATTTCCCTTCCATAATTTGATCACTTAGATCAAACATCACGAATATGAATGCATCTTTCTTAGTAATCAAGTAACCTTTGTCTTTTATATTTAGAGAGTGTTTAAAAAGCATGAGAAATTTATCACTTAGGGTTTTATGCAATAGTTTTGTGCTTTATTTTCTCTAATCCTAGGAATAGAAAACCCTATAAGACCATTTTTAGTTTGGCACCACATAAAGTGGTGGAAATTTTCTTGTAGTAGAGTGTCAATGTTTTGGTTGAGAATTCTTATGTGTTAGGAGTTTGTTTAAGGATTGGCACCCTTAAGTTATGTGGTTTAGGAAGGAGTGTCATCTCTCTTAGTTAACTTAGAGGTGAGTTATTTTTATCTCATTCTCCTTTGACATTATTATAAACCACTAATTGGATTCATGTTTCCATGATGTTGATTTAGTGTTCCCTTAAATGGAAACTTGTTTTAGAAATGTTGTTTTGACCTTATTTCCTTAACATCATGGAATAAGTGTATTCTACTTCTTGTGGATCTAGAAGTTGTATAAATGGAATAGAATGATGTGTTTATGTGGATCAATATTTTTCCTTCCGGTTGTGGAAGTAGGTTATGATACTACTCTTATAAGTTGGTAAGTGAGTAGTGATTTTGCAACTTGAATTGCAATGTTTTCTTTTTTACCTTGTGAGTGTATGTAGAAGTTATTGAGATTATATTTCTATACTTTTCACTTGTGACTCTTTAGGGTCACTACTTTATCTAACTTATGAACTTAGACCACATGGAGTGGCAACCCTTGATTTATATTAATTATAGATTAAGAATTAAAGTTTATTATAATTATTATGATATTATATACCCTTAAATTAGATTGATATTAATCTATTTTGATCAAATCATGTTGTTTTGAAGAGTTTTTTTATTACCTTTCACTGGAAGTGATTAGGGTACAGGATGTGCAGAATATCTTGTCAATCTAGGGGTTGAAATAAACTTTTAATTTGTTGTGTACTAGTCATACAGGGAGACGTTGTCTCACATGTTTTTCTTTATAATGTTGTGAGGGAGGTGTAATCCTTGGCATTTGTACGTTATGTTAATTTTGACATTATTTCCATTTAACTATGAATATAACAGAATAGGTTGAGTTGTGAAATATGATACTAGTTATGCTTGACTAGTGGCAACTTAATACAATTACAGATTGATTGTATGATTTCTCTTGTATGTATGTTGGTACATTCAGAATTATTTAAGCATATAATATTATTTTTATGATATATTGGTATAGAATTATGATTCATTTAACTTTATGTACATTTTGGATATCATTAGGTCATGGAGACCTAAGGGAAGAGTGGTGAATTAGGAACGTGAGTACTAAACAATAGGAGTAGATCCTACTTAGCCTCACACTGACTCAGGTAGTTATTGAGTTTCGATCTGATAGATGGACTTGTCAAATCTAGGATTAATAGACAGACTTGTCAAATTCAGTCGTATGGCCATACACATGTATACGATGAAATGTTTATTCCTTAATTTTGTATACATTAAAAATGTAGTATTTTTAGTTCCTATTCATCATCATACTTGTCAAGAGCTCCATGGAGTAGTGATAGTATTGACATGGTATACTTATCAAGAGCTATGTGGAGTAGAGATAGTATTAACCTATACACATCATTCTTGCTAGATTCCCTAAATACTTTTCTCCAAAATGAGAAAAACACTCTCTAGGTTAAAGAGATGTGCAGATGGGCTAAAATATTTTTTGGAACTCTCCTGGGTCATTCATTTTGGCTTGTATGATTATTTTATGTGCTCTTGGGAAGTCAGTGAAAATTTTACTGAGATATGTGGTACCCTTCAAGGTAACAAAAGTGGTCAGTCTTATATTATATAGGCTTATCTTGATGGTTCTATACCTTGGGGTGGTCATGACATAATCAATCAGAGTAAGTAATACTCGCATACCATGTTTGCATAATTGGGAGATGTCATAGAGCAGGGTCTTATGGGATCAATACTCTGAGGATAGTGTAACTTGAGGGAACTTTGGTGAGTTCTACAGGTAATTTCATATTTATTTACTTGAATTGATATCTTAAATTATGTTATTTATCTATGGAATAATATTTTTAATTCAAAATTTATATATTTGAATGAGTCATTCAGGATGATGACTAGCTTTAGGGGGAAGGATGTTACATCCCAATTCATTGCTAAGTAAATTATTTGACTATCTATGGATATTTATAGTTGACACATCTGATTTGATTATATTTTAACTAAGCTTTGAGATATATGATGTTATGGAATAGTAAGATATTGTTTAGGTTACATGATCACACTACTATGAGTTAGCTGTAATTATATATTTACTTTATGATCATATTGATTTATCATTTCAACTATATTTTATAATGAATGTATATCATGATTATTATTATGGTATAACTACATGTTTTGTTGTGAGGTTGATGCATGAGAACCCATCCCTCAGAGAATGATGGAGGGAGAGAATCATCAAAGAGGGTGACACAGATGAATATGTTGGAGGATGACAGAGAAATTGGATGGAACCCTGCACACACCATATTACATAGTATATGTTAAGTGCATTGCTTGAATAGTTAGTATTAGTATATTTATTATGATATCTGCACTTGGATAATTGCATATGTATGTGTGTTAGCTTAAACTTATTCTTACATGATATAACCTCGTATGGTTAATTATGTGTAAGCACATTTAATGTTTATATGGAATTAATCTAGTAAGATTTGGATAAACTATTAATATTTTTAGATCAGTACTTAGCTTTTTATCAGAGCTATAATTGATTCTGGGGCATAGTCCCCAAGAAAACTATAGAACCATTAATATTTTTTATAACATTGAAACCATTAAGTAAACAACCACATTTGGCCTATAAACACCCTCTGAGATTCAAACGTGGGTGGGGCTGGACATAACTAAACCACTTCACCAATCCTTCTACATCTCATTGGAAAATTTGGATCAACTTTTAGAGTCATATTATTATGAAATTAAATAATTAAATTTTATATTAGAAAACATAGAAATAGAAAAAAAAAATGGGGGCTATTTTAAAAATAGAAAAAGATTTAAAAAAAGAATGAATTTAAAAAGAAGACGTAGCCTCTATATAAATAATGTTGAGAGATTTTAAAAAAAAAAGATAGTGATTTAACAATTTATAATAAAATAAATTAAAAATATTAAAAGTAGGAAAAGAAAAGAAAAACATCATAGTTATTTCTTAAAAGGGAAGAAAAAAGAAAGAAAAACAAAAGAAGCACTTTTCATAAAGGAAAAGAATATATTCAAGGAAAAAGAGAGTCACGATGGACAAAGAATTGAAAAAGAGGAGAAAAGAAGCACAACTTAGGGAATAAAGATAATTGGAGAACTTTGTCAGAGCTTTCTAGTAGACACAAATGCCAAGTATGAGGTGTCTTAAATTTTGCTATGATATTCATGAAACCATCTAAATTAGGGTATACATTAATATGAGACAATTTATAAATGAAAATCAGAAATATATACAACAAAGAAATTAATATTAATGACTATATAAATAGTAGTGTAATTAAATGATGGTATCTACAATGATATAATCGATATTATGATGGTAGTGGCTATAATATATTGTTTTGTATACCTATGCTTAGATCCTCCCTATGTGTTTGCTCAGTGCTATATATTTTAAATAGTAGCCTCTGAGCTCAGATAGCAATTGGATAGGAAAATTAAATAAAAACAAATTAATGATTAAAATAAAATGACTAGCAATTTAGTGAGCTATATAATATTATAGCGATTTAACAAATTATATCTTCTTCAATTGGAGAATAAATTATTCTATAATACTTTCAACATAATGATTATCGAACAAATAGAGTGATAAACATCGAGGAATTTTAATTAGGTGATTATTGAAAATGATGTACTAGCTATAGAATTATAACTCAGATTGCTATAAGTATTCTGTTAGAAGTTTATTCTATATGAGAAGATCATTGAAAACGAAGCTCCTCTAACACATACTTTGACTTGAAGGCAGTTATGTAGAGGTTGGTTTTGAAATTCCATGTGCTCTTACACTTGATAAAATGCTCTCATGTCACCGGGAAATTGTTTGAGTTGCTACCACCTCTACTCCAATAAGCCATTTCAGATCTATGCCAAATCTACAATTTTATGATAGTCCAAATATATTTCATAAAAATAAGGAACGAAAAAGTCATACAATATTAGATAGATTACATTACAAGGTAATATACTTATTTTATATTGAAATACTTGTGTTAAATACCTTTAAATGTATGGCAACTTGTTTAAATGTAGCACTTTGCATTAACATGGTGATTTATTTAAATATAGTGCCTAAGATTGAATATACTAATGCAACACCTAATATATACGGTGAATCGGTAGAAAAATTAAAATAATTTGGCTTCATAGAATCAAAATGTGTCAGGCTTTGAAAGTATGTCTTATACATTTGATTTGACAAAAAAATTGCATTTGGTAAGAGATATTGCAAGTGAAAGAGTAGATCAAATAAAATGGAATAATGAATAAAAACTTTGACTATAACTAAGAAAATAAATTAAGTCTACTAGTAGAAGGCGGAAGGCGGAAGGCGCGCAGGCATGGTTTGAAATTTGAATGAAGCGTTGGGACGTGTTGGGCGCGTTGGGAGCGCTGGGCGTGCTGGGCGCGCTGGAAGCATTCCCAGAACCTGCAGCTAAATGTGCAGGGAGGCAGAAAGAAGACGCCCCTCCTGAAAGGGGAAATGAAGGATGGAAGGTGAAAGGAAAACTGGTGGTGGAGAACCAGGAAGGAGGTACCAACAGAGAAGGGATATCAGGAGAGGAAAAAGAAAATGAAGGATCTAAATTTTCTGCTGATAAAAAGACTAGTTTACCTTTGAACGGACTGGATCCTTTCTGTGGTACCAGTATCCCCCAACAGGATTATTCTCTTGCTGTGTTGGGGCAGAAGACTGAAAAGGAGAAAGAGAAAGGGCGTTTAAACAAGGATAAATCCTCAGAAGTGCAGAAGGCAGAGCACTCAGAACAAAAGAAGTGGTCCTCTCTGTTCGGCAAGAAATCCAATGAAAAACTTCTCTTCCCGCCGATTATTACTAAATCTTGCTGGGAGAAAGGTGAGTTCCAAGTATTTATCCCAGATCCTTTAATAGATTTTTCTGTGTCTTCATTGGAATCCACCCTAGTTGGTAAATTTTTAGGGGCAAGACCAGATCTAGAATCCCTTACCAAGATGGTTAAAAGGAAATGGGTTATTCGAGGAGATGTTGAAATGGCTCCAATGTTGAATGGTTTCTTTTTGTTTAATTTCAACTGTAAAGAGGATATGAACAAGGTTCTGTGTGGAGGACCATGGTCTTTTGGCAAATGCTCTTTAACTATTAAAAAATGGGAGCCCAATATGGACTTATCAGATTCCTTCTTCTTAACCACTCCCATTTGGGTAAGACTTCCTGGACTTCCCTTAGAATTCTGGCATGAGGATATTTTTAGAGGTATAGCCAGTGCTTTTGGTGAACTTGTGGCATTGGACAATGCAACGGTTACCAGATCCAAACTTCAACATGCCAGACTCTATGTTAAAGTTGCAGATTTGAACAACCTCCTAGAAAAAATGGATTTAATTTCAAAGCATGGTAAAAAAACTCAAAGGCTTGTGTTTGAAGATCTGCCCAATTCCTGCTATGCATGTAAAAAACAGGGGCATTGGGCCAGAAACTATCCTTACAAAAGGAAATATTATTCAAGTAGTGTTTTGGATGAAAGGAAGACCAAGGTTCAGCACAAGAAAGTATGGATAACTAAAGAAAATAATCAAAAAGAACTAAAGAAGAATGAAGATATTAAAGTATTGCATGCTGAGGAGGAGAAAGAGATCCCTAATGAAGAATCAAAAGATCTACAATCAGATGCGGATGAAGAGTCTGTGGTGGAGAAAGAAAATTCTGAGCAAGAAGGATATGGGTTGCAATCAGAAATTACAAATCCTGAACAAAGGAAAGATGA
This sequence comes from Torreya grandis, assembly GCA_037957365.1. NCBI lineage: Eukaryota > Viridiplantae > Streptophyta > Pinopsida > Cupressales > Taxaceae > Torreya > Torreya grandis. The sequence goes on from JARHVA010002564.1 coordinate 1,730,966, forward strand.
GTTGATAGATTTAACTAAACAAATTGTTGGCTATCAAAAGATAGAAGACAGCTGGGGAGATATAGAAAATTCTGAGACAGAAGGGAAGGGAAGGCAATCAGAAACCACAGTACCTACACATAGCAAAGAAGATTTGACAGATTTATCAAAGGAAGTCATACTATACCAAAGGGTAGAGGATCTATGGAGAGAGGCAGAAGGCAAAGTAGTGCTGGAGGAAGGAGAAATTTTGGCTGATATAGGAAATAAATTAAAGGAGAGAGTTCCTCTTCTTTCTCAGTCATTGAAGAATCAGGTTGATAACGAATTGCCTTTGGAAGAGTTTCCTGCAAACGTTAAAGGAGAAAATCTAAAGCATTTTCCAAACCAAAGGAAAAGGGCTGAAAAGAAGACAAATACTAAAGGAATAGAAACCAGAAGCAGCAAAAAAGACCAGCAAATGAAGGCGAAAAACTGTGCTTCTATTTTGGATAAATCTGGAAAAAGAGAAGAGCAGAACTCAAAAGTGAAAGCGGATGTTGGCTGTCTAGACAAACCCGGAAGAAAACCCATAAGAAAAATTAGAGAGCTAGAAAGCAAGCAGAATATAGCTGATGGAAGGCAGGCAACAATTCTGGATTTTACCCCTAAAAAATAGTTATTAAACTATTATTTGGAAATTAGAGGGATGGATGTAATTGAATCTTGAGGCCGTCCTTGTATAACCTTAGGTTTTTGCTACTTCTATGTAGGATTCAGGAATGCTTCTCCTGGTGCATATAAACGTTTTATCTTTATTGCTTCTGTAACAGGGTTTCGGGGCCCCTTCAAAACCTGCTTTTACCTTAATCTAAAACTAAGAAAATAAATTGTACGATGATAATGAAGATAACCTCCACCATCACCGAGTGAAATACCCTTAAAATGGCCTTCCAATGGCATCGAAGATTATGCATAGGGAGTCTAACTACCTACAAGTCAATGTGCCTAAAAAGGATTGTAGAGTTGTTGTGGTGGGCCATGTGCATGGCCAATTGCATGATGTGTTGTTTCTACTACAAGACGTGAGGCCACCTACTGATGGCCATTTTATTTTTTGTATTTAATGGTGATTATGTTGATAGACTGGCATGGGGGCTCAAGACTTTTACCCTACAAGTTTGCTAGAATTTTAATGGCATAAATTCATGTTGCTAGTAAAATTTTCCATAGGTACATAGCAAGTTTGTGTTATCTTACCTAGTCTTGACACTAAACTTACTTCCTAAGGAGGTTTATGCTATGGAAGCCGCAACGATTTAGCACTTAAGCCTAGAATACACATTTATTTGAAATTAAAATATTGGTAGGAATTTTTTTAAATGGATAAATTTGTCTAGTACATTTGAAATTAGGGAGATTTTAAGGAATCATTCATTGTGTGTGAAGTTTGAGAAAGTTTAAGGAAACATTCATTGGACTACAATTTAAGGCCAATTTTGATGGAATTAAAATTATAGGCGAGCCTTGATTACAATATTTTTAAGGGTATATATATTATTGGTGATGAGTATAATGTAGCATGGTCCACTCTTACTCATTGAGAATTATTAGGTTAGTGTATTGTATTTTGATTCATTTTTAACTTGTGTACTATATGTATTGGGTATATTTATATGTACTAGAGTGTATGCATATGTAATTTATGTATATAGATATATGGGATACGTACTTATATGCATAAGTTCTGACTAGTATGTTGTCATGATCTTGAGTGAATCTTATATTAGTATACATGATGATAGATTTTGTATATCTTATAAGGGTAAAATATATTTTGTCAAATATTCATATACAAACCAAAATATGAAAGACTTTATTGCCTTGAGAACTAACAAAAAAATGATGACAGTGAAATATTAAGATAGAGAGGCCTATTGACTGGAGTACTCAAGTTGTATTTTGATGAGTCACCGATGTAATCATTGTGGAAAACCTTATAAAAACCTTGTTTAGAGTTATAAATGATTGTTAGTATATATGCAGATTGTATTAAAACTTGTGTGCAGAAAATTAATATATACAAGTGTTTAGACACATATATCATATATTAGGGTATCGTGATGTGTACCTATAAGTTATGTTCTTCTAACTACCTAGAAGTAACTAGCATGTACATAAAATGGTAGACTATATTATTACTGCTTGTGATATATATTTGGATCTACTTATGAAGATGAGATTAAGAAGTATAAACCTAGGTATACCCAGTTGGTATAATATGTACTTATTGCCTATTATTTAGTAATAAGGGACATTTGAATCTTGAAATTGTGAGACTGATTATTCGTGATTGAGTAGTATGCTCATGTACATGAAGTATGATGTTATGGGATTTCATAGATAACTATAATATAAATGCATATCATACCCAGGTGGTAGCAACTAAAATTTATATACCTATAACTCGTTCACATGTTTGATTGATTTAATGTATGCTTGATGATTATTACTATGAGTAGCATGTTTTGTGATAATTGGTAGGACTTGGTGTATGTGTGCATATAAATTTTAAGAGTTTAATGAATGTTATGATATTGTGTTACATGGGAACTATGACTTGATTTGATACATCTAGTTTCTTGAATAGAAGCTTATGTTTCCATGTATTTAAGACTACTTTATATTTTTGATTGTGAAAAACTAGTAGTTATGTCTTAGAATACTAGACTATGGTATTATGGATTATCATAGGCTGTAGTATGTTTGAAAACTAGTTGTGATAGTTAAAATATGTAGTTAAATATATATTTATCTGAGTGATATAAATTGTAATCATTATTTCTAGTATGGGATAGAAAATAATGTAAGATTCATGCATATGTTTGATGAAATAAATGTATGCTTTGATTACTCCTACATTTAGCATGTTATGTGATGTGATTGCTAGTAGGATGTAAATTGTATGAATCTTATGGTTAAATTATGTTTGACCAATCTTGTATTGTCGATACTGAGTAAGGAGTGAGATAGACTTCACTGGCTTACTAGCATCACAATTGCAGATGAAGGCAATCCAATCAAGTGGTGTGTATGAAATTGATTGATCTATAGATCGATATTATTTATTATTTATTAAAATTTGGGACAAAGTATGTTTAGTGAGATATTGTCATTTCATGAGTATGATTTATATTTTTATATGATATCTTGCAATAGAATGATTTTATATGATAAACTACATATTTAATTTTAGAAATCATACAACACATAGGTATTTATTTGTCTCTCTGGATTCTCGTGCCATCACTATCTACTCATCCATGAATAGAGGATCATTTATTGATAGGATTAGTGTAGAAGATCATTGGTCCATAGTTGGTGTGGAAAAGTGCTCGGATGATGCTCTTCCTCCCCACAATAGTACTACTTATCGATACAATACTAGATATTGCCACAGACACTTGAGTTTGGGAACTATGCTCTAGAGGAGCCATGTATCTTATTTATGTACATTGTATTGTATTATAATTATTATTGTAAAATTTGTCATGAAGAGTTTTAATTACCTATTTACTGTGGAAATATAGTGGTGACTGTGTATTGAACTAGTAGTGGATGGATATTTGTAATTACTTTCTATATTTGTATCATGATGTGTTTTTTTATGTTGATAGTGATCTAAGATGTATGACTTGGTATACTTCTTTTTTAGTTATCTCTATTAGAGTATTTTTATGATCACTAATTAGATTTTTGTGGTGTAATCTATTTATAGTTTGTGTTAATTAAAAAAAATCACGTAGTTCTTTGTCTAACCTGGCGGGGTTGCTACATTATCTTTGAAAACTTCATATAGAACTTGTGAAGTAGAGGTTTGGCCTATTGAGGAAGATTTCTTACCCTCCATTGCCCTTCTTTTAAACCTTGTATTATAAGCCACTGGATTGTTGACTGTATCTGATACTTGGTTTTGATTTAGGCTAATGAAGTCATTCTCCTACCAATTTACCAAAGTGACTTCATCCACCTACATTTAGGTCTTTTCACTCACTTTTTCCCTCTGTGAATTTGATTCCTTTGTTTGCACTTGAGGGTATGATATACTTTGCACCATCAAATCTTAGTTTAACACTCCATTTGTGCAAGTAGCATAATTATGTGGTTGATTGCAAGGAAAGCACACCTCATAATCTTGGACTAGATTATTTTGAATGAGGAAAAGCGCTCTATAGGTGCTAGAAGTAGTAGCATTTTGCATATTATACAGTCTAAAGTAGTTGGTCTTGAGTTTGTGTACTATTTTGATAAGGTTGCCTATCATGTTGGTAAGATTGATTAAACGGTTGGTATGGTCTAGAATGAGGAACAGTAGATGTAGTTGGTGGGCTAACTGCAATAGGGGTAGGTGCCAATGAAGGTTGACTAGTAGGATGATTGGGTGGTGGTTCTAAAAAGAGAGGCATGGGAGGCCTAGGATCCATCTTTCTAGTTTGAATTAGATAATCTCATCCCTTGCAACAATGTCATATGCATCAAAGAGTACTACTCCCATAGATTGGACCATTACATCTATATCACATTTAGAGCCCTTAAATAATATAAGAACGTGATATTTGGAGGTGGCTTAATCAAGGGTGGTATTATGTCCCAAAATCTTTGGAATATAAATTTAAAATCAAACATTAGCTCATGTGGGGATCTCTTAATGGTGATAAGTTGTTACATCAAAGATAAGTGGTCACTCTTGACTTCAAATTGCTTGCACAACTACTCTCCCAACTCGTCCCAACTGTGAATGGAATTAGGTCTCAGACTCCTATACCATTGGAGGGATTTTCCTTTTAAAGAAGAGGTGAGTAGCCTGACTGCTACATTATATTCGAAGACATTATGGATTGAGAAGATATTGGCAATATCTTGTAAGTGTTCTGTGGGGGTGGTCACATTCTAACTGATAAAATATGACTAGTTTTTAAGTGTTGAAACTAGAATGTCATCATACTGAGCTAGAGCCAAACAACTTTCTCCATTAAAGGGTACGAACAATAGGTTATTTTGGGCAGCCATGAAAGGAATAAGAAATAACCTTCCTCTAGATTGGGGAAATCTACCAAAAGGAAGGGTAGATTGAATTCTTTTGGATGATCATTTTGAACCATTAGCTCTCCCAACAAGAGACAAGAATGCTTTAACTCTTCTTCTTCTAGAAAGTACAAGTAATTCAATGGAATGAAAAATAATACCTCTCAAAGATGATCTTGTTTGTCTTGGCATATAGATGAAGAACTAATCTTTGTAAACCATAAATAATTGTAGTCATCAAGTGCTCTATAGAATGTCTTAGACACTGTTGACCAAGAACAACACCGAATTCTTATTCAAACTTTGATATGTCCCACCGGGCATGCCAGAAACTGTTATCACTTGAATTGTGCACATGTTGAACTAAAAAATGACTCAGTGAGACAATGGGATCATCCCCCAAGATGTGGGACTCTTGTGCTCCTTGGGATGAACCTCCAGGGAAGGTCATCTTCCTCTAATCTAAATGCATCTAATTTAGGATCAACATGCATGCCTAAAAGAGTTGAAAGGAAATCTATTGTTAATTCTAAATCTAAAATCTATTGAGGGGAAAAGAGAGATGGGGTTGTTGAAATGTAAAGAGGTGATGCACCAAGACTAAAAAGAGCACCTCTACAGGGTTTGAAGAACACACTACATTTATAGAAAATGAGAAAACATTACACAATCTCCAAAATGAACACTTCAATTGCATAAGTGATTCGTATGAATGCACATGACACAATACAACACTAAGAGGGACAACAAACGATCCATAAATAGTGCCTATATAGACCTGAATGGACACAACATGTGACCTACAAGAGAGAGCCAAGTTTTGCACAGAGGTGCAAAGGGATGGACAGCAATGAGAGGGGCAAGAATTACCCATAAACAAAGATCAACAAACCAAAAATACACACAAGATGCAAGAATTATGAAGAAAGGCAAACTCAATTCTCATCAATTGCAAGGTTCAAGAAGTAAAGGGCTCATGGAGGGAAAATTTTGGCATCATTATTGTGCCTAAAAATGTCAACTCGTGTACAATGTAAGACTTAGGATTTTATAAGCAATGGGAATCCCACTGGTCATTGATTACAATAAAAAATATAGCTAAGAAAATTTAATGAATATCATAATTTAAGACATAATCTCTCTGTAAATCAGATAGGGATGGCCAAAATTAAATTGAGATCCTGATTGTATCCTCGAGGCATGGTGATGATTGCCTTGAACTTGAACTTGTCAATTCATCCTCTTCTTCTCATTGGTTGAGCAACAACCAATATTTAATTGCTCAATGGCCATAGCTCAATTCGAAGGCTTTCATGTATAGGAATGTGGTTGTAACTTTCTCAGGATCACTGCCTTGGAAGATTTTTCCTGATCTCACCACTTCTATCACTTCTCATAGACGCAACCCAACCATATTCATCAATGTGTGCTTTGGGCAGTTCAACTCCCACCATCTACTTGCTTTAAATCTTGACACATTTTCTTTGTCAATTTTGATCTGTCATTAGATAGATGCCATCTACCATATAAAGTTGCCCTGGTCGCCATCTATTTATCTTTGTTCATCAAGCAACTAAGGCTCGAACTTGTCCCCTATATGTTGAGCTCGCTCATTGTGAGCTCTGACTCTCCCTGGATACTATCGAACTAATTGGTCGTGACGTTCACATGATGGGCAGATGCCTGTCAACCTTTGTTGATGTCTCCCTAGGGCAGATGACAGTCATTCAAGATTTTTGCATCAATGCATCTCACTTGGATTTCAGTTTTCATGGATTTTGCTATGGATCTTTGTGCTCACAAAAGTTCCAAAGCCTTGAGCCTTTGGATTTTGTGTTGTCAAAACTTTTGTTCCGAACTTAGTCTTTGTAAGTTTTGTTGGGATTTAACTTTCACAACCTTAGTCTTCGAAAGATTTGTTCTTGCAAAAAATTTGACTGGCCTTCAGAACTTTTTTTCAGGCCCCTATCTTTTGCAATTTCTATTTCGTAACTTTGCTTGCACAATTTTTCCAAAGACCTAAATACTTAGTTGATTCTTGTGAAGTCTTCAGATTCTCTATTGATCCGAGAAACATTTCAAGCAACAATTCAGGCAACGGTTCTACCCCAATTGGTGGCAGAACTTTCGGGAGCCATAACTTTTACACCATAGCTCCGTTTGACTCCCCGTTTAAACCGTTCGAAAACTAAGAATTAGGGGAACATTGTGAGATGGCATGAGCTTTGCTCAGTGGGTTTTGACCCCTAAAAAACAAATGAAAGTGCCTCAAATCTCAATAATGCAATATAAAAATAGTAAGTTTCTAAAAATAGCAATTCCTCGAATTCTATATTGTTGTAAATCGTGGAAGTCGAACCACTTAATCTCCCTTGAGATCGGTGACCTTCCACATCCTCCTCCTACCTTCAAAATATGTATAAATAAAGATGTAACCCGAAATATAAATTAGACATCTCTTCTCAGAGATAGACATATGTTTGGATCTACAAATTTGATCAATAAAATATCTCTTCTCAGAGATAGCATTATTACAATTGTGTTGTTCTTGTTTCTTGAATTATCTTTCAACCAAAGCTTCTAAGTTTTGGATCATCTATTGTCATGATTTTTTTTGGAACTTTTGTCTAGACATTATTGGTCTTCAAAAATTTTGTTCACAACAAAAGCTCCAACTAATCTTTGCACAATTTTTCTTAAGACCAAAAATTTTGAGCAATCTTCATGAAGTCTTCAGAACTTTTGTTTGCAACAAAAGTTATGACTAGTTTTTTGCCGAAAAATATGAAGGCCAACCTTTTGAAAATGTGCTAAGTATTTTATCCTTCTAAGTCATTTGTGTCAAAACATGCGAAGACCAAAACCTTAAAACATGAAGTTTGATTCCATTCTTACCTTAGCCCATTTCATCGAACTTCGACTAAACCCTGAGAAGCCTTTCCTACTAAACCTAAAGCCTTGAGTTGAGTTCAGATGCTGCTCTTCCATAGTGGCCGAAAATGGTCAATTACTACCTATGTAGTTTAGGCATGTGAATTTCTTTTAACGATTGTGCATCTCCTGCCACGAAGATGGCTAGCCAATGGGAAATAAACTTATGTAGAATCTGCATTGTATATTCTCAAAAGCAATTGCTCTATTTTTGTGTGGTTTCAGTCATGTGAAATTTAGGGCATAACATTCAACATTTACCAAATTTATCTAGTCAATCTTGAAACTAATTTATACATTTTCTTAGTTGCTTTCCACATTTTGGGCATTTGTTTCTCTAGGGACTAATTCAACAGCCCACTGAAACTATCATAGGGTGGATTCGATGGCCCATGGAATCCCTCATGTGTTTTTGTGGGTCCTTCCCGACTTACACTAATTTCCCGCATTGTGACTTTCATTTATCACACTTCTCCATGGTTGGCCATTCCGAGTGTCATGTCCTAGAGATCCGTATATAGACCTAGTCATCCCAAGTCATTTTTCAAGTATCAAAAAAGTATACCCTAGATGTTGAGCAAACAATTAATCCTCTCCTACCTTCAATTTAGAGTTTATATTTTTATATTTATTACTATTTATGCAATGGAGTCTTCCACCTTTATACTTCAACCTTATTCAAGCCATTATAACATCATCCACTTGTACCAAAAGAGGGTTTATGTAATTGTTCATGTAGTTGCATTGCACATCTAGGGAAGAGGTGACAAAACCCTTGGTCAAGATTCCATTTACAAGGCATAAAAACTACATTAAGAATAATTCCAACGTATGGGATATGTTGTTGTAACTCCCTTTTGTTGCTCTTCATTTGAGAATCTTGTGGCAATTAGGTAGGCCAATAAAATAAAGTGATCAAATCAGACATTCTACCCGTAAACTTAGAAAAGAGAAAATAGGGGACTATACAGCAACAAACATCGCATCTGCACAAGAATACTCATAATTTGTGATAAAGCACATTACAGATTCGACGCAATAGAACAAATTCGATGGAAATAGAGGAGGGTAGATTTGGTGGCCGAAGGTGCAGAGACCACAGATTGATAAGGGTCAAACTTGTTCTTGAATAGTCTGAGTTCCAAATTTCACATAGGACTACGTCATCATTTCCATATGATTGTTGCACTCTCAGAATCCTAATATTTTGCCTTGGTGTATTCGTTTCGTCACTTCCACTATTTTGCTTAGTTCATTTATTGTCAAATTATTTTGTTTATACTATTTTTGGACATAAGGATGATTTGAATTCTGTTCTTAGATTGTATTTATCTTAGATCTCCTTGTGCACTTAGCTTTTATCATATTTTTAGTGGTAAATCACCAGGTTGCACTAAAAAGATAAAAGAATATGTGCTCTTATGATGCTATCTTACTTTGATTATATCAAAAATGTGATAAATGCATTTCACATGATTGCATCAAATTACAATTTAATGTATATTACACATGGTACCCATAATTCATTTCCTTTAAGATGAGTGATATATGAGTTATGCCACACCCCAAAAGGCATAAGGTTTGTTTATTCTACTTCAAATACAAGAAGATTCACCACACTAAAGAGTTACAAGACATTTTCCCTCGCATGGTTGGAGGTGATCATCAGACATTCTTCTATTTTGCCTCAAAGGCAATCCACAAGACACATTATAGTTGCTTCTTTAGTTGAGATGCACATAATAGAGGCACAAGGCACATTGTGCACACCAGAGTTATAAGTTACATTCCCACACATTTAGAGATTCTACAGAGTTGGCAATATAACTTGTTTACTGTCAGGGTTATTCATTCCTACTTGTTCATTTCATTCAAATAGTTCATCAACTACTTTACTATCAATTTATATAGACATTGATCCACTTGCAAATGTTTCTATTTTCTTGTAGATAGACCAAAAATTTGCATGCCAAACACAGGTGCATCGATACTTCTTTGAGGATCCTCAATGATAGTCAAGGTATTCATGAAGATAGCAAGATGTTTTTTCATATTTTGCATGTCACAAGAGTTGGACTCTATGATTAATTAGTCTCTCTCCTTTTGACTTTTCAGTGCATTATCATATCCAATTTTAACTTCAAGCAAAGCTTACAGGGTTCAATGGCAACTTCCTTTTCGAGCCTTATAAATGCACTTTTTTGTTTTACTTTGATATGTATGCACACACACACATATCGAAATGATCATTATGTAGACACTTAATTTTGGTATAGGATTAGTTATTTGTTTTGGTATTGTTTTTTATGTATATGAATCATTGGCTCATATTATGTTCTTATTGATACATTTTTTCTTTCTTTGGCCTTGTTTGCATTCCCTTGCTTTGTGTTGTCCTTACAACTTTACTTTGGCTTCACTTTAGGTCAATGATAATATATCAACATTCAAACTAGAATGCTTGCAAACCTAGAGGAACCATTTCTTTTCCTTTGCATGATTATCTATTCTCCCTAAAGATCAAAATCATTATTTTTAAGGTTTTAAATCTCCCTGTCAAGATCACCCAGTGGATCTTGGTGGTTGCAAAATCGAGTCATTCAATTTCATTTGTGACCAAGATCAACAGTTTGATCTTGGTTGATTGTGCCTTGTGGGTCCTTTGATCCTTATTTTTAGATTTTTTTGGTCTTTTGCCTTGCTTTTTGACTTCCCCCTCCCCCCACTTTGATTGTCAGCGTGCGCACTATCAAGATTAATTTGAATTCAATACGTCTATATATACACAAGCATGTTATTGCATTCAAGACGCACAAAAACTCGAAGAAAAACTCACATAAGCTATTCCATCACATAAGCTATTCCACTCTACAATCTATTGAAGTGTACACATCCCTTGTACCAAAAGTTAAATTGATAAATAATGAAAGAGCATATATAATCTACAAGTTGTCTGCATCTCATACAGAGAGATAAAGGTTGGGATCTTCATATTACACTGAACTGTTTGTTAGAGTGCATGAGTATTGATTACCAAACTATCTAAGAACAGGGATACCACAAAGGTTAGACCCTTTATAACTATATTATTTTATGCTCTTGCAAGATCTCTTGAAGTGGATTACAATTTAAAATCTGATAAAGGTTTATAATTAAATGACACAAATGAAGATGCTTGCAAATTTTCAGGGCGTTCTCATACTATTTGACCGAAATCAAACCCTGTTGACCGAAACCAAAACATGTTGCCAAAATTCCATTGTGATCATTGTGGAAGGCAAGCCCTTTGATTTTGGTTGCTTTTTCTGGACTACTCTTTCAGCACCAAATTTTAAGATCTATTACAGGGCTGCTTCCAAGCCAATCTTAAATTACTTTGAACCTCTGGTAGTGCACAAGAAGTCAAAATTCAGGGTTTTATCTAAGAACTCTCATCTATTCCCAGCTTTTAATTCCCCAGTTACCTTTGCACATTTCAAATCTCTTTTAAGGTATTGAATTAGTTCAAATTTGACCCCACCCTTCCCTATTGATGACCATTGTGCACTTTTCATAAAAACACCTACATGAGTTCATACATAAAAGGCAGGTTCCTGATCAAGAATTCAGCGTTAAAACAGTCTGTGTTGTTAGTAACAATCTATACTCTAGGACATGTAACCACAGATCTTAGATGTCTTGTCTTTTAATTATCTACTGGTAGCAAAGATTGGGCAAGCGCCACTGTGAATGCTTGCACTTTCGCAATCAGGGTACTCTCAGTTCTTCAGGGAAATTTTTCTTCCTTTGACTGATCCACGTTTTGTTCCTTACAAAGAAAAGTGATATCAGACATGAAAATGTAGCCAATTTGGTAGATATTTAACACCTCTTTCGAAAACGGAACAATAATTCAATAGGGCATGGTTTGTCAAATTAATCAGGATAACATGAAGACTTTAATGTCTCTCATATACTTATTTGCCAAACAAGTCAGAAAAGAATGCAAAGAGAGGACTTTAATGCCCCACCAGAAACAAATTTTACGTTCGATAGGCGTTTGCCGGTCAAAAGCCAAAAGCGACTTAGTGACATCCACTGAGACAAAGTCAGGCTTGCGGGTCCCAAACTGAGGGAAGCAAATAACTAAAATATCTCCAATCACACATCTATTTAAGCCTTCCGTCTATTATTACAGTTTTGAGGGGAAATCTCAGATAGAATAAAATTTCCCAAAATGACAGGAGAAAGTAGAACAAAGTCCCTCGTGCTTGTTTCAAAAGCTTATTAATATGTTCAGATATTATATTAGAAGCACAAGACGTTGCATTGAGCATTGTAAGATCTCTTATAACCATACAATGTGACTTCATTATCTCTGGTGTTTTGCAGTTTTGGGTTTTGCAAGTGAAACCATAATTAGAAAACCCTCGACTCTGCTTTTAAGAGCTAATAAATTGAACCGTTGCAGGAGTCATATTAACAAGACAATGCTAATGTTCAAAATGCAAACAAACCACCACTTACAAGAGATAACATTTTTTGCATTGACATCTCCCAAAAAAAAATTAAGCTATTCAGAAAACATGACTGAAATATTTTTAGACTATCTTTTTAAAGCCTTTTTAGTGACCTTTTGATTCGATGTCAAAACAATAATAGCTGGCCACTGCTTTGTTAAAGATCCCAGACAAATCAAGACTTACAAATAGGGCATTTAAAAAATCCACCCACATCAAGTTCCTCCAAAACATTAAGACCTCATGTATCGATTCCATGACCACCATTTATTCCTAAAGGAGAGGAATTATACTGCATAAACACAACTAATATACCTGGGAAAAAGAAAGAGTTTTCACAACTTTGAGAAATGCCAAGCCTGCTTAGCAAACATATAACACCCCCAAGAAAATCCAAAGACGCATGCATAGCTATTATTTGCTGATGCATACATGTGTCAGTCTTCCCAACTTCCTCCTGTATAAGGTTAGTTCTGTCAACAAGAAAGAGTTAAATGTCTCAGATATGGTACACTGCTTCCTGAAACCATTCAGCATTTCATGGCCATACAAAGATCAAGATATTTAAGAATAGTTTCGGCATTCTAAGTATAAACATTTACCAGCCCTGAGACACAGCCTGTGAAGGTTTATACTTTGCATGCAACGTCTTGGGTCTTTTGAAGTAGCTTACAAAAGCTTGAAAGTGAACTTGTATTTGGGAAACATTAGTAACATCGTATGGATTATTTGCTGGTGCACTAGACTGGTTCTTGTTCAATTGATGAAAAAGAACAATCAAACTTCTACTCTCCAAATGATGTTATCAGCTTTTCCTTGAGATTTCTCCAATGCAGCTACTTTATTACGGTTGCTTCCAGCCATGGATTTGCCTCTTTCTTCTTGAGGCAACTCACAGGCTTCACTGACAGAACCACACATAATGTCTGCAGGAGGGATAAAGCAATCCAAGGACAATCCAGGCACATTGAATTCCACTTCCTCTATAGTCCAAGCCTCCTCCATACGGGTTTTAGTGTGGCTCATTGCAGTTTCTCCAAATCTAAAGAGTGTAACAATAGACCGGCCAGAATGGGCAATCATCATTCCATCCACACATCTGTAATCTTCAAGGAATGAATTTATTGTGGTCTCCCAATATACAGCATCACTTCCAGTAGATTGAATTCGTGTGAGATGAGAATCCTCCATTAGGACAAGAAGTCCAGTTCTCTGACTGAAATAGCCAAAGAGAACATGTCTTATGATCTCAGCAGGGCCATCACTTCTGGCCTTCAAGGTTGATGGATCTGCACAAAGCTTTAGAATAAAGCAGTCTTCTCCATTAATTTGCTTCTCCCCAATGCATCTAGCATCGGCAAACATGCTTGCAGTGGTTCTTGGATCCAAGCCCTGAACCAGACACCAAATTTCAGTATTAGGGCAATAAAGAAGTCATGGAATCTAACCCAAATGGAAAAATAAATCTGATTTTTGGGCAAATGAAGAATCCTTATAATTGATGAAAACTGGCATAAGGATAATGTAAAGTTTATGATTTATTTACAAATTTAACTTTTTTAGCAACATGCAATAAAATTTATCTATCAAAGACATTTTGCTTGTGTGCCCAAACAACAATGACTGAATAGAAACACAGAGTTTACACTATAGTCCAGTGAGAAATGAAAAATATCACAAGCTGCACTAAAGAATTCTGTCACAGCGTATTGGCATTGTGGAAACAACTAAATTAATCAAAATATAAGAGAAATGTGCTATGTCGGCCCTTAGAAAATCTACAGAAAGCAGAATTAAATATTCGATTCCACAGGAATGCAAACACTCTCCAAACTATTCAATACTAACAGAAATGCATAGAAAAACAAAGATAAGCACAAAACTTTGGACCTGAAGAGCTCTGCGCAAAGGCCTGACAGGTCCTTTTGCCGCATGGGCACCAAGCCATGGTGTATGTCTCCAAACTAGCTTTCCATTGCTTCCAGCATGAACTTTGCTGCCTCCAACTGCAAGTTCTACATACCACATATCAGGCATCATCTGCCATAGTACAAATCCACCAGTCTCAGCAGCTTTGGAAGCATTCTTATTCTTCATTAATTTTGTAGCTGTTTCATATTCGCATGCCAACATCTTCACTTTTCCCATAGCATAGGCATTCCGGATAGAACTTTGAAACCTCGCACCTCCTGAGGCTGCTATGTATTGTTGTAGAATATATTTAGCAGAAGAGGATTCCTGCAAAATAATAATAATTTCTTTCAGAGAAAACCACAGACCCATCTCCATACCTGAGAAGAAAATAATTTCATTTGCATATCAGACATGTATGGAGAAAAAATTTCAAACCCATCTCCATATTTAATAAAATACAAATCTTCAAATATATGAATAACAATTCTTTCAATGTCAGAGATTCAGGTTCCTCCACGAGTTTCTTCAAACAGGATTAAAGAACAGCCTAGATCCCAAGCTCATATTTGCATGGCTCTTTTTAACTTTCAGATCAAACTTCAAAACTCCGTTTATGTGCCTCATAGCATTTGAGCAAATCTCTATGTTTTTCCCCATTGATAAAGAGAAAAAGAGATAATGGAGATGTTAAATGCGGCGATTTGGAACATGATTCAGAGGACATAACTCAACGTAAGGCTTGCCAAAAACACATCTAACCGAAAAAACAGCTGAAATGTAAAAGGCAATAAGGCAAACAGAAAGAGAAAAGTTTCTTACAATGGGAGTGTCCTTGATGCTGAGATGAGGAAGAGGATCAGTGCTAACAGGCACAGGAGCAAGAGGAGCACCCAAAACACCTAGAAGGAGTTGAAGATCAGACCGCTTGAAGCCCGATACAGAAGGTGCCCTGGAAAGTTGCCCTCTCATCCAATTCTGCAAACCACCCCATCCCTCTTTCTTTCCTTCATCCTCAAAGCCTTCAGTATTAGGTCCTTCAATAAGAGGGGCTAGGGTCTCTCCAATGGGTCTCAGACTTCCTGACCTTGCCATCAGTTGGTCATTCACAGGCTGCGATTGCTGCTTATTCCGCCTGAGCAATCTCAATGGAGATATACTTCTGCTGTTGGGACTATTCGATCTAGATTTGCCCGGGGACAGGCCTCTAACTACATCTGAGAAAAAATTATGTTTTTTCTCCATCTTTAATTTACCAAAAAAAAAGAGGGAAGGGTGGAAAGGAGGGAGAGGATTGGGGGGTAGGGGTCCAATAGGAAATGAGTGTGTATGCTCTTCAACAAGTGGGATGTTCTATGTTAATGGCTCTTAAGTGTTTGCATTCATTGAGCATAAGCAAGAAAGCCAAATTCCTGTGCAATTTAACCCAGTTCAAAACCATTTTTTGACAAGGACTTCGTCTCCAAATGGTATGTATATAAACACGTCTCTGCTTCTATCCGATGATTTTTCAGGTGATTCTATCCGAACCCTGCCCTGCTTGAAGATGCAACAGTCCAATGTCAATGCCTTTTTTCCTCAGAGATCTTGTGACCCACGGAATATTTTTCCAAATGGGCTTTCTTTGTAATTGTATTAACCGACCAACAGTCCTGAAACTAACAAGCATGTGCTAACAAGTGGGTATTGCAGTTTGCACAAACTACCGAATCAGATCCTTTTCATGTCACAACCCCATTAAAGCTTAGGAGAATATCAAGCGCCAGATGACCAACAGCTTAAGATAAAGTGAGGCAGAGGCAGAGGCAGAGGCAGAGGCTGTTGTGGATAGGAAATGGGTTTTGTGTTTCTCTACATGCATGAACAGTGATTTATCTACCCAGATTTTTAAATGAGAAAAGCAGGGAAATGGGGTTTGAACAGAGAGAGCGAGGTTGGGATTATGGTTATGGTTATGGTTATGGTGATACGGCTACTTCCTTTCCTCTTTCCCCACAACACATGCAGAGAGAGGTTTAGGAATGAAATCATGAAATCATGTGGGAAGAAAAGAAACTTTATCCATCGAGTGTGTACTCTGTGGTAGGCAGGGTGTTAAAAGTATTATTATTATTATGCAAATAGAGAAAAGGAATACTAAATTGCAATGCAAGTGGGGTAGGGAGGGGTGTGAAAAGTCAAGAGTCCTTCCTAACATCTACATTCAGTCAAACGTTAATTAACACAAGACATGTCCGTTACCGATACATGAGATGACGGGCGGAGCCTACAATCCATTACCTACCCAAACTCCTATGCTTCTTTCTATCCACCCCTACAAATTACAAATGCGCACCTCGCATTGTTTTCACCTTAAAACTAGTCTTACCCACTTTAAATATATATATATATATATATATACTTCTCTCTTCCCTCCTATTTTTATTTTTATTTTTATTTTCATTTTCATTTTCATTTTCATGTTTAATTAGGCAGCTTTCTTTTTCACCAAGTTAGGTTGTCCCTAATTGTCCCCCTCCTCTCCTCCGCTTCCCCTCCCCTTCACTATTAAGTGTTAAAAGTCACTTTACACAATAATAATGTTCCAATTTGAATTCCATCTATTATATATAAATAAGGATATTAAGTGTTAAAAGTCACTTTACACAATAATAATGTTTTAATTTGAATTCCATCTATTATATATAAATAAGGAAGGTTGCTTCTTAAATATAAGATTATTTAAATAATTATCAAAATATTTATTATTGTCTAAGTCAATATTATATTATTAAAAAAAATTGTTATAATCATTTATATTATACATTTCTATTTATTAATATCATTGAGGAGTTTTATAAGTAAAAAATTAATTAATTCATATTAGTCGTTAACCTTAATACATGGTCCTAAAACTTTTCTTGTTTATTTTTTAGATATCACATGTCACAATGCTAAAAATATGAATGAAGAAGAGAAAGAACAAGATCAAGTATACAAAACCTAAAACTTTATTTTTTAATTTTCGACATCTAACCAAGAGCAACGAGGGTGGTCCCAACATCAGTCTCTAATCACCTCTAAATTTCTCAGTTGCAGTCGTCTTGGCTTATAATACATGTTTCCATATTCAAATTCCAATAATAAGTCTTCTACATCATATTCAAGATAGATGTTCCAAGCTCTGTTTATTTACTTTATTAGTCGATTTAGATATTGATATATGTATTTCACTATATTTAATATGATTAATATTGTCTAATTAAAAATAATTCATTTATTGAAACACATTTTCGTGAACCCATATTATCTTACACCTCCTATCCTTGTATTTGATCTCATATTGTGTTGGATCTCAATTATTTAATACTTCTCGAGGTTAATATTATTCCTATATCTAAATCCATGGCTCCATTTCATGCTTTATTTTTTAATCCCAACTTCTAGGTGTAGACACATAAATAGGGTCACGGGTACTTGACAATGTTAATCCTTGACACATTCTAAACCACATGACTTGTACCTAAATACATGACTCTTATTGTCATTCCTCTAAGCTACGTAAATATTTATATGTGGGTTCGACCTTTTACTTTTCATCACTACTACACAGAAATTTCCAACTAAATGCTCAAACTACTTTATGCTACACTCAAACTATCTCCAACTTAGGACAATTGTCTCTAATATTTTGGGATAGGTCCATGCTAGGCAAACAAATCCACGGTTGCGAACCTTTCCACCTAAAAAGGCCACATCCCGTGTCAAATAATAATTAATTTATAATTTTTAAATTATTCTTTTGGGTCTTCACACACGTTTCATAAGGTCAGTTAAAGGAAATTGTGAAAAAGTTTTCCTATGAATACACATCAAAAGTCATTCATTATTCCTATTTGATTCTTAATTTGACACTATCTATTGAGCACCTTCACACTATAATACATTGAACAAATCTACCATTTTCTTTCCAAATTCAAGTTCATTCATAATGAACAGCGATAAGCCAAATCTAAAGCATCTTAAAATGAGTCAATAGCTGTTATTGTCAACTATCAAATCCATTTTTCTAGCTGCATACATGTATTTAATTTAACTTTTAAGGGGATTGTGGAATGTAAAACCTATTATAGCTGGGAATTGCACCCTTGTGAGAGAGTTCTTTAGGCTCCCTCACTTCTAGCTACAAGCATGGGGACAACCTCAAGATGTGGGTATCTTATGGTGAGGTTGAACCTCTAGAGTTTTTTATGAGGCTAGTTCCTCAAGTGCTTCACTTCAGCTCTTGATCTCTCACTAAAATCTACTATTGGCTAAGGAAAAGGGGTAGGAGGATGACTAAAAAGGAAATATAAACTAAGGAAGGTGATGCACCAAAAAGAAGTGATCCACTCGGTCTGGGAAAAGAGCCAACTACTAATGAACCCAAACAGGACACATGCTATTCTAGTTCTATCTCAAGGCCATAGGCATGGAGCTTTTGCATGGAGGTTGAAAGGAAGCCTCATGCTTTGAAGGATAACAGAAAAAGATCTACGAGAGACACTATAGACTGATAACACTTCCAAGAGAGCTCAACACATAGACACTTCATGTAATCCTACACAAAATTGAAAGGATCAAAAGCAAAGTGCTAGAAAAATTCACAGGTGATGAATGACAATCATACATACTATAAATGAAACCAAATGTGCACACTTATTTTAACTAGAATCAAAAAAATCTTCCTTGTATTGCTTCAAAAGAGTCTTTTACAAAGCAATTTCTATAGAGTAATTCTATCACCAATCTGAGGGATGATTTGCTTGGCTCCAAGGCCTTTATTTGTATAGAAAAGGGGGGAGAGAGAAAGGGAAGAAAGAAGAAGTCATTGATGACTGGGACTCTTATGTCATCCTCCCTTGTTGTCCCTAAATGCACTGCTCAGGATCACTAAATAATCCTCTCAAGCCCCTCTCATCTTTAAGTTTTTCTTTGGCCATATTGTGAGCAGTTAGAATGTCTCTTCTTGGCATGATGCATTTAACCTTTGCCTTCAAGATTGCCGTGGATTCTTTCTCTTTACGTGCCCTATTGAAAGGACGTGGGTCTCCATGTGTTTTAGCCATGCTGCATTTAAGCGTCGAACATTGATCACAGTGACTGAACTATGGCGGATGAGAGCCTTCATAATTTATAACTACTAGCTACTTGGACTCTCTTGTGCTCATTGGTCATCCTTATGCCACTTGTCCCTTATTGATTGGTCCTTTCTACTCCAGTTTACACCATATGATAGCCTTTCATTTGTTACATCATGATTCTTACGTTGTTAGACCAAGCTTAAGTCAAGCACTTGAAGAATCCTGATTTACTCTATGCAGAGTAATTTAGGTTCTTTGATCTCTCCAACTTTGGACTTTCCTAGATCCTTTACTTATAAAGCCTTTTAAGTAAAGTACTTAGAGAAGCCTGATTTACTATGAGTGCCAATTTGAGTGCTGATTTAGTATGAGTGCCAATTTGAGTGCTTTGAGTGTGACTTGAGACTGGAAATTTTGACTAATCTAAGATCTGGGATATTATAGATGGGTGTATGTAGAAGTAGAGCAGAATAGGGATCAATGACCTTGATTTTCATAACTATTTCTAAGTTTGTTTATGAGTATTTGTAGCTAATTTCCATCTAGTGGATAAGTGATTGAAAGTGGTCTATATATAACATTTTGGTGCTTGTCAAGATGTGAAATAGGTCTAGGCCAACCCTATGAGTGTTTTGAAGAACAAAAATATATCCATTGGGGGAGTAAAGAGGAAGGGGACATTAGCACTGCCCTTTGGTCAATAACACAATACACTAAAGTCCAAAGGACAACACTAGTGTCAAGGTGGTAGAAACAGATGAAAATGAGACATGGGTGCCTAGGGGGTGGCTTAGTTTTATTTTTGGTATATCTAAGAATGAGTTAGACTCTCACAAAAGCCAACAAATGATCAAGAGAGGCCTTAAGATAGCTCTAAGGCTAAGTTAAAGACTAGGTGGTCTCAAGTGACACTCATTGCACTCGAATAACATTTTAGATGACTACATTTACCTCACTTTATTCTAGAAATGTAGCAGAACAAAATGACTAGGATAAAGGAAAAGAAACATACCTAGACTTACCTAAGAGGTGAAGCCTGTGAATTTAGGTCATAGTCTATAAATCATGCTCCATTGCATGTCTATAAAATGAAACATGAATGAATCAGTCCTTACTTAAGAAACATCAAAAGCAAACACAAAATTGAGTAAAGAGATCAGAGAGAGATGAAAGAAATAAACACACCTTGTTGGGTACGTGAACTAATGCTAAAACTTGGTGACATCTTTTGTGTGTGTGTAAATGGTGATCAAATAGTGAATAACTTGGAGTGAGCTAATGCCTTACTCAATCCTCATGTGTGGATGGCTCAATAACTCAAGTTGGCCTTGACTTCATCATTACCCACCCCTATTTGGTGGATCATAAATTATGAATAACTTGGATTGGACTGATGTCTTGTCCAATCCTCCTATGTAGGTGGCTCAAGAACTCAAATAGGTTATGATAACATCATTACCTACCCATGTGTAGTACATAAATCTAAAACTAAAATTATGCAATGTAACTAAAGATGTGTGATGTAATTGAAACTGCATAGGATGGCTCTAGGGACACTCGTAAAATCTAAAATGTAAAACAACTCAAGGGCCACTTAGGAACTCAGGAATGTAGCTTAGCAACTACTCAATAATGCCAACTATTGTAGACAAAATAAGGTATCAATTTGGTGTAAACCTAGTACAAATGGTGTCTAGAGTAATAATGTGGAGAATGACATGGAGTTTCATTCCATCTAAGAGTATTGGTCTCAAATTAAAAATATGGGAATAGTGCACATGCCCCCAACTCTGATATCTATGTATATGGATTTTGGACTGATTCATAATAATCTATGTCTGAGTCTCTAAAATTGAAATGGGAGTGATCATGTTGTGCATGAAACCCCCAATTTAAACAAACCTATGAAATTTTGTGTGTAACTAAGCATAAACCAAGCATATATGATAATCTATGACTGAGACTATAAATCTAAATTTTAATTATTATACCTTTATGATAATTTTAGATTTTTTTGTTTTCAGGGCTATTGGATAATAGCGTGGTCCCCTGGTCAATATGCACTATGCTAGTGTAATTTTTGCCACTCTATTAACCATCTATGTTATTTATATGCAAAATTGAGACTATTCTATATGTGATTATTTTTCATTATGTTTTCCTGAATCTAGGCTCTATAATTTGTGTTTGCATGTTGAAAAATGTGTTTTGACTGCACTAGGATGGCTTGATCTCTGTGACAAAACCCTATGAATGCCCCCTCTTTTGAGGGGAGTTGTTGAACCTCTATAACAACTACTCTCAAAATAAAATTTATCATATGTGTTGGACTAAAAACATATGATATCTGCATGATAAACTAATATAATGTATATACATCACATCAGAATGTAAAATAATATGAGCATAAGTTGGTAATGTATGATGTATATTAGATCTAGCATTCACATGGTTGTCAAGATAGATATAACAATGTAAATATGTATATGAATGGCAAATCTGAGTATAATTTGAGTAACTACCTAGGGGGAAGGGGCATGGTATCCATCAAGACACCTAAAGAGGAAGGGGAGATGCATGAGGTCCCTCATGGTAATGCAAATTGAGTGTGCAAACAATAAACAATAGATAAGTGTCATGGTCATGATGCATACATGAATGCATACATACAAACACATAAGGCATGTAAAGTAAGCCAAGGGGCCACAATACAAGGGTATGGGTACATGCCACTAAGTCTAAGAAATTAAACATATAAGGACATGTTTCAATGTCCACATACACATAGATCAAATAAGGTTGGCTTAGAACCATATGGAAGGACATGTTCAAATGTTTGCATACATAATCAATAAGGCACACACAAAGGCATGGGCATATGTACAAAACATACACACAATGAAATGAATTGGTGTATATCCATAGAACAATGGCATGTTCAAATGTCCTCAAATAGATGTAGAAATAAAGAGATACAATCAAATCTAAACTAGTAAAGCTAGAAATGAAAGTATGCATGAACATGTGGTACAAATCTGTATAAGGGCAAATATGTACAAAAATTAAGTTTATAATAGTAATAATTGGTAGAAAATATTAGTATAGGATGATCAATATCAAGATATAATCAATGACAAATTTGTGATATGGAGTATAGAAAGATATAGCTTGATAAACTGGAAGCTATGTAATATGATGCCCCCAATGATGTGATAATTTTTTTAATTTAATATATGTATTCTTCCATTAGATTTCACCATGAGATTTTAATTAGTGATCCAAGTCTAACACACCAAGTATGTTAACTTATAAAATAAACATGTAACATCTATATGTCACTGATCACTATCATTAGTGTCAGGAATCTAAGAACAACAAACATGCTCTGACTCCACTGGTTAGGATCTTGCTCCTCAGAAAGAGCAAAGTATGATTACCAAATATATAAGCAATTGAATATGCAGAAATAACCAGAAACACAAGTAACTAGGATTCACCAATAGCACAGAATATGAGAGACAATACACTATCTTGTATTAACACTAACAGAAAAGAATACATCAAAGAGCCGCCACACTCTTTCACCTTACAGAGATTCGCCACACCTCAAGTGTACAGTAATTCTTCTCACACACACTCTCCTACACAAAAACGGTCCCAACAACCAACTCACACACAGAATTGGTGTTCACCTCACCAACCAGTCAGTAATAACCCTGCCGGTACATCAAGCACTCTATAGCACTTCAAGCTGATCTCTCATGAACCTGCAACCTGCAATTCAAAGACCAAACTTACATGTAGATCACCAATGAGCTTGCAACAACCTGCAACTCATAGATCTTACAACTAGAAGGAACTCTTCCTTTCTATCTCATGCCTTAAACAATACATGCCAATGGGTCTATAAATAGATCCCTAACTCAAACAATAACTAAGACTCTT
The DNA here is from genome assembly GCA_037957365.1 of Torreya grandis. Taxonomy (NCBI): domain Eukaryota; kingdom Viridiplantae; phylum Streptophyta; class Pinopsida; order Cupressales; family Taxaceae; genus Torreya; species Torreya grandis. Next base: position 1,754,397 of record JARHVA010002564.1, read on the forward strand.
AATTTAGACAATTATCCTCGCAGCCCAAGACTCTGGCTGGTCTTGACATGCAAACTCATCGTTCACTTAACTAACTGTCCGTGAAACGAACACTTCGGGAACACACAGTCGACCGACGTCGGTCCCTGCTGGTCTGGTTCTGCTGACGTCGGCCGACTTACTGCCGTCGCCGGTTTCCTTCTGCACTGGATCCTGCCGACGTCGGTCATGCTGCCGACGCCGGTTCCTGTAGAACTCAGCAACCATTATTCCTCAGTTTGCAAAGGTTGAAGCTTTTAGCTCCACAACCTAACAATTAGATGAAACAAATCATAACTAAATATAGAAAGTAATTACAAATTTCTAGCCACAGCTAGTAAAATAATATAGTCACTATTTTCAAGGTACAAATGAGTAATTAATTATAATTCATTAGGTTTAATGTTTTAATAGTAATAAATACAATACAAGATACAAGATATAAGGTACAAGGTACAAGGCTCTATGAAGCATGAGTTCACAGACTCTAGTATTTATGGTAATCTCAAGTGTAGTCTCCAAATAAGTACTCTTGTGGGGAAGGAGAGCATCATCCGAGTGTTTTTCCACTCCAACCATAGATCATCAATCTCTTGCATAATCCTCTATCAGGAAATGGAGCTCTCTTCATAGATTAATAGATAGTGATGGTTTGGGAATCCAAAGGGACAAGCTGGTACTCGTGTGTTGTAAGATTTCTAAAAACATGATGTGTACCATAAAGAAATATGTTCTAACATGATATTTCACAAACATATAAATCATGCATATGAAATGACAATGTTTAACTAAACATTAATTTGGAAATGTTTTCAAATAGTTATTGATCTCTAGGATCAATCAAACTCATATGCACCACTTGATCATATTACCTTCATCTGGCATTGGTAATGCTAGTAAGCTAGTGAAGTTCGTCTCACTGCTTAATTAGTACCAATAATGTGATATTTAATTATTATAAATATAACCAATAGATTCATACATATTACTTCCTACTAGTAGGCATAAAAAATGCTAAACATGAATAATCAAAACACATACATTTAGTCCATCAAACGTATGAATAAATCTCCACTATATTATTTACCACGTAAATAATAAGCATAACAAGTACAGTTTATACCAACTGGGTATAATATATATTTAGACTGTATATTCTAATTTTTGTAAGTAGATTCAAATATAGTACATTTTATGATAAACAACAATATCATAGTCCATTACTTATATGTACAACTACTCAATTACAAATAATCAATCATGATAAAGAAAGTCATAAATCTCACGAAAACATAATCTTTCATTTAAACAACTTGTTACATTTCTAATAGACTATATTCATATAGTTATAGTTTCCTAAACCTCATGATCATATATATGGATTATTTTAACAGTTAATAAAACTATAGATATAAACACACCTCTATATGATATATATGCATGTAAGTACCCAAGTCCTCTTATTGATCACTTGTACATACTAAATATATTCATAACATGTACCATATATAAGTACTCAAAAAATATGTAAATTTTGTATATAAATGCCAACAGTCATTTGTATTTTAATCAAGAACTTCATAACACACAAACACTCACATAATTCCTATATGTATTTGGACTTAATAAAAATCTATGCATATTATCATATATATTACTATAGGTTCGAATTCATTGAATTGTTTTATATAAAACTATTGTGCTTCAAAATACATTACTAGTCTCTATAGAGAGTTTAAAACAAGTACCTCTTCCCAATAAATGAATATAATCGTATTATTTGTATAACTTGTATGTAATATCCCAACATAATTCAATTCATTGTTAACATTATTTCTTGAATAAGTTAACGAAAATCTTGAAGGTATACAAATTTATATAAGAGCTAAGATAAGGCTTAACTACTTATCATACCCAATCTATGATAGTTTCATATTTTCCCTCAACCCAAACATAGCTAAAACATAGACTTAATTTTCACATAGCTTTCACATATATTTCTTCATAGGTCTAAATGTTAACATATACACAGTTCATATATATACCCACTATTCGAATAACTAATTATACACAGTCCACTCCTATATGTATATTCTCACAAATTTACAAAACAAAGGAAACTAGTTCATATATATTCTCATTATTCAAATAACTAATCATACATATTCATATATTATCATGGATTGAATAATAAATAACCTCAGTTCATTCTTATAAATACATCACTATATATATAATGGTATATTTGTAAAGAATATATAAGAACTAAAAACATTCTTATAAATAACATATGTTTTGTTATTTGTTATATAACGAAAGTTCATTCTCAATCATTTGCACCATTCTATATAACAAATACATATGCTGACAATACATGAATATTCTACACAGTGTGTTATTTTGAATACACACCAACTTAGTATCATTATTTTAAATATATGTTATCGACTTCACATAGAGTTCTATTTATTAACCAAATGCTAGTACATAATTTTATCTCCTATAATATCATCTACACTAAATTATATTCCCTATGCAATTCATTTACATAGTTACACTATACATTTTATCCATCTGGTAAATATATATCTTGTTGTATAATATATAAATGCATGTCGACTTAATATAATGTTCCTTTAAATTCTTCAAAGATTTCATCAATTAACAAAGTTTCACCAACTGATTTACCTGCACTGTGACTATATAGAAGTGCCTAACATAGAATTTGTATCTCCTAAATAATTATGACAGACTACTTGTATATATCATTGAGATTATAGCTAGGATCAAGGTTTTAATGTAGTGATATTGATTCATCTATATGGTTGGGCATCCATTCAATCAATATAAAAACTTTAACTATTCTACATACTAGATTTTGCAATATATATCTTTATGAATATAGAACAAACTTATCTAATAAAGGCCAAAAGTCATGACCTTCCTAAGACATCCTATGACATACCTACTGCACCAATCTTTTGCCCACAATTCATTCACTCTCTTTCTCTCTAGTTCCTCCTTTTATTCTTCTCCTATGCTACCAACTTCCTTTCCTTCTTTTTTTTTCACTTTTCCAAAAGCTTCCATAAGCTGCCAAGCTTTCTGCTTTTCTCTAATTCACCCTAAAACATGTTTTAATCTTTATGTTATTCATTTTTTGTGTTTTTTTTAATTTTCTCATTTATATATTTTTTCTAATTCTAAGATTATAATAATTAAATCAATTAACTTTAACTTCCAAAAGCCTTTAAAGCGTATCTATTTTTTTTATAATTTAACAATAGTTAACTCACTAATTTTTGTCAATGCATTTGATCTTCTACTAATAAATTGACTATGCATTCCAAGTAATGTCTAGGTTTAGTTCATAGGTTAGTCTTAGAAAAACAATATAAATGTGTTACTTATCATAGATGACTGACATCATGACTTGATAACAATAAGACTAATATAAGGTCGATGATACTTTTTAATAGTAATTGGTATTTTGGATAATTATTATACCAATCCTAATAATATTATAACAACATAATTATTGTGTTATATAGATTATATATCTCTTTTGTTATCTTTAAATATATATAGAAAGGCATTAAGCCATATAATGATATTCCTGAATATCATATAAATAACTATCTAATGTTCTCAAACATTACATGAACATGATGGTTAGTCTATATATGGTAGTACCAGATATTATTCATGCAAATTTACATTATTTTAAAACATTAATAATCTTGACTTAAAAAGCATGACATAAGCACAGTAACATTCTACACTAAATCTATGTATAATCTCTACAATACAATTCACACAAGATTAATTTCACATAGGCATAAAATTAAACTAAATCACTACTAACACACATAATCAACTATATAAATGCAAATAACTTCAAAAAACATATTGATTCTAAAAATTCAAACTATGCATATAATGTGTACTATTTAACTTGGTGTGTGTATGGGTTCTAGTCATTCCTCTGTCATCACCCAACACCTCCATCTACACCACCCTCTCTGATGATGCTCTCTTTTCATCATGTTTTGAGGGAAGAATATCTCTTGCATCAAACTCATGCCAAGAAGGTAGTTAGTCTATAACATCATGATATATATCATAAAATACTACTGTAATAACAAATCAACATGGTAACAATGTAAATAATATATAATATAACTACCTCATAGTAATGTAATCATGAAATCAAAGCAACATACAACTCTCCCATAACAACATATGACTAATAGCTTAGTTAATAATAATAAATCAAATTACCAACCATAAAAATCCATGAACAATCAAGTAAATTTTCTTAGTGAAAAATTTGGATGTAACATCATTCCTCGTAAAGCTAGTCATCATTCTGATGATACTTATTCAAACATTAGTTATAAATTAAAAACATTGTCTAATAGAAAAATAACATAGTATGAAGCATCAAATCAAGCAAACAAATGTAGAAATCACTTGTAGAACCATCTTAGTCCTTTTAAGTAGCACTATCCTCAAAATATTGGTCCCATAAGAACTTGCACTATGATACTACTCTATTACACAAACAAAGTTTACGAGTGTCAATTACTCTGATTGGTTCTGCCATGACCACTCTAGGATCCAAAAGTTGCAAAGTATTCCAATTCAACATATATGAAAGATCAGTTATATACTTTTAAAAATAAGATACATGAAAGACATTATGAAATAGAGTTAGGGATGGTGGTAATGCAAGCCTATACACTATAGGATTGACCACTTCTAAAACCTCAAAGGGTCCCACATATCTCGATGAAAGTTTCATTGACTTCCTAAATTTAATTGATCTCTTCTATAGTTTAACCCATAAGAACACTTTATCATCTACTAAAAACTACCTAGTTATTCTCTTCTAATCAACATAACTCTTCTACCTATCATTGGCCTTAGCCAATCTCTATCCAATTAATCTGACTTGATTTTTCATTTTTGAAAGCATCTCAGGTCCAAAGATTACCCTATCTTCCAACATGTCCTAACTGATTGGTATCCTACACCTTATTCTATATAATACTTCAAATGGTGCCATCTTCAAAGTTGATTAGTATAAGTTATTGTAAACAAAATTAACTAATGAAAGATAATCTTTCCACTTGTACTGTTGATCTAAGTAATACATATGAAGAAGATCCTCTAACACCTAATTAACTCATTCAATCTGACCATTAGTCTATGGGTGGTATGCAGTGTTGAGGTTTAATCACATACCCAAAGATGAATTTAGATTTATCCAAAATTTAGAAGTCATCCTCGAATTGCAATTTGAAATTATATTTTATGGAAATCCATGAAATTGATACACTTCCTTTATGAACATCTTCATAAGAGTATGTGCATCATCTATCAAATTACCTGGTATAAAATGAGCTACCTTGGTTAGTTTATCAACTACAACCAAGATCATGTTGTGCATGTTTTGTGACAAAGGTAAAGCTTGGACAAAGTCCATATTGATTACCTACCACGTCCATTTTGATATGTCATGTGGATATAGCAAGCCAGTCAGATGTACATGTTCATCTTTCACTCGCTAACATTCCAAATAATGTGACACAAATTATGTTGCATTTTTATTTATTCTCTTCTAGAAATAAAGTGGTTTAATATCTATCATAAGATTGGATACTCCTATATGTATTGAATATGGGGCATTATGTAGTTATTTTAGCACTGTGCTCCTCAGATTCTCTTGATTTGACACATACATCCTTCTATTGTATTACAAAAGACCAACATTCTCTAATCTAAATCCTTTACACTTAGAATTCTTAGCATTCTTAGAAAATGCTTTTCTAACCTGATCATATAATTCATCTCCTGGTGAGAATTTGATCACTTGATCTTTGAAAGCACTTTTGTAGTAGCCACAGTTGCTATGTACTTCTTATGACTAAGGGCATCAAGTACTCTATTTTCCTTGCCTTTGATATAGTTTATATCAAAATCATAATCAAACAAGAATTTTAGCCAACATATATAATGAGCATCCATATTTGATTGGGTGAAGATATACTTGAGTCCCAAGTTATCAATCTTGAGCTTAAATAGTTTTTCCAACAAATAATGCCTCCAAACTTGTAAGGCATACATAATTATTGCAATTTCTAGGTCATGAAGGGCATAGTTCACCTCATAAGGCTTCAAATTTTTTAATTAATAGGCTACCACTGCACCATCCTGTATAAGGACTCTCCTAGTCCATCCCTTAACACATTTGTAATCACTAAAAATTGACCATTGGGGTCAGGAACTCTTAGCAATGGTGTAGAATTAAGCCTTCTTTTCATTTTCTAAAAAGCTACTTCACACTTGTCTAACTAGATAAAACTTTGGGTTTTATGCTACATAGAGGTAATCAGATTAGTTATCTTATAAAAATTCAAAATGAATTTTCTATAATAGCTCGTTAACCTCATGAAACTTATTACCTCATGCACATTATTTGGTGTTGGACACTCCATAATGGATCTTATCTTTATTAGATCTACTAAAATACCATCCACAAAGATAATATGTCCTAGATATTACACTCTCTTTTGAGAAAATGCACACTTGGACAACTTTCCATATAACTTGTGCTTCCATAATTAGTAAAACCAGTTCTAGATGTTGAAGATGCTCCTCTTCATTCTTAGAGTATATAAGAATGTCATCAACAAAGACCAAAATAAAATGATTTAAATAATCTTTGAACACACTATTTATGAGATTTATAAATGTTGTTGGAGAAATTTTCAACCCAAATGGTAACAATGTGAACTCATAGTACCCATAACAAGTTCTAAATGTTGTCTTTAGAATATCCTCATCCTTTATCCTCAACTGATGGTATCCTATTCTAAGATCAATCTTAGAAAATATTGGTTACCCCATACATCTGATCAAAAAGATCATCTATATGAGGTAGTAGATACTTGTTTTTGATAGTCACCTTATTCAACATTCTATAATCTATGCAAAGCTGAAGGGTACCATCCTTCTTCTTGATGAAGATAATTGGTGCACTCCATGGTGATACACTTGGCCTAATCAACCCTGATGACAAAAATTCCTAGAGTTGAGCCTTCAATTCAATTGATTTAATGGTTGTCATCTTGTATGGTGCCTTAGACTATGGTTTTGATCCAGGTATGATATCGATATAAAAATCAAACTCTCATTTAGGAGGCAATCCAAGCAATTTCTCTAGAAACACATCATGAAAATTGTTAAGAAATGGATAATATTCAAGGGATGGTTCCTTAGATTACTCCATTTCATTTTTCTTGAGATTAAATGTTTGGCACCCTTTTCCTTGAGCCTTCTTGAGCTGCATTACATAAATCTACCTAAGCCTCAACTCTCTTTTCTCGCCCAAAATTTATGTCTGATTTCCAAAATCATCCTGACACTCAACCTTCTTCAGATAGTAGTCAAATTTAGCCTTATGCTTCACAATCCAGTTGAATCCTAGGATCACATCATATGAGCCTAATAGTGCTACATAAATATCTACTACTATTATGAATTTGGGCAACCTAATCTTTACTTCAACTAAACACTTGTCAACTTTAACTTTTGTATCATTCTGATATTATATTGACCATGCATTCAACATTACCCCAAATTTTTAAATAACTTATTTAGAATTATAGAATCTATAAAATATTATGTAGCCCATGTATCTATCAAAATAGAAACTAGATGTTCAAATAAAATACTTGACAATTTTATAGGTGAAGCTTAGAATTCAACTTGTCAATTATCAACTACCACATGAATACATTGCTAAAAAGTTCCTTGCTAAGGAGTAGAACCTTTTTTAGTTGTCTTAACATGGTACACTCATGAGCATAATGGTCACTTGCACAAATGAAGAAACTCTCAGGTGGTCATTTCCTATCAGACTATTGTTTTCCCTTGATACCACCTTTAAAACCATTGCCTGATTTCTTGTTTCCTAAACCATTATTGAATCTAGCATTCTAATTTTTGAATTGACTCTTAGAGTCCCCACCCCTTCGATTCTAGTTCTTATTTTTGAAAGTTAGTTTATAAATTCTATTTTTTTTTATTATACTTGTCCTTGACCTAAGCAATGGATTTTAACTTATGTTCCTGCTTGACTGCCTTCTCAAAGACCTAGTCCATGGTATATGGTCCATGAATGTCTACCTCTCCACCAATATAGGGTTTTAATCCCATGATGAACTTTCTAATTTTGAACATCTCATATGCTTGATACTGAGGTACATATTTCAGAAATTTGGTAAACTATTCCTAATACTCATTCACCAATAAGTCTCCTTGTTTTAGATTCTATAAATTTGTAAGCTTTTGATCAAAGTATAATTATGAAAACCACAAAGATATGAACAATGTCACAAATTGATCCCAAGTAGTGGTGGTTGAGTTAAGATTCATTTCCAACTTCTTGTTGGCTCACCATGTAGATGCTTCACTAGCCAAATGGTATGTTCTCTAAATTGCTTTTGTAACTTTATAGTAGTTTAAAATTTTGAAATAATTCTCCATCTTAGTCAGCCATGCTTCAGCTCTATCACCCAAAATAGTTCCATCGAACTTAGATGGATTCACCTTTTTCATATATCTAGCCAATTCTATAGCTACATGTGCTCTTATATCCTGAGTTATTTCCTGCTCAGCGGGATGCTCTTTAGGTACATCTTAGTGTACTTCCTCTTCATGGCCATGAAATTCCTATTTTAGGGCTAAAATTCAATCCCTGATTTCATTCATGGATGTGAGAATCTGATCTAACTTTTCTTATTTTTCAATGAAAAATTGATTAAGATCAAATGGAGTGGAAGGAAATTACTTAGATGATTCAAAACAATATAATTATATATGGCAAAATTAAAAGCATAATAAGTAGATCAACAACAACAATTGGTGAAAGAGTAGAATAATTAAATATTATGTTGTAGCCACTTCAAGGTGGAAACCTCCACAATAATACAATAAGAACAAAATTCATAATATGATGATAAAAGATGAACCACTACCTCCTTTATATACTTTACTTAGCCATGGTTATTCTATAGGCTGACTATACTAAGAACATTGAGAAATGTAACAAGATAATATGAAGATGTGTAAGCCACAAGTCAACCACACATATCCCTAGATGCACTATAGATTAAGGGAATAACATGCCTCTCCCCTTAAAAAAAATGTTATCCTCGAGGTTAAATCAAACTAGTATGTTTTCTGTAAGAATGCTTCATCCTCCCATTTTGCATCTTTAGAATGCAAGTTCTTCCATTTGATCAAATACTGCTTAATGTATTTGTTCTATAGTTGATTAGTGCACATGTGAAAGATATCCTTAGGATCTATAATGACTCTACCTTCTTCATCTAATTAAGGTAACTCAGTTTGAGTGGAAACTCTAGGTCCAATTATTTTCTTCAGGTAAGATACATGGAATACCAGATATATGTAAGTGGCTAGGGGTAATTCTAACTTGTAATCCACACTACCAATTTTTTGCAAGATTTGGTAAGGGCCATAATACTTAGGTGATATCATGTTATCCTTTTCCTATTACTTAAGATACATCTACTTATATAGTTGTAAATGCACAAAGACTTGATCACCTATGTCAAAATTTTGCTCACTATATTATTGATCTATTTTCTATTTCATTTGATTTTGTACCATTACTAAATTCTCTCACAAAATGACTAACACCTTGTATTGATGGTGAATGTGTTCCTTAACAACTCAAACCTTAAGATGCATTGTCAAAACTAAAGTGATGGATGGGAGGTGATACCCATATAATACCACAAAGGGAAACATCTTGGAAGAAGTGTTATACCACCATTCAATAAGTGGTAGTCAATGAACCCATTTATCTTGTTTGTCATAAATAAAATAATGAAAATACCCTTCAAGACATTTTTTGACTACCTTTGTCTTTCCATCAGATTGAGGATGATAGGATTAGTTATGCGCTAATTGGGTACCCAAACATGTAAATAATTTAGTCTAAAAATTACTAGTAAAAATGAGATCTCGATCAATTAAAATGATCTTTGGAGTGTCATACAATTTTTGAACTATATTGAGAAAAGTATAAGCTACTGTAATGGTAATAAATGACTATGACAAGGAGCAAAAATGAGCATACTTGGTGATTTGATCCATAACTACCATGATAACATTTTTAACCTCAAACCTTGGTAACTCTATAATGAAATTCATGGAAACTTCTTCCCAATACTGGATAAAAAAGACCTAGGGTCTTAATAGTTTCACCTTTATTTTATTAGCATACCATGCATTCAACCACATATTTTTGAACATCCCCTCTGATTCCTTCCTTAAATAAATCTTACTTGATTTAATGATATGTTTTCAAATTTTTTGAGTGTCCTCCAAATGGAGAAGCATGAATTTTATGTTTGAGGAGAGAGTGATTACAAAGGTATAATCTATCTTTATACCATAATGTGTTCCCCTTCCATGTAAATTTTTTAGATTCATTATAACCCTACTAAAGATTGTGAATCAAATCCTTGGTAGCACTATCATTCTCTCATTTTGATCTTGCTTCCTCTATCCAATCTACCTACCACATGGTCATGGTGCATAACAATGCTTCAAATGATTCATGCCACTAAGAGAGGGCATCTTACACCATATTCTCTTTTCTTTTTTTATACACTATTTCAAAATCATAGCCTAACATTGTAGTCAAACATTTAAATATTTGAGGCTATCATGATCAGTCTTTAACTGTAAGTGATGATCCATCAGATACAGTCACCATTGCTTATTGCATGAAAAATAACCATCATCTCTTTCTCATATATTGGTTTGAGCCTATTTTCCCCCTTATATTAGAAAATTTAAAATGCTAGTGGTCTGCCTTATTGCATGAGTACATCCCCCATGCCATATCTAAATGTGTCACACTCCACATTAAAAGTTTTTGAAAAATCAAGAGCAGCCAAAACTAGAGTTGTGCACATAACCATTTTCAATTGTTCAAATGACTTGGTAGTTGAATCAGTCCATTAGAAAGAGTCTTTCTTCAGCAAATAGGTGAGTGGAGATACAATTCTACCATAATTTTTGACCAACCTATGGTAGTAACCAGTTAGCCCCAAAAATATGCGGAGGTTCTTGAGGGTCTTAGGAACTTACCACTCCATCATTGCTTGAATTTTATTAGGATCAAATTTCACTGCTTCATGTGAAAAAATATGACCCAATTACTCCACCTCTTAGACACCAAAAACACATTTAGAAGGTTTTTCATAAAGTTGATGTTGTTCCATAACTAAAAGCACCTATTTCACATGCTTCAGATGGTCTTCCCAATTTTTTTTGCAGATGAGGATATCATAAAAAAATACTAATACAAACTTTCTCAAAAATAGCCTAAAAATAATATTCATCAAACTCTGAAATGTAGATGGTGCATTTATGAGGGCAAAAGGCATGACCATAAATTCATAATGGCATTCATGAGTTATGAAATGTATTTTAGGTATGTCCTCATTACGGATGTGAATATGATGATATATAGAGTGAAGATATAGCTTGGTAAAATAAATAGCACCATGCAATTCATCTAACCATCATCAATTACTAGAATAGAAAACTTATCTTTGATGGTGTATTTGTTGAGTTCTTTGTAGTTTCGGCACATCCTCCAACTGTCATCTTTCTTCTGCACCATGACCACTGGGGAGGAATATTCACTTTGACTATGTCAATTGATTCCTACCTCCAACATCTCTTATACCATATTTTCAATTTCACTCTTTTAGGCATATGGATACATGTAGGGTCTAATATTGGGTGGTGTACTTCCTAGAATGAGTATGATGGCATGATAATGTGTACAACTTGGAGGAAGTCCTTTTGGCATATCAGTAAAAACAACATAATGGTCATAAAACACCTTTTTAAAATCAAGATGTGTAGACTCTTTGGTTGGTTGAACCTCCATGGAAAATAAATGTGCCAAAAAACCTTCTGCATCTTTTATGAGAATCTTCATCATCTGGTGGGAACTAACCAATTGTGGAGATTTAGCTCATAAGCCATGTAGTTCAAAATTATTTCCTTTTGAATGGAACCTCATGAATAATTCCTATAATTCATCTCAATAGTGCCCAAAGTGGTGAGCTGTTGCACTCCTAAAATAATGTCATACCCTCCCATGGAAATAGCAAAATAGGGGAATCTAAAAAATAGTCTCCCATAGAAAGCTTAATACTATGACATTTTCAAAAATAGCTGAGTGTACCACCATCTATAATCATGACCTAAAATTCTAGAGCTGGGCAAATGAAATAATTTAAAAGAGCAACCAACTTACTATTGATAAAGTTATGTGTACTCCTAGAGTCAATTAACATAGTCACCTTTTGTTTCTTCAAGAAACCTACCACTTTAAGAGTTTGAGGAATATTAATGCCTAAAAGTGCATGACAATAAATAGTCAGTTGAGAATCTTCAAATTCATCTTTAGGTTCTTTTAACCCTTCACTTAAATCCTCCTCATCATTTTCCTCATCACTGGTATTACCAATGTAAAATAACTTCTTTTCATCACATAAATTCCCTATTATCCATTTGTTATCATAACTAAAACACAAACCTTTTTCATGATTTTATTCTACTTGTTGAGGTATCAATTTGGTAAGCTGATAAAATGATGGTGATGGAAAGGTGCATTTATGAATATTGGTGAAAGGTCTTTGTCTGATTAACTCTTTTTATTAAACCATGTGTGCCTTTGATATGGTCTTAAATATAGCACTAGGATGAAACATGTGAACCTCCAATTGGATGTTATCTTTGAGGTCACCTAAAAATAGGTCAATCATATTTTCTTCAGTGATGTCTACCACACATAAGGAGAGATTTTGAAATTGATGAATGTAGTCCCTGAAAATTCTAGTTTGGCATAACTTGGTTAATTGATTGAAGTCATTTTTAGAGACATTATTGTGATAGTGGAGTTATAAATCCTCATAAAATATTGACCATGAAAGTGGGATACCCTTCTTTTTCTTTTGATCACACAACCAATGATACCAAATGAATGGCTCAAGTTCTAGATAGAGAGAGGCCATAACCAATTTTTACAAACATGGAGTTTGATGTAGATCACATAAATTTTCAATTTGAGTGAGTCAAGTGAGTGGATCAATACCATAAAACTTGTGTAGGTCTATTTTTGGAAACATTAGCTTAGGGCCAAAATTGGTATTGGTATTGTCTGGAGTAGGAGAACCAAACTAAAGTGGCGGAGGATTATTTTGTAGTGACTGAGATGAAAAGTTGGGCAATTTCCTAGATATTTATTGTAATTGATCCTTCATGCTATCTATGTCCCCTCTCAAACCTATAATATCCCATTGAACCATATCGAAATCATATTTTTTCACCATACCCTACAACTTTGACTTAAGTTGTTAAATTATCTATGAAGTAGATGGATAAAAAGTTTCAGATTCCATGTCATCCTTGTGAGGAGTTTTTGGAGTTTCTTTCCCTTTCCCATGTTCATGAGTATTTATACTAGCCATACACAAACCCTAAGAGGGTTTTAGCCCTATAAAAATGTATCGATTGAATACACCATTGTAATCATCTCATTGAGATGAATCCAATGATTACTATTGTGCATAAGGGTGAAAATTTTTGACACAAAAAATGTTTTAGTAGAATATACCATTGCAATCATCTCATATAGATGAATCCAATGATTGCTAATTTTCACAAGGTAAAAAAAAATTCTAAACATTTTTTCAAACCCCAAAAAATGTTTTTTATTTAAAAAAAAAAGCCTCATGAACAAAATTGCAATGACAAATAAAGTCAATTCCTCTTGGATCACAAATTATTATTTTTAGCCTTCTAGTGCTTAGGATACTAGATCCCAAAAAAATACACCACAAAAAATTTCTCAAATTGATGCTCTGATATCACTTATAAGGAAATTACTTAGATGATTCATAATAGTAGAATTATATATGACATAATTAAGAGTAGAATAAGTAGATCCATCATAATAATTAATGAAAGAATAGAATAATTAAATATTATGTCTGAACTACTTCAAGGGGAAAACCTCACAAAAATGCAATAAGAATATAATTCATAATATGATGATAAAAGACTAACCAATACCTTCTATATATACTCTCCTTAGACATGGTTATTCCATAGGCTAACCATACTAAGAACATTGAGAAATATAACAAGCTAATATGAAGATGTGTAAGCCAAAAGTTAGCCACACATATCCCTAGATGCACTATAAGTTAAGGGCATAACATGGAGGGTTATTGTCATTAACATTAGAAGGATCCTCTATGAATACTCTATATCACATCATTCTCCTTTTTGGTAAATAAAAGGATACAAAAATGTTAGTGGACTCATTAGGTCTTAGAATTTGAGCCATAAATCTGATACCACATGTAACATTCCCACTAAGATTGACATAAAATGACATGATAATTTTTTAAATTTAATCTACATTTTATTCCATTATATTTCACTAAAAGATTCTAATTAGTGATCTAAGTCTAACACACTAATTATGTTAATTTATAAAATAAATATGTAACATTTATCTATCACTGATTACTATCATCAGATGAAATAAATCATAACTAAATATAGAAAGTAATTAAAATTTTCCATCCACGACTGGTATAATAATATAGTCACTATTGTCAATGTAAAAATAAGTAATTAATTAAAATTCATTGGAAATGATGTTTCAATAGTAATAAATACAATACAAGATACAAGATACAAGGTACTAGGTTCCATGGATCATGAGTTCCTAATCTCTAGTACCTATGGTAATTTCAAGTGTAGTCTCCAAATAAGTATTGTTGTGGGGAGAGAGAGAATGATCTGAGTGGTTTTTCACTCCAACCATGGACCATCGATCCCTCACATAATCCCCCATCAGAAAATGGCCCTCCCTTCACAGATGAGTAGATAGTGATAGTGCAAGAATCTAGAGAGATAAGCTAGTACCTGTATGTTATAAGATTTATAAAAACATGATGTGTACCATAAATAAATACATTCTAACATGATATCACATAAATATGTAAATCATACATATAAAATAACAATGTTTAACTAAACATTAATTTTACCAAAGTTTTCAAATAGTTATTGATCTCTAAGATCAGTCAAACTCATACACACCATTTTAATGAATTATCTTCATCTGACATTATTGATGTTAGTAAGCTAGTGAAGTCCATCTCACTACTTAGTTATTACTAGTAATGCAAGATTTGGTTAATATAAATATAACAAACATATTCATATATATTACTTCCTACTAGTAGGCATGAAACATGACAAACATAGGAATAATCAAAACACATACATTTAGTTCATCAAACATATGAATGAATCTCCACTATATTATTTACCATGTAAATAATAATCATAACAGGTACAATTTATACCAACTGGGTATAATATATATTTAGGCTACATATTCTAATTTTCATAAGTAGATTCAAATATAGTACATTCTATGATGAATAATAATATCATAATCCATTACTTATATGTACAACTACTCAATTACAAATAATCAGTCATGATAAAGAAAGTCATAAATCTTAAGAAAACATAATCTTTCATTTAACTTTTTTTAACATTAATAGTAGACTATATTCATGTAGTTATAGTTTCCTGACCCTCAGGATCCTATGGTTTATTTTTAAAAGTTAATAAAACTATAGATATAAACACACCTCTATATGTTATATATGCATATAAGTATCCAAGTCCTCTTATCAAGCACTTGTACATACTAAATATATTCATAACATGTACTGTATATAAGTACTCAAAAAATATGTAAATTTTGTATATAAATGCCAACAGTCACTTGTATTTTTAATAAATAACTTCATAACACACAAACATTCACACCTTTCCTATATGTATTTAGAATTTATAACAGTTTATGCATATCATCATATATATTAATACGGATTTGAATTTTTTGACTTGTTTTATATAAATCTATTGTGTTTCAAAATACATTACTAGTCTCTACAAAGAGTTTGAAACAAATACCTCATCCCAATAAATGAATACAATCGTATTATCTATATAACTTGTATTTAATATCATAACATATTTCAATTCATTGTTAACATTCTTTCCTAAATAAGTTAATGAAAATCTCAAAGGTATACAAATTTATATATAAGCTAAGATAAGGCTTAACTACTTATCATACCCATTGATAGTTCCATATTTTCCCTCAACCCAAACATAACCAAAATATATACTTTGCTTTCATATAACTTACACATATATTTATTCATCTGAATGTCAACATAAACATAATTTGTATATATACCCACTGTTTGAATAACTAATTATATACAGTCCACTCCTATATGTATATTCTCATGAATATACAAAACAAATGAAACTCGTTCATATATATTCTCATTGTTCGGATAACTAATTATACATATTCATCTATTATCATAGATTGATTAAAAAATAACCTCAATTCATTCTCTTATATATATATATATATCATTGTTTTTAGATATGCCATTCTTTATTTTACTATATATATATATATATATATATATATATATATATACAAGAATGAATATTTATATATACATACATACACACATATATATATATATATTCATTCTTTTATATATATATATATATATATATATATATCATTATTTTTAGATATGTCATTCTTTATTTTACTATATATATATTATAGTCATTCTTGTATATATATATATATGTATATATTCATTCTTGTATATATATATCATTGTTTTTAGATATGTCATTCTTTATATATATATATATATATATATATATATATATATATATATATATATATATATATATATATATATATATATAAATCATTGTTTTTAGATATGCCATTCTTTATTTTCCAAATAACAAACATATATAATGGAAGTTCATTCTTATATATGTATCGCTATATATAACATTATATATATATATATATATATATATATATATATATATATATATAATGGTATATTTGTAAAGAATATATAAGAACTGAAAACATTCTTATAAATAACATATGTTTTGTTATTTGTTATATAACAAAAGTTCATTCTCAATCATCCACGCCATTCTATAGAACAAATACATATGCTGAAAATACATGAATATTATACACAATTTGATATTTTGAATACACACGAGCTTAATATCATTATTCTAAATACATGCTATTGACTTCACATAGAGTTTTATTTATTAACCAAAAACTATCACATAATTCTATCTACTATGATATCATCTACAATGAATTTTATTTCCTATGCAATTCATTTACATAGTTACACTATCCATTTTATCCATCTGGTAAATATATATCCTACTACATAATATATAATTACATGTCGACTTAATATAGTGTTCCTTTAAATTATTCAAAGATTTCATTAGTTAACAAAGTTTCACCAACTGATTTACCTTCATTGTGGCTTTATAGAAGCACCTATCACAAAAAATTTATCTCCTAAATAATTATGGCAGAGTACTTATATATTTCATTGAGATTATAGCTAGGATCAGGGTTTTGGTGTAGTGATATTGATTCATCTATATGGCTGGGAATCCATTCAATAAATCTAAAAACTTTCACTATTTTACATACTAGATTCTGCTTTATATATCTTTGTGAATATATAACAAACTTACCTAATAAAGGCCAAAAGTTGTAACCTTCGTAAGATGTTCTATGTCATACCTACTATGCCAATATTCTACCCTCATTTTGTTCGCTCTCTTTCTCTCCACTTCTTCCTCTTATTCTTCTCCTACACCACCAACTTCCTTTCTTTCTTTTTCTTTTTTTCATTTTTCTAAAATCTTCCATAAGCCGCCAAGCTTTTTGCTTTTCTCTAATTTACCCCAAAACATGTTTTAATCTTTATTTTATTCATTTTATTTCCTTTTTGTGTTTTTTTTCCATTTATAATTTTTTATAATTCTAAGATGATAATAATTAAATCAATTAAATTTAACTTCCAAAATCCTTTAAAGCATAACTATTTCTTTAATAATTTAATAATAGTTAACTCACTAATTTTTGTCAACGCATTCGATCTTCTACTAAGAAATTGACTATGCATTCCAAATAATGTCTAGGTTTAGTTCATTGGTTAATCTCAGGTTAAAAATATAATTTTGTTACTAACTTAGTATATATGATTGACATCATGACTTGATAACATACGATTAATATAAGGTCGATGATACTTTCTAATAGTAATTGGTATTTTAGATAATTATTATATCAATCCTAATATAATTATAACAATGTAATTATTGTGTTATATAGATTATCTATGTATTTTATTATATTTATATATATAGTAAGGCATTAAGCTGTATAATGATATTCCTGAATATCATAAAGATAACTAGCTAATGTTCTCAAACATTACATGGACATGATGATTAGTTTATATATGGTAGTAATAGATACTATTCATGCAAATTTATAATTTTTTAAAACATAAATAATCATGAACATAATAACATGACATAAACACATAGTAACATTCTACACTAAATTTATGTATAATCTCTACAATGCAATTCACACAATATTAATTCCACATAGGCATAAAATTGAACTAAATCACTACTAACACATATAATCATCTATCTAGATGCAAATAACATAAACAGTGTATTAATGATAACAATTATAATTATGTATATAATGTGTACTATTTAATATGGTGTGTGCATGGGTTCTAGCCATTCTTCTATCATCCCCCAACACCTCCATCTATGCCACCCTCTCTGATGATGCTCTCCCTCCATCATGTTATGAGGAAATAATCTCTCTTGCATAGAACTCACGATAAGAAGGTAGTTAGTTCATAAAATCATGATATATATCATAAAATATTGTTGTAATAACAAATCAACATGATCTCAATGTAAAAAGTATACAATACGGCTAAATCATAATAATACAATCATGAAATCAAAGCAACATATAACTATCCCACAACAACATATGACTTATAACTTAGTTAATAATAATAAATCAAATTATCAACCATAAAAATCTATGGATAATCAAGTAAATTTACTTAGTGAAAAATTGAGATGTAACAATATTAGTGCTGAATCTATGTATCAGTGTATGTTCCCCAAATGGGTAGATAGTAATAAATATGGATATGTGTAGAGGACTTGAGTCCTATAATAATCTACAAAACACTTGAAGAGAACAAGTGA
This sequence comes from Torreya grandis, assembly GCA_037957365.1. Classification (NCBI taxonomy): domain Eukaryota; kingdom Viridiplantae; phylum Streptophyta; class Pinopsida; order Cupressales; family Taxaceae; genus Torreya; species Torreya grandis. The sequence continues at coordinate 1,773,750 of JARHVA010002564.1, forward strand.
AGCATGTATGTATGATAAAATTGACTATGCTATGATAGATAACATATGTAATACCTGACAAATAGAAGGAATGTAAACATTGAAATGCATGGAATCTAAAATTTATATTTTTTGAGAAAATATTTAAATATTTTGATACTTTTAAAAATGTTATATTATTTTTGTGTTTTATAAGTATAATATATGTACACAAAACATGATAATAAAACTATATACAAGGAATGAGGTAATAATAGCCAAGTGCAAAAAGAACTAGTATATGTATAAAAAGATAATTTAAAGCAAAAACAATTACAATTGTAATAATAGAGAAATAAAAGATTAAAAAGGCATAATTAAAACAAGAAAATATTCAAAAGGCAAAATTAGAACAAGCCAAAGTACAAAAGGTGCAACATGGAAAAGATAAATTACAAAAGGAATGATTTGAAAAATAAAGGTTACAAAAGCTACAACACAAAGAAGTGAAATTACTAAAAGAGAAGTTGGCAAATAAAATTCAAGATAATCAAAACATTATGCTTAAAGTAAGGTTTCTAACAAAAGAGGTCAAACAACATGAAACACCTAAAAAAACTAAAGTTTCTAATGTGGTTGTAAAGGGGGAGATTACAAACCTTTCCTCATATTAAGACCCTTTCACTATCACTACTCACATAGATGGAAAACAATTTATAGATATCAAGGTTATGGACTATCAACACACATTTTTTTTATGTGTCATTTCTTAGCTCTCTTGGAAATAAGCATCAACAAATATATCAAACTAATGCAATTATATAAAGTTTGGAACCAATTAAGTTAATAGTTTTATCTACTTCAAAAGAATGTTCTCTTAATTTTCATGTTAATTTCAAGTGCATGCAATGTTATGCTTAAAAAATCATGGTTATAATCAATAGAAGAAATATTGATAAAAATAAAGGTTGCATATCATTCTATCATAAAGGAAAGTCACATCCTTTTCCAAGGAAAGAATATATTTAGAGCAAAAGTAATAGAAAACAAATATATTTCTAGCTAGTATACAAGTAAATGCAAGTAACGACATATCAATAGAGGCATTGGACATAATACACATTGCAGAAGAGAAATCAAAAAGGTTAATACCATAATATGGGACAATAAATTATTTGTATCCAGATACAACATAAGACAAGAGTGATATTTCACACATTCAACATTGATAAAATAATGATTATAATGCTATAGATTACTATGATTATCATGATACATATTACACAAAATATGAATATGGCAATGACATAGGGCCTATATAGAGGCATCCCATTGATGACATCTTGGGCTTATGGTAGCACCATTTTTTGTACATAACACCTTTGTTAATCATATTATTATACATAAATACAAAAATAGTTAATAATTAAATATTCCAAAAAAATACAAAATTAGGATGTATACATGCTTATGTTAGCTCATTTACATCAGTTAATTTGTGCACAATATTTAGTACTTATTTTTATTTTATTTTTATATCATAAATGCTTCATGAATAAACATGAGTGATTATAGAACACATAGGTTATCATCCCCATACTCTATTGCAGGTTATTTAGCTATTATAGACTTAGAAACTACATTCAGACCAGAGTACCTTATATGGATAGGAGTACACCCCATTATTGTCATATTGCCCCTATGTTGTCCCAATGAACACAAGCTCTTATTTCTCAAAAACAAATCACATAGGCCTTTTAAAACTTGTATATACATCAACAAGTTCATTGAGGGAATCTCACACAGAGGTTTCATCCTTCTATGACTTTTCCTTGTTGCTCACAACTCAATTATTTCATTGTAATACATCTATTGATATGGCTCATGCACTAATGCATTGATATATTATTTTTTATCTATGTTATTGAATCTACTCATGTACCAAATTAATTATGTTGATCAATTGCATATATTCATGCATGTTTTTTCATGTTTACTTTCTTGCTTCATGTCTTGTATGTGTTTCTTTGCTTGAGGACATTTTACTATGTCAGTATGTGTGGTTATAAGCCTTAACTCTTTGATTATATGCATGTGAGGACATTTGAACATGTCCTTGTGTGTGTTTATTTGTTTTAGGATATTTAAATATGTCATTTTATGTGGATCTAAGCCTTCATTCTCTTGTTTTATGTGTGTGATGATATTTGAACATGTCCTTGTGTGTGTTTCTTTGCTTGAGGACATTTGAATATGTCATTGTTCATTATATGATTTTATATGTGTGAATACATGTAAACATGCCATTGTCTATGTTTTTATGTGTGTGAATGACATTTAAACATGTCCCTTGTATGTGTTTCTATTTGTGTGCCTTATATGTTTTTTGTGCACTTTATGTATGTGTGTGTCTTTGTCATGAAACTTGTGTGCTTATTTACTCAATTTTATAATTTTTGATGCCGTTATGGATATCATGCATCCTCAAAGTTTTTGATGCCATGATTGATATCATGCATCCTTCTCCAAGATAGATACTAAAATTTAATCTATACAGTACCTCAATTTTATAAAATGGGAAAATACCTATCATGGTTATACCTTTAAATTATAGACTTTCCCATTATTGAAAGGCTTGTATTCATTATCTCCTCATGCCAAATTACTTATCTCTTAGTCTGACCATTGCTATTCTAATGACTAGGCCTTATATACTTTGCATAAAACTCTAAACCTGATTATTATACTTAATTTCAATTTATGGACATGTACCTATTTTATATCTAGTAGTAATTTGGCCCATCAAGGCCAAATTACTACCCCTATTTTTTGAAACTTTCTCCAAAATGGTAATTTTTCCCAATATAGCTGGTCAAACTAGTCAATTATGGCCTAAAAGTGCAAATTTTGGCTAAAATGTCAAAAATGGGATAAAAAACATCTAAAATGGTTTCAAAAGTTATCAAATTGTGCCAAAAAATATTTAGTCATGTTTAAAAAGGTCAAGTTATCCTAAGTCTAAAAGTACAAGTTATGAAAAGGTCAATTGATATGTTTTTTTAGCTCAAAAGATCCCTTTTCCCCCTCCCACATGCCAAATTATTGATTAAAAGGGTAAAAAATATGTAAATATGCACGGATGGCACGAAATTGTTCTTAAAAAATTATATTTAAAGTGGTGGGAAGTGTAAAGTTGGCTTTTAAAAGAGCAAATTTGGTCTTTTTCACTTATTTTGTAAGAAAAGTACATAATTTGTATAGAATCCATATAATTCAAGGTAGGAAAAGTCTTTTCCAGGGCATATACCATCTTCCACAAAAATTTCATGGAGTTTGATGGCCATACAGGCCCAAAACCAACTTCTTTTTAGTTTCTTGCTCCTTGGCACATAGGGACAGGCCTGTAGATTTTTTGATGGTATGGCCTACTAGAGGAGGGTACAACTTTAAAATTTTGGTTGAAGAAAGTAGATTCAGAGGGATTTATGATGATAAAAATTGTTTTTCAATTATATTCTCTAGGCTAAAAACCAATCTAGTTTAAGTCAGGGCAAATTCTATTGCTTAGCAACCAAAAAGGTCATTGTTTTTCTTCAATTTCTCTTCACCTAGGCAGAGTTAAAAAAAATTTAGGCTATTTTACAAAATATTGAAGACTTTATCTACCATTTCATGGTCTATTTTAGGTGTTATTCATTCAATTCAAGGTCAAACAGAGGCCACAAACTCGGCCAGTCTAGATTTGTAGTTGGCAAGCTTGTAAAGAGAATTGTATGGTCCAAGGAGAAGATTTTTAACTTCAAGCTTTCAAGAGTTTGGTGTTTTTAGAGTTCCCATAAGTTTTAATCATTTAAAAGTTAAATTCTTAGAGGTTTATCTTATTTCATGGCCAAAAGTGTTCATCTCCATGCTCTAAAGGTGTCTCCAAAGGGTCTATTTACATAATTCGAGGATTTTTGCAAAATTTTTGGTTTTTGGAGAAAATCATTTTTCATTTTTAGTCACTTTCTCTTATTAAATGGCTTCCAAATTCAGGTAGCATGATGATCATATGATTATGCTTATGTGAAAATCCTTGTCTTGGTCCTATCATGCTTCTAAATGCTTATTTCCCCATCTCCACTTCTTCCATTCCCTATGTTTGCCATACTACTGTCTAATCCCTATATTTTCCACTGTGTTTATGTCTTTCTCATCCCCCTCCATATTTTTTTCATCTTTATTTCACTCTGATCACCTCATTTTCCATATCCATTCCATGAAGCTTGTCAAGAGAGCCAAGGTTGATAAAATCACCATCAAGCATGATCAAGGGGATATGAGCATAAGCCAAGCATCATGATGCAATCATGAAAGATCATTCACAATAGTATTTGATAGTCAAGAGACTTCCACATGTTTGAGCAAGGAGATAGAGAACATGAGAGATACCTAACGGCATATACATAACAAGTCACATTGTTTCATCTCAAGGGACCTAAAGTTGATCAAGGGGCAACATGAATATGAGAACAAGAGTTTGCAGTACTTTGATAACATGACACAGTCAAGAAATCCAATGAAGTCATAAGGTTTCAAGAATAATGGTCTCCATATACATTATTAGTGAAAATGATCTCATAAAGAAATTAGAAGGAGAATAAGGATTAAATCTACATTTGGGCAGTCTTTAATTCATATACAGGCTATTGTCCATACAATAGTACCCTGTAACCCCATATCAAGTTCAAAGCTAAGTAAGAAAAGAACATCTCAATGAGTTTTGAGTTGTTATGTTGATTGATTTCAAAGTGATAAGGTCAATTCAAAGAAGGATTTCATATTAAAAATATAATTGAAGGAAGAAAAGTGCAAAACCTAGAGAAAGATCACCTTCAACCCTACAAAGCACCAACATACTTGTGACTTGTATTGAGGCCTAATTGCTTGTAAGTTGGACCTTTAGGGGTTTTAAGAAGTGAATAAAAATTAGCAAGGTTTTGCTTAATTTTAAGAGATAAATATTCATCAATTAAAAGAGGGAAGGGAATTTTAGGGTTTAAATTTCCAAAAAGGGTTTGCTATGAGGACCTATAACCATGTATACCTACAACCAACATTAGAAGCTCATCAACAGCCACCCAAGGAGCCATCTATATCCAGGTAAAGGTTTTGGTCATCAAAGGAAGTTATAAAGGTGTTGAGAGTATGATATTTAAACTAGAAGGAAACCTTATAATTCATATCAGGCTTGGAATAAAGCTAATGAGACACAAAATTCAAACTCTACAAGCCTGTATGACCCTTTCCTACATCTAGGTATGAGTTTGGATTACAAAGAGACCTAACAAGGAGGATGTGTGAATTTTATGAAAATAAGATAGGTGGAGGGTTTTCATCTTGTTTTTAATTTTTATCTCACTCTCTAAATAGTTCCAAACCATGCTCCAATATAATTTCAAACATTGTGTCAGTCCATACAGGGGCCTTTAAGTGGAAAAACACATTCATACTTAATAAAATCCTATGGTAAAGGAAGTTGGTGAAGTATGAAGTAGTAGGGTGGAGGATTATTTAAGTTTAAAGTTTTTGGATGTGATTTAAATTAGTTATATATTTTTTTTTGAGTGAAGTTTATTGAACAAAGAGTACCTTACACCTATAGTTTAGTCACCTATAGCTCACAAATAAGCATGTGCCAACAGTCAAGATGAAGGACTAATATCACAGTCAAGGCATAAGGGATTTGGAGCATTGCATGAGGAGATATTTTGTATTTTGAAGTTGTTTTGAAATATTATGATGTGAAAATAGGGTTTATACCTTTTGTTACCTTATTCAAAGCCCCAAAGCATTTAGTCACTCAGTCATCTACAACCAATTATGAAAACTACTAGTTACTCAACTCAGTCAAATCATCACTTGGAAAGGGGATTGGTTTTCAAGGAAAGGATGGGGTATGATGAAGGGTAGTAGGTGGAGAGGAAAGGTTTCAAGGTATAATTTTTTCATACAGCCACTATAAGGCAACATAAGACCTACAAACTTAAATGCTACCATAACCTATAGTGGTTACCAAAACCTATAGTCTACCTAAAGCATAGCTCACCTATAATGAGCTTGGGTGAAGAATGGTTATGAAGATAGGGTTTGAGGTTCCTAAATGTATATGAGACATATAAAAATATTAATGAATCATTAGATGATCCTAAGTCTTTCCTTTTGAATTTTTCAAAGTCTAAAGATTAGTACTCAGTCCATACTAGTATTGAAAAGGACAAACATAGTCAAGCTGGGGTACTGATGAAGTAGTTTGTTGCAAGAGGAGGAATAGATTTTATAATAAGTAACATGATAAAAGGGATGTCCATGAGAACTATGATGAATGGATATTAGGAGGATGTTACAATCATATTCTATAATATACCCTCTTAAGGCTTACATCACAGTGGTATAACATAGTCTTGTTTCTAGATTGATAATTTAAATGGATTTCTTTTTATACTTTTAGTTTTTATGATCAAAATATATATGAATAAGAAATAGATTATTGAGGTAAATGGATAGTTTAGGAACATATTATTTCATCAAAGGAAATATAGAGATGGTGTCTTAACAACCATCTACAGTCAACACCATGGAGGACTTCTCAAAAGTATCAAGAGGAGGCCATAATCATGTACCTAGGTTTGATCACTGTGTGCATGATTGAGCTAGGATGGTTTCATGATTAAAGTGACCTAAAAGAAACATTAAGGTGTTAGGCCATCATCAAGAGTCATAAAAGAGAGTTTCATGACTAACCTATAGCCCTTGAAAAAATAGCCATACATATCTCATCAAACACAACCAAGAGGAAGGAAGGTGTATGATCAAGTGTGAAATTTGAAGTTTTATGGCATGATGAAGAAATATTTCATGAATTATAATGTTTTAAGATCATCATAAAGATCAAATAGGTCTCAAATAGTGACAAAGAGGTTTCTAATAGGAAATGATAGTCACCTACAACCATATGATAGGTTAAACAATTCTCAAACATGAAGGGGATAAGACTATTGTAGTGATGGCTCTATTAGATATGAATGAGTTATTAATGATAAATTTTGGACATAAGATAAAGACATCATGATGATTTTCTTAGGTACATATGTAGTTAGGTACTATGGCTATTATATGAAACTATGGTTAGTATAGAGGCCTAAAAGCTTGGTTTTTGGTTAAAATTATTTTGAAGAAGTTATGTTGAAGTTTTTAATTTGATATAACTAGTTATAATAACATATTTAAGATGAAAAATCCACTAAATATGTTAAAAATACATTATCAACCTTATAAAAGCAAAAATACAATCATTTTGAAGCTTGAATGACTTGTTGAAGGTCTACGCATGCTTGAAAATAGGGGTAGAGGTTGTTTCCAAACTCTTGGAGAGACCATTAAGATTATTTAAGATTATTTTGAAATTTGTAGCCTAAAAATACATGAAATTCACCTTAAAAACATGAAAAATTAGTAAAAATGCATACAGTCCATGCACAAAGGTCAAAATTTGAATAAAATTGAAGATTTTGGGAGCTATAGGTGGAGTTAAGACCTAAAATTTTGTAAAAAAAGTCATCATGAGTTGGGGAAAAATATTAAAAAATTTAATAGCTAAAAATATTAAAAAATTTAATAGCTAATGGAAAAATTTACATATTCACTATTTTGTCTTAGACCTTAGCCTATTTGTTAAAGATCACCATTAGAGCATACTTCATCCTGGAGTGCCTGAAAACCTTATAATGCAAAGTGAAGGTTTGAAAATAATGGGATGATGTTTTAAAATCATAATTAGACATATGGAGAATGTAAAAACTCCAAATTTTATGCAAACCATGCTCACACAATGTTTTGCAGGCAAATAGGCACTTAAGCCAAAAAGGCATTTTTGAACTTTTCATGGAAAATTGACTTATAGAGTGTTTCTATAGAATGGTACAGGTCATATAATTATGTTTTTATGATTTTTAAATCTTGGAATAATCTATTTTAAATTTAGTGAAGTTTTTTTTCACTTTTTACAGTTTAGGCACCCTTCTAAGCCACTTGTTCAGATTCTCATTTTGTTCACCACGTGTGGAGTTGGGAAAAAAAATATTAGTATTTTTTTATGACCCATATGAAATTATAATTCATGAAAAATTGAGATAATTTAAGGGGATTTACTTTATGAACAATCCCTAAGAGCATAGGTAGTTCAGAAAGCAGTCAATTTCCCACAGGTAAACTTCATTCACATGGTAATTTTTCATGTATTTCACATGGGAGTGTAATATTTTCAGGAATTTCAGAGGGTTAAAATTTATACACATAAATATAAGTGGTTTTATATTTGGATATCTTTACCTCATGGATTATCAATTTGAAGTTCTAGCTTCAGAACCTTCTAAAACACTTTAAAAACTAGTTGTGAGAAATATGGATTTTATTACAATCAAATCACCATGAATAAACCTAAAAACTTTTAAAACATATATTAAACTCCTATAGGATTACATAAATGTGTTTTTTTATGTATGGATTTGTATAGATGAGGGTATAAAACACATTTATGTGTAAAAAAGCATGTAGTTTGAAGTACAAGGAAATTTAATATAATCTAATAATTGGATCTCAAATATTAGAAATTTTTATTTGTCTTCATATATTAATTTGGTTATAAATAATCCCTGAGGTGCTCCTATCATCTCAATAAAAATGGCCAGTCTGCTGGAAATTTGTGCTAAATTAGCCTAGTCAAGCATGCTGACTAATTGCTGAAGTTTTTCTCATCAAAATCATAATTTTGATGATGAAAAATTATTTTTTAGGTTTAATTTGTTGTTTTATAGGTTTCATGGTTTACAATTTTTCAAAATAGACTTATTTAGCTTAACTAATCAATTTGACTTAATTGATCAAGTAACCAAGTTTGAATTTAGTGTTGAAAGACTATTCAAGGAGTTCATTTGAGTTTCACCACCACATTTATGATATTTCATGAAACTTACATACACTTATCACTCACCAAGATTTAAATGGAGTTCTAAATTCAAGTTTTGGCATTATTTTTCATGTAAAGGGGGATGTTCTTTTGTTCCAACTCAGCTCTTAAGTACCTTAAGTGGATTTTATGTTTGAAGTATGGTGTAGCATTCCATGAAAGAGTGTTTGACTTATCAAACTTGGACCCACCAAACTTCTATGAAAACTTTGGACTCATGCATGTAATTTGGAGTTTAGATATTTTAATGTTTATTTAAATACTAACCTTTCAAATTTAGCCCCACCACTAAATTCCTATGCCAAGATTGGGAAAAGCATGCAAGTTTTGAGAAAGGAAAAGCTTTTATTGAATATTGAAAATATTGTAAAAGGTGTTAAGTCTTGAGTTAATCAACCAAGACTAACCCTTCCCATTTTTGAGCTCCACATAGGCTATTTTAGGTTTGGAAGACATATTTATTAAGCCATTTTTCATGAATTCCTAAAGTTTTAAGGAAGAAATTAGAAGCTAGACCATTATCATAAAAGAAGTTTTTGTTCTGAATCTAAGTTTTGACAGAAGATAATGTGTATTTGATTATGCATCGATGTATAAGTGAGATTTATCTCCTTTTTTTAGGTCCCTTCCTCACCTATCTCTCCTTATCTCACCATTTTATAGGTCATTTGAAGAGGTTTCCAACCCTTCATCTGAAACATTTTTGCTTAAGGATAGAAATATAAATTTCATTGATTATAGGTGTGCATTGATTTAAATAACTTTAGAGGATTTGGACAATTCAGGGGTATCACCCCATTTTAATTATAATTTCTTTTAAGTTCTCTCTTCTCCTTTTCACCCCAAAATCACAAAAAAAAAATACACAATAGATTTGATATAATTGATAAATATAAAAGGAACCATCCCTTTCTAGATGTTCTTCTCATCAAAGAGTAACCCACACTCTGATAAGTTCCAATTGTATCAACTGGAGTGAGGGTGTGCTTGCACATCTTCAAGCAGGGTGTAGTCTAGAGTGATAACAATATCTTCTTAGACACTTACATCCTCGATGGACACCTATGTCGATGCAAGTGTCCATTACCTAAAATTCATCTAATTTTAAAATTAAACATAACCAAAAGGTCAACCTAAGTTATTTAATGTAAGATATTTATAAAAGGGATTTCTATATATACAAGATCAACCCTCATTCATTCCTCATTTAACAATCACTTGGAAATGACATATAAATCACAAGACCATATACCAAGAATCACCTAATGAATCATTCAAGTTAGTAAACCTAACCTATTCATCCTTATTTATATATTAGTCATAGGATCAATATTTTCATAGGTATTATTGTCACTTGGATATTTCACCCATTTATTTAATCAACTAAACCAATTACAATAATGAGATCATCCCTAAGGTGTAGTACCTAGGCTCCTTGGGATGAACCTCTAGAGAAGGTCGAGTTCCTTCCTAAACTATATATACTTGACTTAAGATCAATTATAGGCCTAAAACTATGCTAAAGAGACCTATCTACAACTAAGATTATGTTTTGGTGGTGGAAAGGGGAAGAAACTGAACTAAAACTAAAAAGAGGTGATTCACTAAGTCTAGAGATCTCCTCCACCTACTTGGAACAACACATAAAATCCTCCAAATTGATAGTAACTCACACAAATCCTACAAGACCTGTAACCCTCTCAACCTTTGCATTAGTAATTTTTATGAAGGTAGTGACTTATGTAACATATAACTTGAAAATAAGGGTGTAAAAGTGATAGGATAACAACACAAGGGAATGAAACTTCCATAAAATGAAGATAAATAATAAAATTTACACAATAATCAAGAAAATTGATAATGTAAGAGAGGAAAACATCATTTTTTATTGTATTTAAGGCATCAAGCCAACATTACAAGTCTCAAAAAGAGTAGAGTTTTGTCATACCCAAGAGGAGGGATCATGAACAAGTCATTCTTAATCATATATATAATAAATGGAGATGAGAGAGAGGAAGAGAGAACTAGAAGAATTCATGAATGTTATTGTCACTCCATTAATACATCATATGCAAGAGAAAAAATAAGAAAAATAGGGTCATTAAGTCCTATCTAATGCATTATAGCTCTCCCATGAAGATCTTCAATGAAAGTTGTCTTAATAGTAGGAGAAGAGACCTCATTCTTTGTTATTTTCATCCTTAGGGAGGCTTGTGGATGGTGGATGTGATCCTTCAATGCTACCATATTCTTGGGAAAACTCCTACCTTAATTTTCTTCAGTCTCCCATCTGCTCATCCCATGCATGCATGTTAAAGAGAATCAAGCTGAAGTTGACTTGCCTCCTTAACTTTCAGGCTTGGAGAGTGTTTGACTTGGAAGTAGACCTTATATGCCTATTTGGAGTTATGGGTTGAACTACCATGATTTTGACTCCATGGAGGGAGTTACACACCTCTAGGGGTAATTTTCAATGCCTTCACACCTCCTTGTGCTTTTTATGACCATTAAATTTTCCCACAGTAGTCATTGTCAGGTTGTATAAGCATAGATGATCTAAAATTAACTTTAAATTTCAGGTGCAAGACCCCTTAGAGAGGTTTAGAATCTGGTATAACATCTTATTTTCCCATGAGAACTCCTTGAGAATATTAATAAACATGCATTATCATTTTTTAAGGCTCCTTTCTTGCCTTATCTTCTACCATGAAATTTTATAATCCCAAAAGACTCTTAGAAACTTGTTGTAGGTTTATGAGTTAGGTGTTGACGTCATGAAACCTCCATCTCTTTAATTTTTAGGCCTCCTAGATTGTTTCTAGGCTTTAACATCCTTATTATTCACACTTCATCTTCTTTTAGTCCTCCAAAACCTACCAAGAAACCTTGAAACTCATTTAAATTTATTAGTTGTGCCTAGAAACTATAGGTACCTTTGAATCATGCTAGAAGTTTTGGAGATCATGATATCCTATAATCAAAACCATGACATCCTACATGAGAAGTATACAGGCCTATTGTAGGTTGGTTTTGAAGGTTAAATCAATTTAAATCATGAAAATGTCTTCTCATGAGTTCTAAAATTATTACATTCTCTTGGGGATACTCAGAACCTTATTACAGGCCTACTATAGGTCTTGAGTACTATAAACCTTTTCTCTCTTCATGAAATCCTTATGAAAAGTCTATAGGCCTGTAATCTTATATATTTCTTGCTTGTTAGAGGTCATAATACCTTGTGATCCTTTTCTTATTTTACATACCTTGATTATGCTAGTAATAATTTTTCCCTATTACTAAGGCACATTGAGAACCACTATAGGCCTATTGGGAAGCTTGTGAACCTATGAAGACTTAATTTGAGGTTTAAAACATTATAAATTGCTTTTGAGAAGCCTTGACATCTCCAAATGTGTCTCATAGGCTTATATATATGCTTAATGAACTCAAGACTCATTCTTACTTATTCAACACCATGGAGATACTATTCAAGACCTGTAACTTGTTTTCAAGGGTTTTAACATCCCATGGATATCCTATTCAATGTTTACATGATTTCAACTCTTAAGATGTTTGAAGTCTCATTGTGATAGCTTGTAGCCATGTTTATATTCTTGACATTTTTAGGGTACCTCATGATGTCTTGATGTAAACCTATAACTTGAGAAGAGGATAATATTTGAGAGGATTACAACCTAGAAGATATTGAAACTTGGTAAAACTTGAAAACATTGTTCTTAATTGTAATAGGCCTGCAAGTGAGTTTTTGAAGCCTTTTCAATGTCTACAGACCTGTAGAAGGATTTTTTTGAGCTTTGAAACCTTGATTTTACTCACTAAACAAGGTCTTAGGTCTCCTATGTCCTTGATCATGCTTTATTCATCTTAAAATCTTGGTAACAAGAATGTAGGTGCATGTTTTGTTGAAAAACCTCTCTATGTAAGCCAACCACCTTATAACTTTACCAATTCTACCTTTCTTCTCACAAGATTAGGCTTGGAAACATTTCAATCTATTTGAAATGACATGGATACCCACTTTAAGATCTTGAAAACCTTGCAGTCAAGAAACCACTATTTTGAATGCTTTGTCAAGATTTCAACTTGTAGAGAATCTAGATCATGAATATTTCTACCTTTTCTATTAGAATCATATAGGCTTGTATATAGGATTTGTGGATGTATGTCTTTTGTAATAAAACCCCATTTTATAGTTTTTAAACATAATTATAACTTTGTAATCTCATCAACTTTACCTATTAAATTTCATGTAATTAATCTTTGGTCAGCCATGGGGGCTTTCTATCACCTTACAAGTTTATTTTACCCTTGAAAATGATTGAGACTGTATACACAATATTTTCAAATTTTATTAATTACTGACACTTTATATCTTGTAAGAACCCATTGAGTCTTAATATCTTTGAGTTATTGCCTTAAAAGGTGCATTGGGAAAGGGGTGGGTAGACCATTGGTGCTTTGCATGATTATTGTCCCTTTTTACCACTTTCTATCTATACACCCATCTCCTTAAAACATTTCCCTAAGCTTTGCCTCATATTTTTCACCCTCCTCTACTCATTTGTATCCTTCATTATCCCTTCCCTAAATTAAAACCCTTTTTGATAGTTTAAATTACATTTTCAGCCCCATCAACCTTGTACTCTAATTGATAAAACTTATTAGGGTCTAGGTCGGCCCTTGACCAAGCTAGATCGTGACCTAATTTGGTTTTGTCAATAACGATACTAAGTTAACTAGGTTGACCTTGTCAGCGTAAACTTTTAGAAAGGACTAGGGTTAGATTAACTTATATAAACACATTCATTTCATGATTTATAAGATAAAATAAGAAGAAGAGATATATATTGTGAATCTACTTATCCACCATTCTACTTGAGGAACATATCTTAGGGTTTCATACTTTATTTAGATATATGGATCTTGTCTTGTGGATAAGTTTTTTGGATGCATGGATAGGTTATGTATCCTAGAGCTAATTTATCATTATCATCCTTACATACCATAATAACCTCTTTCAAAACACCTTGGTCAAGGGAGAGATTGAGGTTCAATGGGTTCATCTTCAAAGGTAAGTATTCCTAAATTTGTTCATCCTTTGTAAAATTAGATATATATGCATTTGTACTTCTCTCCCATGCATTAGGATTATGTATATATTGACATGAGTATAAATTTTCATGTTTATTACCCCCAATTTGTGCCATAGGCTTTGGTGAGCACTAGATTAGACTTTGATTTACTTGTTAGTTTAGTGAATATGAAAACATAGGACCCAATTAGGGTTATTGCATAGTTTTACTTGATTGTAGGATTTGGAACCCTCCTTAGTGAATTTATTGTGGTAAGAGATCCCTTGGATAGGTTTAGTGGATCCATCTTGGTCATGACCTCAAATATCTAATGTATCCACAATCTAAACTGTAAGTAGGATTTATCTTCTCTGATCTAGGATTGATTTATAGATCTATTGCATTTCCCATTGCATACATTCTGCTAAACCTAGCGTGAATCTAACCCTTGTAGGTTTTCTTTCACACAATCATTTTTATCATCTTATTTTTTTTTACATATTTGTAGTACTATATCAAATTATTCAGTATAGTTATAAATTTTTATGCACAAATTTAACACATAGTCGCATCAAAATGACTTTGTTATATCTATGTAGGTCTTCATTAGATATATGTTATTGGATTGAACAAGTTGACACAATACTCTTCTTTAGTCCCTAATTAAGATATAGAGTTGAATAAGTCAACTTTGTGATCTTATTCTCTCTACCAACATACAAGTCAACAAACACTATCAGATAGGTCAACCTTGTTCTTTAATCTTATTCAACACATAGGGTTTTGCAGAACTTGGTTAAACCAATCGACCCAATTTGCAAAATTTGAAAGTATCACTTTAGGCACTTCAACATAAAATTTGCAATATTAACCATCTTCAATCCCACCAAGGTTCCTCTCTATATGATTTTAATACATTCTTCAATTCTATTTTTCTCAAGTTATAAATATTCAAAACTATAATCCTACAACCAACTAAGTTGACCTGGTCTACTTAGTTTTATAGTTTGTCTTCTATTTGAGAGACATAGTTAACCTATTTATTTATTTTCTTAAAGACCTTGATTCTATATAATAGTAGAGACTCAATCGAATCTATTCTATACTATTTGCATACAATGTTGGTTGAACTGACTCTGTATTATTCTCAATCAAGGAATCAACAACTATTTTCTAGTACTTAATTCATATTTCCTCTTCAGTTGTTTGCATGCCTCAAGTAACTCACATAGTCTAAATAGGTTGTTTTTTAGATTACCATTCAGTTACTTTATTTTAATATTTTTCACATTCTACCAAATCACATAACATTCAAAATATATTTAAACACTTGTCTTCCCAAGGCTTACCAACTTGGATTTCATCACTATGGGGGAATCTGACTTGGTTTTTCTGGCTAAGTATAAATATGTGGTTAATGGTATATATTGGCAAATCACCCAACACCCTTATCACTGTAAGAATTATGAAGTGAGGGGTTAGGCCCCAATACTAAGCTATTACCATTTTCAACATAGATCCCTTTCAACCCAAATGCCCTGAAACCATCCTTAGATTGCTTTTATAGTTCCCTATTTTCAGCTAACTCTCCTACCACACTTAAATCAACACTTTATAATAAATATAATAACACTTAAGATGACCACTTAGTTAGCATTTATTTTTTATTTGATTTTTTTCTCTTTGATCATTATGTGTTATATTACAAAAACTTGCATTGGCCAGCATTGGTACAAGGTTTTGTGTTGTGTGCCCCAAATGGATCACTTACATTGATCTAATTATTTGTGTTTAATTTTTTTCTTACTTATCTTGCAAATTTTTTTCCCTATTTCAAAACACTATCATTATAGTTAATATAGTTTCTTATAGATTGTATTTTCCCTTATTTGTAGTACACAATCGACTTGTATGACTATGTATCCTTATTCAACATATTTTATTTTCTAGTCTGCAATATTGAGTTAACCTAAATGACTCTGTATTCTTCTCTACCATTCAGGTTACAAAACATAATCAACCTGCATGACTTTGTATTCTTATTAGCTTGTTTTTTCCCTTGATTAAAATACAAAGTCAACCTGAATGACTCTATACTATTCTCTACCTATTGGATTATAGAACATAATAAACTTGTACAACTCTATATACTTTTTTTTGAATTTATCCTTGCATCATCTTAGTCCTTCTTAACCTTTCCATCTCATAATAAACTTCTTGTTTAAGGATAACACTAAGTTGAACTCAACATATATGATGATCCTTACCCATCCCAATAGGTTTTCCCATAAATAGCTTGTGGCTCCTACTCTAGACAAAAGTAATGTGCATATAGCCACTCACACTAAAAAATATGGGACCCCTCCTAATACATCTTAAGTTTGTAACCCTCTTTTCTCCTTAGAATATCAGCGTAAATTAGAGTATATTGTGGAAATGTTTTTATTGATTAATGAATTTATTTAACATCAAGGAAAATCCCCTTTTACTATTTATAACCTTATGATAAGTGGTCAAATAGAGGAACCCCAATCACCTTCCCCCACATTCTCACATAGATTTGGGGGAAATTGTTTTTTTGCCTCTCAACCTCTTCCTTCTCATTTGGCCCCTTCTCATAATATAACCTATTCTTATTTGATTTCCTCGACCTCCATGCAAAGTATCTCTATTAACATGGCTTGTCAAACCTCTAGTGGGCATTTTTCAAGAATTGTACTCCTCAATTATTCTAATAGTGCATCATTTGTTACCCATGGTAATCATACCTCTAGTGCTTCTTCTTCTAATCTCTCTACTAGTGCATCTTTTTCCACCTAAGCAAATCATGATACTAGTGCCTCCTTTGCTAAAAATTCCTCTCAAGTTACTAATAACACACATGTCACCACTCATAGTGGTACCCAAACCATGAATATGAAAGCTAATGTTTCACATACTACAAATAACACTACTCAAACCCATTAGATTTTGATACAAAATCTTAACCAAATGAATGATTTCCAAGCTAATAATGCCAACCAAATGATGCAAATGCAGAACCATATTATTCATCTCCAAAATCATCCTCAACAAGTTCCATGGGAAGCACACAACCAAAATTCCCCCCACCTCCCCTTAGGGATTCTCATGGAAATATTATCCCTCAACCTCCTCTTGTTAACAAAATAATTAAAAACCTTCAAAATGAACCTCATACGGCTCAAATTGTTAACATAAATATAGGATGTATCACCCCTACCATTAGTTACAATAGGTCAACTGATCCTACCCTACACTTAAAAACATTTGGAAATTTATATAAATATTGGGTCAAATTAAACACTTTTACTACTACCAAGCTCTTTGAAAGAAAATCTCTCTGGAGATGTTTTAGGTTGGTATAACCAACTCAAATCTCATTCCATCACTAGTTTGGAAGATTTAGTTAATGTTATAGTACAAGATTTCAAACTAAAGACCTCCCTCAAAATACCTTAGCTCATTTTATTAATTATAATTAACTTGAGACATAAATGACATAAGATTTTATCAAATGGTGGAAGACCTTGTCTAACAAGTATGAAACACAACATGACAGATTATAACCTATTTCATCTATTCACCAACACTCTATATCCTAAGTTGAAATATCAGGTCTAGACCCTCTTTCTATGAACTTTATAAGAGGCCATTGATAAACTGAAGCACCAAGATTTACTTATGAATCAATTCGAGCCATCCCAACCATCTATTGGAACCTATCTTCTCATCATTTTTTTTTTTAGTGCTACTAATGATGGTATCACTAATTCCTATGATACCATTCATAATATTTAAGCTATTATTCCTAACCAGGCTCTAGAACAAGCTTCCCCTTTGAACCACATCCCTAATCCTCACTTTTTTTTAACAAATAACATCAATGTTCATAAACCTTTATCCTTATCAAACCTATAAAAGCATCTACTAAGACCTCTTCCATGATAACTTGATCCCACTCACCCCAAGAAATCATGGTATGATCTAAATAAATTTGTTGGTTTCATGCTAGTTGGGGTCATTCTCATGAGACTTGTATGCAATTGTGTAACTTAGCAATGGATTTACTCTTTGGTCCTAATTTTGACCACAATTATATCATTCATAAATATCATCAAGCCTATGACATTACCTACAAAGGTCATGAAACACAAAGCAAAAAAAAATATTTAAACAAGGTTAATGTTCACCTAGCCATCTACAAAGACCCTCTTCTAAATCACCAAGAGAATAATGATAATCCTACTCCTTCTACCAATAAAGTTGATAGTCTTATATAATTAACTCCCAAAGAGAATGTGGGAAATATTACTAATATACGAAGGGTATTTACCTTCATTGATTCTCATCCCACCCACACTCACCAATTGTCTCATACTTTCTGTGTGGTCTAAGATTCTTCCCCAACTCACCTCATATAATTAGGGCAAGAATAACTTATCTCTTTTTATGAACTAATTCCAACACCTACTTTAGATAACACTTCTCACACCATTTATACAACTTATCCAACCTCCTTACCCATCACCAATGATATATAAACTTCTACTACCAATCCTTCAAATATATCTCAAACTAAACCTAAATCAGCTACCTCATCTTCTCACGATACTTAACCAACTTGTCTTTCAATTAAACCTCCCACATCCTATCAACATAAATTTACATGCACTTATTCTCCTCCTTCTGAAGAACTCCTCCAATAATATGCACCTCTTTCTAGTATTCCCCTTATGGGTATGATGAATAGTATCCTATCATGGAACTTACTAATCTCCCATCTTAAATCCCATTTTTCAAACTCATGCAAACTTCTTTGCATCATCATAATCATCTTATGCAACTCCTATTCAAAATAAATATCCCTCATCCTTCCCTAGTTAGATGTGAAGCTACCTTATCTAGATTAGAAGATAACATTTTATAATAGTGTGAATAGATGTATATACATGTTGACAAAACCATGGATAATTCTCTTTCCCTTAAATTCCCCATTGCTTCTGTGATTCCTAATGAGATTCTACTTCATACATATGATCTTCCCCCTTTATCAGTGTCCAAATCAATGATATCTGAGTCAATCATGCCTTGATTGATGAGATTTTATTTACTTGTGTTACCTCTCTTGACTTTATTGGACCCCTTAGATACTCCAAATGTAATATTAAGTCCACAAACATGTGTCAAGGATATGACCAAAGGAAAATGACTCCCTTAGGTTGTGTGTGGCTCCCTAACACTGTTCCACCTATCATTTTTAGAGTAAAGGTTATGATCTTCAATTTTAATCTTTCCTATAATATAATGCTTGGAAGGTCATGCACTCATTACAGGAAATCTGTTGCCTCTTTTACCTACCGATGCATCAAGTTCCCTCACAATGGTGCAATTTATAGGATTCAAGGCAACACTAAGCCTTAAAATTTTAAATAATTTCAAGACCATGGTATATTCAAAATTCTAACCCTTAAACCCTTATCAAGTGTTTCATTCCATGAATCCTAATGATTTAAATTACCTATCAATTCTATGTAATGTTACCATCATCACCCCAAAATCATAAAAAATATACCACCTAACCTCTTAGATTCAGATGATGATGATGATGATCCTAATGAGATCAATCTGAAGATAATAAATTCTAATGTCTCTATTTATCTCTTTTCTCAATTTTCACCTTCTCTAAAACGACATTCTCATCAACCACCTAATGATGATATACTCATAGTCTTAATTAAGACTCGACTCCATTCATCATGCCACCTTTGATAAAAAGGTCATCCTTACTTGTGTAATTGATCTTCATACACCTGACTATGATGATGGTCATACCTTAGATGACCCATTTCTAAGAGGTCTTGTTCAGGGTCATGATGCTGAAATCATTTGTCATTGATCTTATTTATTTCAATCTTTCCATTTATCTTATTGTATTTCATCCTATATAGTTCCTATTTTTTGCATTTTTCCTCTTATTCATAGGGTAGATATGGTGCACACACCTTTAGTTTCTAAAGCACTTCCTAGGAGTATGCTTATGAATGATGCTATAATTGGTCCCTATCACTTCACTACATACTAGGACCCCTATAGCTAGCTTGCCCTTGAGATGATTTCTACTATCCATTAACCTTATATGCATCCTTCCCCTCCCTCAGCTATTCCTAGTATAAATTTTATTCCCACTCCTTCTCTAGGTGATTCTCTTCCTACTTCTATTCTTCTTGATCCTTTGTTCAAGCCTCATCTAGTCTCTCCACCATCCCCACCTTCTCTTGGTGATGGTTTTATCCATTTATCATAACTTTCTCCTTTTCCCACTAAATGGGCCGATCAACCATATTGTGATATTCATAAATTTTCTAGTCATTAGACTAGAGATTATACATTATACCAACCTTCCTCAACTTCTATTTCCAATCACTATGTTAGTACACCCACAAAGTATACTAACAATCATATCTATTGATTTCATGACATAGATAATCATTCATCTATGTATTATTGTAAACTTCAATAATATATAGACACCTTCCATCCTACTCTTCCTCATCCTACTAACAAGGCTATACCTCCCTTGAAAGTTTTACCTCAATATATTCCCAAATATGGAGAGGTATATTATTTGTGGCACCAATGTAGTATGCATCAAACTAATCATTTCTACCTCCTCTAATAACATCTCAATGATCACCTCATGACTATTTTTGCACCCACTATCCCTCCTCCCATAGGTCACCCTCACAAGAAGGCTCTCCCTTCTTCCACTGTGGCTCATTTACATATGGCCCCTTATCCACCTATAATTTCTCCATCAATGAATCTTTCACCTATGGATCCTCCTTCACCTATGGTCCCTTCTCCACTAATGACTACTTCATGTCCCACAAAGTCCACTCCTATTATTTCTCCTGAGTATCCCATGCATAATGGTCCTCATGAGCATGATCCCTTAGGCATGCTTATATTTTATATTGAGGATATTTTGATGAAAAGTATTTTATTAGATTTCTCTAAAGATCATTGAGATCCTCATTTTAGTTAGAGTTCAAATTCATAGAGACTTATAAAATGTTATGGAAAATGTGTGTGGACAAATCTACTAGTAGTTATGAACAAAGCATGTCATTCCTTCATTTCTTTCATCATTTTAAATTAGACATGTGCTCCAAATTTACATTTATCTATCTTATATCATTTTACATTGTGTCAAATTCTTATCTATCTTACATGGTTATTTATGTCTCACACTACATGTTGTTTATTATGTCATTTCCTTATATTCTCTTACAAATTCTTTTTCATGATTACATTATTTTTATCTATATTTTTGTGAATATCTTGTTCTTTTCTCATGATTTTTCACTATCTTATCTCTATAACATGGATAATCATTATTGTGACTTAGTTATACAAACCTTTCTCCCCTCAGTCATTTCTTCTTTACCATGTGATCAGTTAGCAAACAAGTCATCTCATTATAATCTCCTTTTACTAGTCCATCTTGGAACTCCATGTATTCCCCTTATTTACTTTTGAAAACTAAGCATACACATGGTTTATAATTGAGATAACATGCTGGTTCATAGGTAAGCCTAAGTGTTTTAGTTAGTCATGTCTTTAAATACTTAGATTCCTTTAGCCAAAGTCTAAAGTTCATTTGTGTGTATCACTTTATATCTCATGATTGGTTATTCCAAGTCAATATGGATGAGGAATCTTAAAATCCATAAAAAATCAAAAGCCAAATAATTTTAACAAAAGGCAATGATATAAAAGTCAACATTAAAAATTCTAAAAAATTAAAATCACACTAAAATATGTGATTCTAAGTAGATCTCATTTTTATAATTGAAGCTCAAACTCCAAAATTGGCATCATGATAGAGTCGAAGTCTATTGGGGTATAATAGGCTAGTAGATTGGGAAGTAGAATTAAAAAGTCTTTTAGTGATACCTACTTTCTCATACAAGTACCTAATCTTTGTAGTAGACCGATGACTCTATAAGAGATCATGAGGAATAGGGAACACATTGTGGGAAGGTAGATCTATTTTACTTTCCTTGTTTAACCAACCAACATGAGTTTATATTAGTATCTCACTTATTTGCCTACACATCTTTGTGTTTATTGTGAATGGGTATCCTTTGTATATTGATGGTCACGAGTCACTTAGTGTCTTTATATGTCCTTAATGATCCTCATGTTTCTTAAGGTCTTCTCATAAGATGCCTACATTATTATTTTTACATTCCCTCTTTCATTTCCCACAATCTTACTATTTCCCATTGAGAAATATTATTTTGTTCATTGATCACTCCCCCTAAGGATCCCATTTGTGAGCTACCGTGTAAGACTTTGAATAGGACTAGGCCTTCCTCACAATTTACCAAATTAACAACTTACCATTTCAAACATTATCTTTAACATATTTTTCTCATTGTTTCCACCTCATTAGATTTTTCTTTGTGAGTTGTAGTGTAAGACCATAGATAGGTACTGACCCTCCTCATAAAATTTTCCAATACCCTAGTCACAATGAACTTACATGTGTCGAATTTGAGATAAGTTGTGATTGATAATGAGTTACACATTATTAACATGATTCCCATCTTGATATAGTATGTTCTATGCTTACTTCATTAACATTTCACTTTTATCTTCTTATTTTTTGATTGCATGTAAAAATACAACCATTTTTATTAAGTTTTTCATACTTCCCAACTTGAATTAGTGTGATCAACTTAAGTTCATTTTTTCAATTTTGTTTCTCTTTTATAATTCCCAACGTCATTTAGTATGATTGATTTGACTTAATTGTTTTATTTTTATACCATTTTTATTTCATGTGCTTTCCATTTTATTACATTATTTTCATACTTCCCAATGTGATATAGTGTGATTTTACTTGTTTTAATTTGGTGCCAATCTTTTTCATGGTTTATAAACATTTTGTTATTTTTTTTCCATTTTTAGTTTATTATACTTATTCATCTTTTGTTATTACACATTTGCCATCTTGATATAATGTGTAGTTCATTTGATTGTGACTAATTATACTTTTCCAAGTCATTTTTGCCCTTTTCTTTTTAACCATGCATGTTTATCACATAATTCTAGAAATGAAAACACTCCACATATATTTCTCATAACATATACAATAAAAGAAAAATAAATGTGATAAAAATAAATATATCCATGCATCAACAACTACAATTAACTATAACTAATGAGCTCAAATATAACTATCAAAATCTATATATATATATAAAATGTGTTTTATACATTACAATGGTATAAAATACAAAAATATATAGCTCTAGCTATACAATTGGGCTCCATCATGTTTATCCTATGGCCTAGCCACACTAACCATAGATGCCTAGGACTATCCCCTCTACACATTACACTGTAATGAGGCACTATGGGATCTCAATCCTGATACCTATCCCTGTAGGTTGGCCACTTATGCCTGTACCTATCTAATCTAGCCATTGTAGCCATGAGATGTGTTTCATCTCCATGATACCTCCCAGAGCCAGTGAAATATGTCTCACTCTATCCATGTCTGTCAAATTCCTTAGCAAATTTGGTAGCCACAATACATTGATCAACCACTAATATCTCTGGAATCTTTAAAAAATATCAAACAATAAAGGATGTATTATATCTCCATATCATTTATAATCATAGTACATTCTTAAATTTTCAAAACACTTAGTTGGTTTGATTTAGTTTTTCCATTTCCTATAGAATCAACCTCTTCAATACTAAATCGACCCTATATTTTATCTAGGATACTAAATTGACCCTATCTAATTTATAATCAATCAACCTCTTTAGTACTAAATTAGCCACCATTTAACTTGTATTACTACATTGAACATCTAATAAATAGCTAAGTCAACCCACTAATATGTAGTTGGCCCCTACCTTACCAACTAAATTGACTTATTACTATGTAGTCAACCTATTGGTTCTCTTCCCCCTTGAAGACTAAGTTGACCTAGTCAACTCTATTCATTCATAATGATGATTTTTTTACCAATTACCATAAATTCCTTGAGAATTTATTGGTTTGACTCCTTCCTACCCAATACCCCATTTTACCCCTAGCATCCCTAAGAATTTCTTAGGGTTCATTTTAGTGCTTAGATTTTTCCTACCAGTCAATTTTCTATAATTCACTCAATTTAAAATATAAATATTAAAAAATTTGAAATTTTTAGTTTCTTACCTATGTTGCACTTGTTGTGGCCACTTTGCATCCTCCCCATCTCAGTTGTTGTCTCCTCACCATAATGGCTCTCTAGTCTCTCACTAGGTCTCTCAGAGCTCTATTTTCTTAGAATAGTAAAAATGCCAAATGAATTATTTTTCACCCTCTTTATATTTACTATTCAAAATGATTTACCTTTCAAATATTTACCATTATATTTCTTATTTTGATCATATATTTATCTCTACTATATATTTTTCTAAACTATAAAATGTTCTAGAATCCTCACATCATAGAGAATATTTTCAACTACCATATGTATATTTTGCAAAAAAATTGATTTTTCACTATTTTTCATTAATCTCTATAGGTTTACCCAATTTTCCCTACATTGGATACCTTCACATCTCTTGTATCTCCTTCTTTTTCTATAGCATTAAGGTAAGTAAAGGTACGTGTTTTTCAATTATGTCTTTTCATTATCATATTTTCTACTTATTGCAATTTATTTAACTTCAACATTGTGTGTTGCTATGTTCTTTTCCCAAAACACCATCCTGTGTTGCACCTACCTGATGAAATTTGAGTGGGGAATATGTATACACATAATATTTTCAAACATTATCAATTACTGATGCTTTTTATCTTACAGGAACCCATTGAGTCTCAATCTCTCTAAGTGCATGCATTAAAGGGTGTACCAAGAAAGGGGTGGGCAGACATTAGTGCTTTAAAGGATTATTGTCCCTTTTTACCACTTACCATCTACACACCCATCTCCTAAAAACATTCTATTAAGCTTTGTCTCCTATTTTTCACCCTCCTCAAGTCATTTTCCACCTTCATTAGCCCTTCTATAGCCTAAAACCATTTTTGATAGTTTATGTTACACTGTCAACCCCATCAACCTTGTACTATAATTGATAAAACTTATTAGGGTCTTGATCAACCCCTCGCTAACCTAGACCATGACCTAATTAATTTTTTTCAATAAAAGTAATAGGTCAACTAGGTCATTTGTCAGCGTAAACTTTTAGAAAGGACTAGGGTTAGATCCTCCTATATAAACACATCCATTTCATCATTTCTAAGAGAAGAGAAGAAGAAGAGATTTATATTGTGCATCTACTTATCCACCATTCTACTTAAGCATATTATCTTAGGGTTTCATACTTTCTTTGGATATATAGATCTTGTCTTATGGAGAAGTCTTTTGGATGCATTAATAGGTTGTATAGCCTAGAGCTGATTTATCCTTGTCATCCTTACATACCAAAATAATATATTAAAAAAAACCTTGACTGGGGGAGAGATTGGGATTTGTAGGTTTATTTTCAAAGGTAAGTATTCCTAAATTTGTTCCTCCTTTATAAGAGTAGATAAATATGAATTTGTACTTCTCTCCCATGCATTAGGATTTCATATACATTGATGTGAGTTTGTTTTCTATGCATGTTTATTTTTCATGTTTATTACCCCCACTTTATGCCTTAATCTTTGGTGAGAAATAAATTAGACGTTGCTTTACTTATTATTAGTTTAGTGAATATGAAAACATAGGACCTAGTTAGGTTTATTTCATAGTTTTGCTTGACTAGAGGATTTGGAACCCTCCCTAGTGAATTTATTATGGTAAGAGATACCTTAGCTAAGTATATTGTATCTATCTTGGTCATGACCCTAAATATATAATGTATCCACAATCAGAAGTATAAGTATGTTTATAGATTTACTACATTTCCCATTGCATACAAATACCATGTTTGAAACTCCTCATGTAGACCTATAGGCATATATATATATATATATATATATATATATATATATATATATATATATTTAAAGGGATGGAAACTTTAAGAAGCATGGAACCTAGACAAGTAATTATATATATCTATGACCATTCCTAAGAAACCTCACTTTCCTTGTACATAGACCTGTTAGATGATTGTAAATCCCCTAATTTTGATATTAAACCTATGATTTCATTTGACAACCTATAGACACATTTACACATTGTTATCTCAACTATCAATATCATAACTTGACCAAACTATTTATATATTTTAAGGTCATGACTCTTGAGAAAGTACTAAGAATGCTGATTACATACATGTAAATATCTTACCATACTTTGAATTCTTGTTGGAAACATGTCTAAAAATTTAAACCCTACTAAAACCCTATCTATTGACTTGTATACAAGACTTTATAAAGTCTTTGGATCAATATTTATAATCTATGACCATGTTTTTCACTTTTCAAGCCTTGACATTGTCTTATAATTAGTCACCTAAGCTTCTCAGAAGTCTAAAAGCTTAAAAATAATCATGGGACCTTACAAACTAATGTGTAGACTTTGAAACCTTGTCAACCTTGGTAACATGCTTATAGGTGTAAGTTTTTATTTTAAAAAATTTCTTTGTAAGATTTCAACCTTATAACTTTAAGAACTCTACTTACACATTTACATCACCAAACCTTGCATTCACTCTTTGTCACTCATGGAGCTTATTAGAGACATTTTTAGGTGAGTTTTATAAGTCTAAAATCCTTCATGGATCTTCTTAGCCATGTAATTCATTGGTGAGTATTTAGAGACCACCTAAAAATTGTGATATTTTACCCAAAGCATCATAAAGATACCCTTCATAGTCTACTACAGGCTTGTTTCATTTTAATGTAAGGCTTAAGATCTCATGAAATTTTTTCTTGCAACCTTCGTTAGAGTTTTGAGACCATATGACATGTTTTAGGCCTACAGATGAGTGCCTAGAGATTAGTATTCATTATTTTTATTTTATATCATGAATATCTTACTCAAGACATGCAACTAGTTTATAAGAATATTTAAATCCAATGGATATCCTCCTCAATCTTTATAGACCTACAAGTGAGTGTTATGAGCCTACAAGTCTTCATAAATCTCCCTAGCTAGCTATAAGAGCCTGCATGAGATCATTTATAATTTTGAAGACCATGAATTTAGTTATAGGCCTAAAGTCTCTTAGACTTCATCATACTGACAAGATAGTTTTGAGGGATCTTGACAGATATGAAGGCTCTCTTAACTCTGATGGAAGTTTTGTAGTTAGGTTTGTTTGAGTTTTACACATCAAAACCTTTGATCAGAGTCTTAGACCTGTATGTACCATTTGAATGCTTTGAGAAATATTTTCATCTTGATAAATCAAGGAACCTAATTTTGATATTTAAAATATTAAATTATTCTTAAAATTTATTTGTAATCTTGATTACCATTAAGGCCTTTGAAAATCCTGTAGACCTATTGGTGAGCTCTTAATAAGTTGGGAGCTTTGAACACCATTTGCAACCACCATTACCTTTTGAAAACATATTGAATTTTTTGACTTGATCCAAGATATTAATGCTTTAGGATTGCCTTCATGAAATCCATATAAATTAATTTCAACTCATTTTGATGCTCCACAATTTCAAAACTATTCAAAAAGTGAAGACACAGTCCTAAGGTTTTAGTTGTTTTCAGGGTCCATCAAATAAATGCACATGCTTCTAATATCATTGGTCATTCTAAAAATTATTTTTAAAATATTCATAACCCCTTTAATTCCCCCTAAGACCTATTTCAATCCATGGATTTGTAGGTTGAATATAAAACATGATTGTTTGTAAGAAACCCCTGTAAGTTTTATGCACTCAGGTGTGCAGGCCTATGGGTTGAGTACATGTGCTTTGTTAGTTATTTATTCATTTAAATACCATGATGAATTATCTTTACACCCTTAAAATACCTTTCTAAAATTGTTTTTAACCATTTACTTTTAGAATAATACTAGGACATGACTATTTTTATTTGAATCCCTACAAAATGGTTCTTTGGATATATTTTTGCTTCCTTAATTTGATCTAAACCATTTGAGGGTCATTATTTGACCATGGATGATCCTTTTACCTCTTCAAAAGTTTGATATGATTTTTGATACTCTTGATAGACCTTGTAAATAGATTAAAACCTATAACATCCATCAATAAGCATAAAAACTCTTTTTATCCTTTGTTAATGGCTTGCATAAAGGAGATTTGGGGCATACAAATAATGTGCAATGATAATAAATAATGAAAATTTTGTGTGTCTCTTATTAAAATAGGGCATCATTACTTTTTTCATTTCATATGAACCTTTTACCTTGGATATTCTAGTCTAAAATAATATACCAAGACATTTGTTTAAAGGAGCATTGTTATGCTACCAAAATTATTCCAAACTCTTTTTGATTTTGAAACCAAGTTACAAACTATTTTCATACCTATCTTATTTCAAATGCACGATAATGCTACCCATTTTGGTCTAGCCTTTTTAGCTTAGAACCTTTGAGTATTTTTTCATTAAATCTAAAATTAAACCTTTCAATGTGCAAATCCTAAACTAATCAGGTTCACTCTGAAGCCCATCTAATTTGGGCTTAGGTTGTCTATTTTTTGTATTTAGATTGTGTTACTTGGGTTGATTTCATATT
The DNA here is from genome assembly GCA_037957365.1 of Torreya grandis. NCBI lineage: Eukaryota > Viridiplantae > Streptophyta > Pinopsida > Cupressales > Taxaceae > Torreya > Torreya grandis. The sequence continues at coordinate 1,802,547 of JARHVA010002564.1, forward strand.
TGATCTAAAAGACCCCTTGCCTAGACCTAGTGATTGTTGTTTATTTTTTACCTTGTTTAGAGCATCCTTTTGAGGCAAGTTGTTACCACGTGCTTTATTTGAAGTTTGTCATGCCAATTTTTTGAGTATCTTAGTTCCTTTATTCCAATAGTTGTCATGAGTCAAACTTTAAGTCTTAAGTGAAGCAATTACCGAGTGTCATCCAAGCCAATTACCTTAGTTTAGTTTGCTTTTGAGTTCTTGTTTGAGTTTTGTGTTTCTAAGTTTGGCCTTATTTTTTGTATGATTATAACCAACTTTGGGGAAATCATTACTATCTCCTGATCCCAATTTGTAATTATTATACTTTGTTTAGACATTCTTGTCACTGATTATAATCACCTTTGGGAAGATCCATACTCTATCCATAATTGAGTTTGAGCTTTTGTGTTACTTTTCACTACTGATTATAACCACCTTTGGGAAAATCATTATCATTTTGTTAGACCAATTTCACATTTATTTAATTATACCTTTGCCTAGTTTAGTTGTTTATACCTTTGTGCCCATTTTATAGAGCCAAAGGTCCTTTGTTTTTAGACCTTGGTTGTTTTTTTGTCATGTGACCTATCCATGAATCTAAACTTGCCTTATTACACATGTAGTGGGACTATGCATAATCTTGACTATGAGATCTTTGGGACCAGTGACCCTTTTATTCAAGAGTCATATGACAATGTCACTTATGAGATGGATCCTTATCCATCTTATAACATCCCATACATTAAACAAAGGCATGAACCTTTAAAACATATTTGGTAACTGTGCCTCCTTACCTAGGCCAAGAATTAGAGAAAACACAACAATGCCTAACTCAAATGATGCCTAACATTGAACAAAACCAATAATAGGAGACCTATTATGTTATGATGCTAACACAAACTAGCTATGATCCATACTTATTTGAACATCATTTTTTGGAAATGAAAAAAAATGATGTTCTAGTTAGAGTTGTTAAAATAGGGGCTAAATTTATACCAAAATTTCCACAAGAAAGTTTGAGTAGTTTGATTAGAACTCCTAGTAATGCACTTCAAATTAAAGCATTCAAATAGGCATATACTAGTTATAGCCAAGATTTGGTACAAAAGCCACAACAAGATCAAAATATGCTTGAAAAAGGATAAGGTATTAAGGATGAATAAATGGAATAGGTACAACAAGCATACCAAACCTATCTCAACCTAGCTTATAACTTAAATACAAGGGCTATTTATAACACATCACAAATTGAGATAGCTCCATCAACATGGCAATAAATAGATGCCTCATGATATGCAAGCCAAAATGTAGACTCTTTTAACCAAATAATGTTGGTTGGTGATATGTATAATATCCATATTTTGATGGAAGATAGTGTTATCAAATAGAAGACAACACCTAAAGTGTTATGAATAACATGTAAGTGCAGTTGAATTTAAACCAAAGTGGGTCTAATTTTTTTCTAAGCAATACATAAAAGGTTCATCTAAATAACACCATGAGTGGATTACAATAATAGGGAATAGGTATACCTATTTACAAAAATCAACAAGAAACCTCCAATCCCCAACCAACTACTTCATCAAATGTGCAACAAGCCTACAACAAACCAACTTACCACCACAACAAGTGAAGAACACTATGCCACCTCAATAGGTGAGAATGAATGTTCTACCACAACAAGCACAAACCAATATACCTTATCAATCATAGACATTTACTGACCAACAATGTTTACTTATTGGTTATAAAGTGTTAGTTGGTCAAAATTTACCAAACTAATAATTGCCAAGCCAACAACAAGTGCTATTTTAAGTACTAAGCCAAAAATAAATGTCATTTCAACAACAAGTGCTGATCCAATAAAAAGTGTTTAGCCAATAATAAGGTTCTTAATAAAAAGGTAATAACTTCCTTTCACCTAATAGGTATCACAGTGCATTAAGGATCTAACTACCAACACCTTCAACAACATGGATCTAATTAGCAATGTGTTCCCTATATCCAACAGGGTTCAACAACTAGGCAACAAATTTCCTCCCAAGCCTAATAATACCAACACATTCTATATAGATAAATACCATTACCACAACCATAATTCACTATCTAAGGTTATGTAGCAAACCATAACCAGAATGATCTTCAATAATAACATGTTCCATACCCATAATACAATCCTAATGCACATATATGCATACCTAGTTGTTCACTGAATTAAACCAACATCCCACAATATACCTACCCTAGTAAAAGTAATCCACCTTTAATTGCATAACCTCTATATTGATATGCCACTCATAGTTTCCTTGCCTAAGAGTTTCATAGATGAATGATACAATTTAAATGATACATGTTAGAAAATAAATGAATAATTTCAAACTAGATGAGATATGCTCTTACACATTCAAAATGGAGTATTTACAAATACCGTTTTTGTCAGGTTATATGAAACCTAAATTCAATAAATACAAAGGCAAAGGGGACCTTAGAGAGAATTTGGAGGAATTATTTGTTTCTATCCAACCAGTAGCCTATATCAATATATACTTGATTCTACTCTTCCTAAGGAGTCTAGGTGGACAAGCCTTAAAATGACTATTGAAATTACTAAAGAAATCTGTACCTAAATTTGATGGCCTCTTAGAGAAGTTTGTACAACACTTTTCATACAATGTTGAACATGAGATTACTATTGTGGATCTAGAACAATCTAAAAAATTGACTGGTGAGAGATGCACTACATACTTTCAACATTGGAGAGCCCTAATAAGCTAATTTACACATAATTTACCAAATAAATAGTTAGCTACAATATTTAATAATAATGAGATATCCTACTATCACAAGCTATAATGTGCTCACTCATTTGAAGAGGTTATCATAAAAGGAATACATATAGCGAAAACCCTTGTCAACAAAGGCACAATCAAAATATCCTCTTACAATTCAAACTAAAACCATAATCAAAACCAAACTCAAATATTAGTTTTAATGCCACCTCAAACCAACAACAATGAAAGACCTAAACCCTACAACTGCTATAAGAATGTTGTTGGCAATGGACTTACTGAATCATGCCATGTTTAGATAATGCAAACAATAGATATTCATATACCTCCACCCACTCAATAACCACTTCCTATATACATTCAACCAAGATCTCCACAAAACTAACTACCACAAAATAAAAACCAATTACAAGCCCCTCCTCTGAAGAGAAGACCACCTGTTGCCTGATAATTCAATGACCTTGGTGAGCCTATTGAGTTTTATTTCATAGATTGGTTCAAGAAAATATGGTTAGTTGGTCTATACCAAATCCATTCTCAAATATGATAGTGATTATAGGAGCTGATCACAAAATTAACATATGTAAAGAGTTGAATAGAATATGCAAATAATTTAATTCAACACAAATATATTCTTTCACTCTAATATTCTCTATACATTGAATAACTCATTCTGAGACATTATACATATATAAGAATATTTCCTATAACTTCTCCCCAATATTCTCTCTCAAAATCCCTCTAAATAAGCACATGATATATTTTTATAATAATATAAACTATATATCTCAATACATATATTCTAACTAATATAAACTTACTGTATTAACCATATGGTTATAACCAATCTATTACTATTTACCACTCAATAAATATCAACTATTACTTTTTACCTCACTATAAATACCAAATTTCACCTAATGTGAAAACTATTCCCAACATTTCCCCCCATAGTTTTTACATGGTATAATATATCTCTATTCAATCATTGTAGCGTGCTCCACCTCCGTGTGCTCATGATCTTCTCCACATACATGTGCCATTACACATCTCTTTCTTCACACTGATCTGCAATTGGTTTTCATAGGTTAACTAATAGCCTTTAAAAATAGTTTTCTCAAGTTCACTAATAACCTTACAAACTAGTTTTCTCAAGTTCACCATTAGCTTTATAGAATGGTTTTCTCAGGTTCACCACTAACCGTACAACATGGTTTTAATAGGTTTACCACTAACCTATCGTCATGATTGATACAATGCTTTTTTAGATCAACATTATCCAATGTAAATACAAAAAACGGTTACATGGGAATATATTTCACAAGTCAATAGGTACAACTATTCTTATTTTTCACACATGTTGAAAAATAACAATAACTACGACACCACACTGAAAAAATTGAAATCTAAAAATAACACACCAAACTTGTCACCAAAACATTGATGTGACCCTATCATTAGCGACTGATAAAAGGTCATTGAAATACCTCCAACCTCTACGTATCCTCCATCCTCCACTCTTGACATATCTTTTGTAAAAATGAATGTCAGTTACCCCGATAATGCATCCATGTATAATTTTTATTTTTGACATAAGACTTTTGAAACAACTCAACACACAAATTTTCTCTTAACTTATTATTATTTTCATGACCAAATGACTAATGACCAAAATCTAATTAAAGACTGGATGTGACAACTTATTTATCATTTTTAAATTGTTATAAAATAAAAAAACAAAGCCTAAATAGTAAGTGGGACCAAACATAAAACTAATGTGTAAAATTTTTATACTCATAAATATAAAACTTAAAAGACATAAAAATATAATAATGATAACACTTAACCCTAGAAGACACAACTTAAAAATTATGACACGACTCTTTAATGACATGGGAAAATGAATTAATTGATAGCTAGTGGTAGGGTAATCAACATGCAAGATGAAGACATGTTGGATAAAATGCATGAGTAGTATGAACATGTGAAACATAATAATGATCGACTCATACCAAAATTTGGGTTTGTACAGGGTCTCAAATTAGAACTTTTCACACACTAATTGACTACATTGAATAATCCTTACGTACTATTTAAATGCATCCACATTGTAGGGAATTACCAATGCTTTCATACATGAACCCATACTCTTCATGAACCTTTTTAGTGGCATCAAATTGACTATTGGATATGGTGTGCATAGAAGATAGAGAATGCTGGCCCAATATCTATATAGTTGACAATCACAAAATTATTATTTCTTGTATATAAAACTATTGTTGTGGAATGATAAGATAAGACTCATTAAAATGAGTAGAGATAGTTAGATTTACATAGGAACACACTCAAGAGCATAGAAAAATGTGTCTTGAATAGCAATCTATAGATTTATAAAACAAAGATCACTACAAAGTTCTTAATCAAAGGCTTTGGTATTTAATTAGGACCAAAGACAAGAGTATGCATGGAAAGGGACAAAGTATTATTGATTTGCATCAAATTTGGGACATTTGATGCTTTCTTTAGCTGGATATACATGATACACATAATAAATCCATAAATTGATACATGTAGGGGTGGAACTAATTTATTAAATACGCTTGTCAAAATAATGTCCATGAACTTAGTGTCTCACAATACAAATTAAATGAAAAAGGTCCATGGTGTTGTATGAGATGAGGAATATGTTAGAAATCCATCCAAGAGAAAGAATGCTATGTTTTTGTCCTTTGAGAATCTAAATACACATAAGTCTGTGCACAGGAAATGATAGATCTACAATGAATTACAAACCAATTGTATAGATAGATTAAGAATTATATCTTTATGACATGTAGACAAAACAAAAAACACACTGTAAATAATTTGATCCCTAAAGGAAGTGCTTGTAACTCCTTAGTCTCATTAGATCTACTTTTTCTTACAATAAAAAAAAAATGCATATCTACTCCTCTTTCTATGCTACAACTATAAAAGCAACACTGAGTCTTCCATATAGAGGGGCAAGCATGGATCTACCCCACATAATGCTTAGGATCTCATCCACTCTGATACTAATGATAGTGATTCTAGGAGCTAATCATAAAATTAACATATACAAAGAGCCAAACACAATATACAAATAATTTAATTCAACAAAAATATATTCTTTCACTCTAATATTCTCTATACACTGAATAATTTATTCTGAGACATTATACACACACACACACACACACACACACACACACACACACACACACACACACACACACACACACACAAGAATATTTCCTATAACCTCTTCCCAATATTCTCTTCTAAAATACCTCTAAATAAGCACATGATATATTATTATAATAATATAAACAATATATCTCAATATATATATTCTAACTAATATAAAATTACCATATTAACCATATGGTTATAACCAACTTATTACTATTTACCACTTGATAAATATCAACTGTTACTTGTTACCTCACAATAAATACCAAATTTCACCTAATGTGAAAACCGTTCCCAAAAAAATATACTCCTTTTTTTGATTGGTATAAGGAACATGAATTTTTTTAGTACCATCATGTTAGAGGACATTCTATAATATGGTGTATCCAACCCAAACATTTAATTGAGAACATGCTAGAAAATGGAGAGATAAAAAGAGACACATGATCCTACAAATAATCATAACTTTGGTATATACTAGAATCGATTTTCCCAATATAAAAATAATAACAACCAACAATAGTACTAATAGTAGTAATGACATTGGTAGATAATTCCACCATAGAATCAACAACAACAACACCAACCACAACAATAACATAATAGTCAAGACCAAGGGAAAAATGATCAAACCAACCAAGGAGTTAATCATGCCATTGCTTATACCTATAACAATGTTGTAGGACAAATTTTATGTGGTCATATTACCACCATCACTATCAAACCTATATCAACTACAAAACAAACCTAGACTTTCACATAATAATGCTTATTTGTAAAACACATTTTAGGTGGTCATATGTCCACCATCACTATCAACCCTATACCAACTACAAATAAACCTAGACTTTCACATAATAATGCTTATTTGATAGATAATACCTATGAACCTCCTTATGCCAATGATTTTTATACATGCTATGTTTCTAATTAGGTACCATATCATCTAAGAATCATCATTTCAAGCTTGATTCCCTACCCAACCACCTACCAAAGCCAAGTTCTAATTGAGATTGCACAATCGCAACTTGACAAACTAGAGTCATTATCAGAGGACCACAACCAAATACTAAAAATGAGCCTAATTACCTTTCTATGCCTATAAAAAATAAACCAATTGATAAAATTGAGGGGAAAACCTATGATATTATGGAAAAATTGAAGAAGACACCTACACACATCTCCATCATGGATTTGTTGCACACGTCTACAATCCATAAAGACATCTTAAACAAGTATTTAAACCAGTCACTTATGCCAGATGATATTACTCTAGACAAATTCCAATCCATAGTAGGAAACTTGGCCCCTGATTAATGTCTCACCTTTGACTAGAGTGATATGTCTTCTTTGGGCCCCATTCATAATAACCCATTGTACATTGAAGTTAATATAACAAGCCATAGAGTTAAACATGTCCTTGTAGACAATGGTTTGAGTCTCAATATTGTGCCTTTGAAGTTAGTCAAATATATAAAATATATAATAGCCAACTTACAACCATATACCTTCATTATCAAGGCATATGATAATGAAGAATGAGAATCACAAGGTACTATTATCTTGTGAGTGGTCAATGGGCCATTGACCCATGATAATCTATGCTATATTTTAGATCTAGATCTATCTTATAATTTGTTATTGGGCCAACCTTGGATCCATGAAATTAGGGATATACCTTCTACATTGTACCAATGTATTAAATTTCCATGTTCTGGAATGGAATTGATTATACCTAATGATCTTCAACCATATTAGTATTATAAATGTCTTGAGGCTGAGTATAAAAACTACAACTACTAGTTTGACATGAAGCCTATACCCAAATTAGATGCATAAACATCCAAAAAAGGAAAATCCATTGAATCAAGCCTAAAAACCAATTACATTAACCTAAATAGCTTAGCCTCTACCTTAATCATGACTCCAATAGAAATTTCAAATAATTTCTATGTCACTAATAAAGGTACTAGAGAATATATCATCCATAATGCATTTCATATAATCAAATTGCCTAAAAATCCTTAAGCTTATGGTAGACTGATGACTAAGACTGCTCATATGGCATGGAAAACCAAAGGAAAATCTCAATTGAATAATCCCATTGTATTTAAATTGGCCTCTGGCCTAGAACAAGATGCCTTAGTAGAAGATGATTCATGGCTCTACAATAATGAGTTGGTTGACTATTACCAAAGTGAAAAGTATCCTATTCCCAACTAGAATATGGATCACCTAACTTATGAAGGTAGAGGCCTCAGGTTATATCAATAAGGCACTATTGAGATAGTCTCAATAACTAAGTATAAGGGAACCCATGGTATTATATTTAAACCACTTGGGGTGACTTCACATACCTAATTCACATTCCAACACCAAATAATAGTGATAATGATGATGACAATGATGTAGGGTCTGATTATAACATTTATGATGACCTTATACTATAGACTTGTTTAAATTCCATGATATTTGTAACATTAGCCTTATTTATCAACCATCATATTTAACCCTTTACCAACCATAATTATTAGATTAAGACCAACAATAGTCAATAATGCCATTATATGAGTTCAAAACTAATGAGGCCATATATGATTTTCTAGGATTAAGAAGTCACATACCTCTTGGAGACCATAAGAAAGGCTTTGATATTAGATTGGATCCTGCTACCTACTTTAGAGAGTGGTTGAACTTCCCTAGCCAAAAACAAAAAAAAATCAAACATTGAAGCCTGAAAGTGAAAACCTCTTTGGGACACTTTCTGATCAGGGAAAATGTAAAGAGAAAGGCAAGTATCTTGGCGAAAACTAGTTTATGGTGCCATTATATGGGGATGTTCACCCCTCTTCCTATGAATCATAGGAGACCAATAGCCTAGAGTCTATTTATGGATTAGATATCAACACTAAGGAGTGGCAATATTTTATAGGATTATTCAAGAGTGCCCTAAGGTATTTGTATAATGGTTGATGCTGGCATTAGGGGATTATGATTCATTCTATTTAGGATAATGAGAAGATACAGTCCATTTGGAGACTTTGCTATTACCAATGAGTTCAATCCTTACCAACTATTCTAGATGATGGTTATACACTTCTAGTGGAGGATACTTTAGAGGTAAATATTAGTACTCTAGAGGACCCAAAGTGGATTAAACTAGGTACATCCCTCACTGAGGAGGAATGTGAAGCTTTTATAACCCTTTTGAGGGAATTTGTTGACATATTCTCATAGGCCTATTTGAACATACTAGGTTTGGACCCTGCCTTAGTTGTACACCATCTTATTGTACATCTTGATGCCAAACCTGTTAAACACAAGTTTCATGATATGCATCATCATATTATTGTATTAGTAAAGAAAGAGTTAGAAAAAAACTTAGACATGAAATGCATCAGGCTGATTGACTATTATAAGTGGATTTCAAATGTTATGATAGTAAGTAAAAATCCAAATGGTTTTAGATCTATACTAATTTTAGAGATATCAATAAAGTCTACTCAAAATATGACTTCCATTTGCCTAATATTGACATGATAGTCAACTCAATGTTTGGCTATAAAATTCTCTCTAATGGATGCATTTTAAGGTTATAATTAGATTAGGATAACACCAAAATACCAACATAAGACAATGCTCACTAATATGTGGGGAACATTTTGTTATCAAGTGATGCCGTTTGGACTTAATAATGCTATAACCACTTACCAAAGAGCCATGACACTAATTTTTCATGACATGATACACAACATTATTGAGGACTATGACAATGATATTTGGGTAAATCAAAGACCCATGATGATCACCCAACCATACTATGAAAAATCTTTTAGAGACTTCATGAGTACAATGTCAGGATTAATCTAAAGAAATATGTATTTAGAATCACTTCTAAAAAATTTTTAGGTTTCATTATCTCTCATAAGGGCATTAAAGTTGACCCAACCAAAGTCCATATAATTAAATAAATGCCACCACTATCTACCTTGAAACACCTTCATAGTTTGTAGGGTAAGATTTAATCTATCAGATGCTTCATCTCACAACTAGCTGATAAATGCCATCTATTTATGCACTTGCTGAAGAAAGGTGTTACATTCTCCTGGAATGAAGAGTGTCAAAAATTATTTGATTAACTTAAAAAATATCAAGCCAACCTACCTATTTTATTAACACCAAATATAAACAAGACATTACATCTTTACCTATCAATAATTGAAAATGTCCTAGGGGTAATTTTGGCACAACACGATGAATAGGGAAAGGAGCATGCCATGTATTATCTAAGTTAAACATTGGTCATACATGAGCATAACTATACATCAATTGAAAAAACCTATTTAGCAATGTGTTCATAGCCCAAAAATTGCATCATTATATGGTAAACAATAAGACCATTAATATCACCAAAGTAGATCCACTCAAGTATCTACTTTTTAAATCATCTCTATAGGGCTGTATGAAAAAATAGATCATGCTATGAAGCAAGTTTGAAATTTAATATGCCAACTATAAATCCATTAAGAGGTAGGTACTTAAAGATCAACTTTATGAAGATCCTCTTCATGATACTCAACCTCTTACATTTGGATTTTTAGATGAGGCATTATGACTATTGAAGAAGTAGATGCAGCTCCTGAGGCTAAATGGTGGAAGATGTACTTTGATGGATTGTTCATGAATTGAGGATCAAGGTCCAAAACATTATTTATTACACCACAAGGGGATATCATTCCTAAGTCCTTTAATATTGGATTTCCCTATACCAATAACATGGCCAAGTATGAAGTGCTCATTACAAGGATTAATCAAGCAGTATAATGGAACATTTAGTATTTAATGGTGTATGGTGATTCTTAGTTAATCATCAATCAATCCATAGATTAGTACCATACCAAGGAAGATAAGTTGATACCCTATAAATCAATGGTCAATACTCTCAAGATATATAGTTCTAACATCTAATTAAAAATAATACCTCAAGCCAATAATAAGATAAGTGATATTATGGCCACTATAGATTTTATGAGTTAGATCACCGATAAAGATAGGGATTATCAATTTCTTATTGAACATCTCTTAATACTAACACATGACTAATCAATCATCAAGATGGTTTGTGACATTACTGGTCTTACATCTCCATGGTACTTCAACATTTATGCCTATCTTAAATACCAAACTATTCCTCCCAATTTATCACATAAAAAAAGCCTTCACCTATAAATCCTCTCGCTATACCCTACTTAGACCAACCTTGTATCATAGAAGATATAATGTAACTCTACTTTGTTGTTTACCTTTAATAGAATTTGGATTAACATTAAGGGAATTCCATAAAGGAGTGCGTGGAGCCCACACTAGTAGGGCAATTTTAGCCAAAAAGTTACTACGTACTAGTTATTACTAGCTAACGATGGAAGTAGATGCAAATGATATGTGAAGAGGTGTGTCGAGTGTCGAAGGCATGCCAATATGATTCATTCTCTAGCCAAGACACTCAAACCATTGACAACACCATGATCATTTTCAATGTGGGTACTTAACCTTGTTAGGAATATGAATCCAACATATTCAGATGGCCATAAACACGTCTTGACTACTACCAAATACTTCACTAAGTGGGTAAAATCCATTACACTCACTTATATCACTGGTAAGCAAATATCTACATTTATATTCAACCATCTCATTTGTTGTTATGGGATCCCCTCTAATATTATATCTAATAATAGTGGATCATTTAATAATGAGGACATGAAATCAATTTCTTCTCAATACCATATCAAATTACATTTCTCTACTGCTTACTATCTACAAGGCAATAGCCAAGTTGAAGCTTCTAATAAAACCATTATCAATATTCTAATGAATATTATCAATGACACTAGTCATAATTAACACTTATAGCTATTTAATTCCCTTAAGGCATACTATACCACATTCTATACTCCAATAGTTGCTACACCCTATTCACTTGTTTATGGAATTGAAGCCATTCTTCTTATTGAGGTTGAGTTGCCTTGTCTCTAAATTTTATTGTAGCACATCATCGATGATGAAGACTACAGAGTGGATCACTTGTAGGGCTACACCTATTTGATGGTAAATGCTTAACAGCCTTGAATAATCTCTAAGGTTATCAGAACTGACTCAAAGGCCAATACAATAGTAACTTTAAGCATCATGAATTCAAACTTGGTGACTTAATACTAAAAGATAATCAAAAAAATGTAAATGCTGAGTCCAAGAAGAAGGGAAAGTTCCAAAAAAACTGGTTAGGGCCCTATGTAATTATTTCCAACTATGGTTATATAGCATAGAGGCTCACTACACCAGAAGGAGATGAACTTGATGAACCAAGGAACATAATGCACCTTAAACATTTCTACATTTGAGGGATTCAGATTATTGTCTACAAGGATCATCTAACTTATGCCATATTATACCTATTCTTTGTATTATAGCCTTTTTTGTCCTACTATAACCTTAACCCTTTGCTAGCCAATTCTTTTACCTAACCCCACCTATTACATTTGGCCTTGGTTCTAGTTGTAGCTTCAAAATTACATGATCAAATGACATTATATGAAAATAGTATGACAACGGTCTTGGAAATTGCATCCTTTATTTGTTTTTATGTTTTACTGGTGATACTTATAATAACTACATTTGGGTAAATAAGTGTCTCACTTTATGCTACTAATTATAATTACCTATGGGAAAATTAGTACCACTAGACCTATTTTTTTACTGTCTAATTATAATCACCTATGGGAAAATTAGGAGTAACACATTTACCATGAATTACCACATCCCCTTGACATTACCATTATCATTTACCTTTCCATTTACCTATTATCTAAACTTGCTGGCACTTAATTTGATGCCTTTTGTGTAGGTATAACTACACTGACTTGAGGTCTTAATGAGACTATGTAGGCAACACTCGATTCACATTGAGGTCCACACAATCACCCTTTAGCCACACTTTCACTATTTTATGAGATTTAATTATGTTGTATCTCATAATTATTGTTTGAGTTGAAATACCAAAAACACCAAAACATTGGAAGCATTTCACTATCTTTCATCACCTTTTATGTAGGTAAAACTACAATAATTTGAGGTCTTAACGGAACTATGTAGGTAATGATCAATTCATGTTGAGGTCATCTCAATCACCCCTTAGCCATGCTCTTACCATTTTGTGAGATTGAACCATATTGTAATTCATAATTATTGGACTTTAGATACTAAAAACACCAAAACATTAGAAGTAATTTACAACCTTCACTACGAAAGGTAGAACTACAGTGTCCTGAGGTCTTAATGGGACTATGTAGGAAGTACTCAATTCATGTTGGGGTTAGCTCAGTCACCCTTTTTCCACACTCTCTCTATTTTGTGAGAAACCCAAGCCATGCTCTTGCCATTTTATGAGTTAGACTATTCTGTGTCTCATAATTCTTGATTGAGTTAAGATGCCTAAAATATTCCAAAAACATTTGAAATAGTTTAAAAACCTCTAAACATTTGTAAAGGATCTAAAAAATCCTAAAAATCACAAAATCATGAAAATTGGCTTACAATTTTTATGTGAGATATAAATCTATCAATTTTTTTGGGATGGGCCATTTTATCTATTTAGTTTCATTTCTAGACCACCTTGATCTTTTTCCTCTCATTTTTGGGAGAACTACATCGGCTTGAGGTCCACATAAACTATGTAGGAAACACTTGGATACATGGGGTATCTTGGGTTAGCTCAATTACATCTTCCTTTATTTTTTGAACACTTCTTTGACTTAAGGATTATAGGACCCTTAAATATTTGATGAGTAACCACTTATTATTTAGTTTCCTCATCTTTCTTAGCCTTAAACCGTACACTCTCCCTATTTTGAAATTTCCTATTATGAACATTATTTATTTGAGCTTGATATGTTAATGAACACTTGGCCTCATCTTATAATCTCTCTATTTTATGATCAACTTCATTCTTATGCTCTGACCATTATACAAGTTACTTTTCATCCTAATACATATATGTAGTAGAGACTATGAATTACTAATTTAGTTAATTTGTGGCTACCTATCTCTTGACTTTTATTTTGGTTTTATCCTAAACCATACTCTCACACTTGCACAATTAGTTTGTGTTGATGTTCTCATGATTATGAAATGTCATCCCCTCTTTTCTCATGCACTCATTATTGTTCAAGATCATTACCATTTTACTCTACATGTCAATCATATTCTCTTATCATCTATTTTATTCTATCCTATTTCTTGGGAGAATTATATTTGGCCTGAAGTTCACATTGGATCTTATGTATATATAACTATGTAGGTAACACCCACTTACTTAGTGCATCTAGAGTCATCTCAGCTACCCCTTATTTTTATTATCCCCCCCACATTTTGTTTGTCTTATTTATGTCATTATCTCCTATGGCCTAGGGACCATGTTGGCATCTAGTTTGTGTCTTTGTTTCCCTATAACCTAGGGGCAACCTTGTGCCAATTTTTCTTGTGTTGTATTGATACCATTGGTACCTAGATTAGGGGTAACCATTTCCAAGAGTAATACCTATGTTACACACACATGAACAATTTGTTTTCTATTTTCACTAACATTTTGATTAACCATTGTTTGTGTTTTGTTATTTGTCTAGATTAGTTTGTTTATTTCTAGGTGTTTAGAGTAGTTTATTTACTACACTTTTCTTTGCTTTGGATTTTTTAGTTATTTTTGATTATTTTGTTCACTTTGTTTGTTTGTTTTTATTAGTGTTTTGTTGTGTTTATATTTTATTTGTTTTCATCTCTTTGTTTGTTTGTTATTTGATTCTTAGTTACCGTAAGACTATTACATTTTGTTTTCACTTAAGTCTGTATTATCCATATCATGTAATTCATTGTGACTTTTTGTATTTCATATTACACTTGATTTATTCTTTCTATTTACACTTGGGATTTGATTATTCATAACTTATTCCTAAGTTATTTATATTTACATTTAAATTAAGTTTTCCATGCTTAAAATATGAATTGTCATTTTAGTTATCCATAACTATCATGCATAATATCATAATCTATAGAAAGACCATGCTCAAGGAGTCTATTATATCAATACACTGACATCATCTCTCTAATATATCAAAAACCTAGCCAACTACCCTACAAAATGCCTACATCCATGAGTAATAAATAAGTGTAACAAATGATTTATTATGTGTTTATATAGATAAGCATCTTTGAATAAGCATTCATATGAGTCATACAACATAATAAGATGATCTCAAATGAAAAATATCCTAAAAATAACATAACCATCCTTTTTGGGCCTCCCCTTAAGACCTATTTAATAACATAATTTCTCAACCTATATCCCATGTTTTTTTGAACATACATCTTCAAACTCACATTTAGTTTAGAAATGTGTTGTCATTCTTTTCTAACTCCATCCTTTTGGGCCTCCCCCTGAGACCATTTAACAACATGATTTCTCAACTTATATTCTATGTTTGTTTGAATGTACATCTTCAAACTCACATTTAGGTTATATATGTGTTATTATTCTTTTCCATCTCCATCCTTTTGGGCCTCCCCCTAAGAACTATTTAATAACATGATTTCTCAACCTATATCCCATGTTTATTCAAACATACATCTTTAAACTCACTTTTAGGTTAGACATGTGTTGTTATTCATTGTTAACTCCATATTTTTAGGCCTTGCCCTGAGACCATTTTAATAACATGATTTTTCAACCTCTATCCCACGTTTGAATGTACATCTTTAAACTCACATTTAGGTTAGAAATGCATTTGTATTCTTTACCATCTCCATCTTTTTTGGGCTTCCCCCTAAGACCCATTTAACAACATAATTTTCAACCTATATCATGTGTTTGTTTGAACATGCATCTTTGAACTCATATTTTGGTTGGAAATATGTTGTTATCCTTTGTCATCTCATCGTAAATCTATTTTATATATTTTTTGTGTAAGCTACCCTTACCAATTTTCCCCATTTGGGAAAATTTTATTTTTTACCAATTGATTGATTATAATAGCCTATGGACAAATCATTATTTTTTCATCCCATACTAATTATTATAACTACCTTTGGAAAAATCATAAGTTTTAATTTCTCCACTCGCCCTTATAGGGTAAATGTATGTGTTCCTAATTATAACCACCTCTAGGAAAATCATGTGTTTCCATTTATATTCCTAATTATAACCACCTTTGGGAAAATTATTGTGTTTCCCTTTTTGTCCCTAATTATAACTACCTTTGGGAAAATTAATGTGTTTCCCTTTCTATTTTTGATTATAACTGCCTTAGGGTAAATTGGTCTTTTTCCTATTTTCCATTCTTAATTATAACCACCTTTGGGAAAACCAATGTTTTTCAAGTGATTACTAATTATAACCACCTTTTGAAAAATCAATATTCATCCTATCAACATACTAGGGCATTTATCCATGCCACTGCTTATAACCACCTTTGGATAAACCAATGTCACACCTTTCATTACTAATTATAACTTCCTTTGGGAAAATTAGTGACTCTACCATTAATACTATTTATAACCACCTCTGGATAAATTAATGTGTTTCCATTTCTATACCTGATTATAACCACCTTTGGGAAAATTAGTGTGTTTCTCTTTCTATCCCTGATTATAACCACCTTTAGGCAAATCAGTCTTTTTCCTATTTTTTATTCTTGATTATAACTACCTTTGGGAAAATTGGTATTTTCTATTTAGTTACTAATTATAACCACCTTTGGGAAAATAAATATCCATCCTATTACCCTACTAGGACATCTATCCTGCCACTACTTATAACCAACTTTGGGCAAACTAGTGTCACACTCTTTGTTACTTATTATAACCAGCTTTGGGTAAATTAGTGACTTTGCTATTATTACTATCTATAACCATATTTGGGGTAATTGAGTAATCCTACCCTCATTTCCATCTATATTGTACCATTTTATTTAGTTTAAGGGAACATTTGATGACTTTTTTTGCCACCCACTACATTGAGGGGGCATCGAGGGCTTATTAATCTGGGGCATGAACCATTTAGATTAATGAATTTTGCATTATTTGAAAATATGTTATTATGACTATGTCTTGAAACACATTATCAAATAAGGGAAAACTATAGACACTTAGTTTTGGCCACTTTTATGCCTAAATTGGGTTTTAATTCAATTTATATAAAATGACTCCTTTTAAGCCTATAAATCACCTAAATTACCGATGTTAATTTATATAAAGGATTTAATTACCTAAAATTTTTATGAGGATAACTTATTTGGTGTATGCATCATTAACCTAGTTTAGTTCTAACCCTAGTCAAATTATGACCTAGTAATTTGGCACTTTTGGCATGTCAAACTATTAATTCATGATATTTAAAATAATTTCCAAAAGATAAAAAGTACTAAGCAATACTAATTATATTAAAAATCCTAATTAACTTGACTAAACAAAAATTACAAATCAAATTAGTGAATTTCATTTACTAAAAAAAGATTTTTTAGTTAAAATGAAGTCAAAAGTCAAATGAGATAATAAAGTTATTGATTATCTCATAAATATTCAAAAATATGACTCACACCTTAATAAGTCTAGTTCAGATTTGCACAAATAAACACCAAATAATTCTTCATATAGAATAAATAATAAACTTCAATATGATATTTTATTCAAGATTTCTTTAAATGAGAAAGTGTTATAAATTTATAGCACAATGAACTCCTTTAAATGAGGAATCAAGGCTATCTTGAAACCCAAAAATCTCTCTTTTTAATCTCTCACTCACTAACCAACTAGCTATTAAGAATACATGATATATTATTGTAATAAAAATATATCAATCTAATTAATAATAGCTAATTAGTAACTTACCATAGTAACTATATAGTAAATACTACCCAATAAATAATAATTTACCCTATGATAAATATATAAATGTGAGCACTAATGTTAGGATATTCCTAACATTCCCCCCTTAGGTTGGACATGGGGAGAACATTATCCTATCACCAAAATCAAATGATGGTTTTTTACCTGGCTAACCCCTAACCTAAAAATAACTAGGATGATTTTACACGTAGCTTACAAATAACCTATAATCAAATGATGGTTTTACACTTAGTTTAACACCAACATAAAAACAAACAAGATGGTTTGATATGTGGTTAACCAATAACTAAAACATCTAGAAAGTTTTTTAGGACAACCAATAACCTACATAATACTATAGTACTCTTTTAGTCCTCATCACTATCTTTACCTCAAGGGGAAATAGAAAGATGTTCACTTATTAAAATACTTGAACATGCATGTATAATTTATTATTATTTTTGAATAAATTTAAAAATCATAACTAAAAAATATAAACAAAGATGCCACTAAAATACTATGCAACTTCATTGCTAATGGCTAATGAGAGGATGCTATTTATTCTCTAACCTCCTATGTCCTTCATCCTCCTACATGTTGCTACTTACTTATTAGGATATGTCAACATGTGTTTCAATGGTTCTAGTAGGTTCTCTATTGGTTTATTCTATATAAATTGGAACCCCCCTAATTTGGACATTATGTACAAGTGATAATGTATCTGCGAGGAATTTTTTTTTACAATTTTGACAATGTCTCTAAAATGACCTAAGAAACATGACTCAATATACTTTATTGACAAAAAAATGTTTTTTAATTTGAATCTAAACTCTAAAATAAAAAATATGACTCTTAATAAAAAAACTCAATTGTCGACACTTTTGAATTTTTTGATGACAAAAAAAACTCTATATTGACTCAATAATATAGACTATCAAAATACTAATAAAATGAACCTTATAGAAATAAAAAATATTTTGATGACATAAATAACTAATTAAGAAATCTAATTGAATATTGGATTTATTCAGCTCAAATAATAACTTTATATCTAAAACATAATCTAAAAATAAAACTTTTATGACAAATTCATATGCTCTTATTGACTTGAATATTTCTAAAGTAGTGTTGAATTTTATAAAATTGTGAACTATAAATTCAAATATATGACACATATACCAAAATGACTCACCACTTATTAACGCATTACATGATATATGCATCTCCAATCATGGAATAATGATGGTTTTTCCAATTCACTGAATGCCAAAAGGGCTGAGGATCAAAATTGCTCATGAGTCATAGATGATCACATAGAATCTAAATTTAAGACTTAATATGATTATGTCTAGAAAAATACACTATATATCTTACTAAGAAATTATCATACAGGGAATGCAAACAAAATTGTGTTATTTATTTCTAAGCTTCTTTTTAGAGATCTTAATCTTCTTTCACAAAGTATAGAATATGAAATAATCTACTATTATTATTAACCAACCACTAAGCACATGAACTTGATTAGGAAGTTCTAATTCACATAGTGAAATATGAGACATGGGTGCATCATTATAGACATAATCAATTTACATTAACTTCAATTCAATATAAGGATCACTTACCAATGATAAATATATCAATACTATAGTGCTATCCAGAATATGTTGATTAAAAAAAGGATCAAAAGCTGGAGATGGTCTGTATATGGCCCCATAAAGATGCAATTTTTTTTGATTATATGAAGACTAAAAGTTGTATGAAGGTAAGATTATAATAACTATCTATTGAAGCACATTATGAGCATAGTAGGTTGGTGTTCTAAATAGTGCCACATATCTTCTATCACTTGGGAGATCATGATACATAGATCTAGACAACACTCTCAATGAAGGCTAATAGAATATTAAGCATTCAAATATGTAAAATACATTTTTTTTAATATTATTAAAGATACTTTAATTCAAAACAACCTTAACTATTGGTATATTAACTCTCAAATAATCATACATATTCCTTTAAAGAATCTCATGGCTAGATACCTCCAACTCTGATATCAAATAATAAGTCTAGTTTAGATTTGCACAAATAAATACCAAATAATTCTTCACATAAAACAAATAATAAAATTTAATCTGATATTCTATTCAAGATTTATTCAAATGAGAGTGCTATAAATTTACAACATAATTAACTCCTATAAATTAGGATTCAAGGCTATCATGAATCCCAACAATCTCTCTTCTAATATCTCACTCATTAACCAATTAACTATTAAAAATATGATATATATTGTTATAATAAAAATATAGTAATCTAACTAATAATAACCAACTACTAACTTATTATAATAACTGTATGGTAAATACTACCTAGTAAATATTAATTTACACTATGATAACTATAGAAATGTGAGCACTAACATTAGTCTATTCCTAACACACCTCACAAATATTTAAAGTGAGTTGTCATGCCTCACAAATATATGAAACTGAGGAGTCAAGATTTCATGAGTGCCTTAACCCCATCTAGAGTTAGACCGACTCAGCCTTGGTTAATTTAGACTCAACTTATGATAGAATTTAACCTAACCTACCTAAGGTTAGAGTTAGTTCTTTGAGATATAAATACAAGTTCACACACCATTGATAAAAATGATTTTGTTTGTAAGGTTATTCTGTTGGAATACATTCTTGAAGATTTTGAGAGTAGTGTTATAATGCCCAATTTATGCCAAGCTTCACACCAAACCACAAGTGACTATTGGAGAGATGATATCACCATGGAATAGCATTGATAAAAGGATATAATATTCATAGGTGGAGTATGAACATCCTTATGCCAACAAGTAAGCATAAAATGTGATAAAGGAGGTAAGAAAACTATATTGTCTTCATCTCTATTTTTGCTCATTTTTATTGTGTTATGCTCCCCCTAGTTCTTAGGTAAGAGTGTTTAGAATTAGTGAATTATTATGCTTGATGTTTTCTCATATGGACTAACAAGAGATTAATCTATATATTTTTTACTCTTCTAACTCTTAAGGTATAGGCTTAATCTTCCCAATGAAGTCCAAACCCCATTGCATAAAGGGATACTCTACCTAGATGGGATGAAAAAGAAGAGCTACTAGATTTTACTTGTCTATAAAGAAGGCACACTTCTTGTAGTTATAACCCATTCATATACATATATGAATAGGTTTTGCCAATAGTAAACAACCCTCATAATCTTAAAAA
This sequence comes from Torreya grandis, assembly GCA_037957365.1. Classification (NCBI taxonomy): domain Eukaryota; kingdom Viridiplantae; phylum Streptophyta; class Pinopsida; order Cupressales; family Taxaceae; genus Torreya; species Torreya grandis. Next base: position 1,823,737 of record JARHVA010002564.1, read on the forward strand.
TAATAGTTTTAGGGGAGAAATGGCCTCCTAATGGGCCATCATAAAACTCTTCTAGTACCTTATCCACTTGGTTAGATTATATGCTCTATTCAAGTCCCTAAAGTCTACACATAGCCTAATCTCCCCATTTTTATTTATAACTGGGACTAGGTTTGACACCCATGAGGAATACTTAATGGGGAATATGATATTGGCTTCGATGAGTTTATTTAGCTCTTTTGTCATCAAAGGTTCAATCTTGGGGTTTATTTGTCTCTTATTTTGCATTGGGGTCTAGATCAATGGTGTGTTGATACAAGTTTTAAGCAACCACTCCATAGGTGTAAGGGGGTAATGATCTTTAAAGGATGCTCTATTAGAGTCTCTAAAGTTCACACATAGCCTATTATCCCCATTTTTATTTCTAACTGAGACCAGGTTCACCACCCATGAGGAATAATTAATGGAAAATTTGATATTGGATTATATGAGTTTATTTATCTCTTTTATCATCAAATGTTTAAGCTTGGGGTTTATTGGTCTCTTCTTTTGCCTTGCTAGTTTTGCATTGGGGTCTAGATCAATGGTGCATTAAGCCAATTTTGGATCAAAGCCTCTACGGTCTTGGTAACTCCAAGAAAATATGTCATATACCTCCTATAAAGACCAATAAAACCTCTCAACACATACTATAATTTGAATCATCTACTCCATAGGTAAAAATGGGTAATGATATTTAAAGGATGCTCTATTCAAGTCCCTAAAATCCACACATAGCCTAATATCCCCATTTTTCTTTCTAACTAGGACTAGGTTAGACACCCACAAGGAATACTTCATGGGGAATATTATATTGACTTATATGAGTTTATTTAGATCTTTTCTCATCAAAGGTTCAAACTTTGGGTTTATTGGTCTCTTATTTTGCCTAACTGGTTTTACATTAGAGCATACATCAATGGTGTGTTGAGTCAAGTTTGGATCAAAGCCTCTAAGGTCTTGGAACTCCAATAAAATATGTCATATACCTCCTACAAAGACCAATAAAATTATTTTTTCTAGATTGGGTGCATACCTTACCAACCTTCAAAATATTACCATTGGAAATAGAAACTGGATCATAGTTCTCATCCTTTATTGTCATGTTCTTTTCCTCACCTTTGAGCTAATCATCTGAGTTGAACATGATTTCTAAAGTGACCAACCCATTAGGCAACTTATTACCTTTCAGCTAAATAATCTGATCCTCATATTTCTCTTGAAGCCTATGTTGGCTTCTAGCTAAGAATTCTAACTCCTCTTGTAGAAAGTTAATGATTTACTCATCATTCTCAAACATTTACCATCTAACATTGTTATAAAAAATTATAGGTCAAACACCAACTTGACAAGCTATTATGATAACATCATGCGGAAGGTTGTATTAAGATCCCATAATATCAATCTTATTAGCATCAATATTTTATATTCTAGGTACAACTTGAATGTTAAAAGCATCAAATCCTTTAATGAGATCCCACACTGCATGTTTTTATGCCTTCAATTAGTTGTTCTTGAATACATTTTGGCTCTAACCTGATTTACAACCAACTCACTATCACCAAACACTTGAAGAATATTTATTACTTTTTTTGTGCCAAATGGAGGCCTAGGATCAATGCCTTATGTATATAAGGGAAAAAGTAACTAATCTACAATTCAATCATATCTCAGAGAAGATAAACCATGCTTACACTTCTATTTGTTGGTACATTTGAACAATTGGGGTCATGACAAAGATATATCTACTATACCCAACCAAGGGGTCCCTTACCACAATAATATCACTAGAGAGGGTTCTAAATACTCTATTCAAGTAACACCTATAATAACCCTATTTAAGTCCTATGTTTTTTATATTTCAAAAATTAAATAAAAAGTAAAGTAAAATCTAACTTAGTGCTCACCAAAGCTTGTAGCACAAAATGGGGGTAATAAGCATAAAAAGTAAACATGCATATAAGAACTATAATTAACCCAATGTATAATAAATATTAATGTATGGGAGAGAATCATATAAGATAACAAATGAAAAAATATATCCTTTCACAAAGGAGTAATATAGTTAGGAATACTTACCTTTGAAGACAAAACCATCGAGCCTCAATCTCTCCCTTGGCCATGGTGCTTCACAAGTGGTTATTGTGGTATGTAAGGATAACAAGGATAAGTTAAATACAGGCTACAAAAATTATCTATGCATCCAAAAGACTTCTCCATAAGACAAGATATGTATCTCCAAGTCTCTAAGCAATGCTCCTCAAGTATACTGGTGAATAAGTAGATGTGAAATATATGATCTTCTTATTCTCTTCCTAATGAAAATGGTGAAAAGGATGTGTATATATAGTTTTCAAATCTAACCCTAAATATTTAAAAAATTTTAGTGGATGAATGTAGGCCAAGTTAGACATATATCTTGATAATATTAATTTTAATATAAGGATAAACTAGGCAGACATTGTTTGATAAATGTTAAAAAGGGTTTTTGTCTTAGATAGGGGCTGAATAAGGTGGTGAATTACTTGGAGGAGTGTGTAAGGAAGGAGGAAAATATTAGGGAAGTGTATAAGATATGTTTGTGAAGATTTTAAGTGGTTATATAATAGACAATAATATTGTGAAGCACCAATGGTCTTCCCACCCCTTTCCTGGTTCACCCTTTATGGTATGCACTCAGAGAGATCGAGACTTGATGGGTTCTTGTAAGAGAGAAATCATTAGTAATTGGTAAAAATTGAAAATATTATATGTATACATATGCCCCAATCAAATATCAACATGTGTTATATAGGTGTAACAATGGATGGTGCTTCAAGAAGAGAACATAACAACACACAATACTGAAGCTAAATAAATTGTAATAAGAAGCGAATAAGATAAATGGAAGGACAAAATTAAAAAATACATACCTTTAGTCACTTTAGTGCTATAGAAAAGGGATGAAGTGAAATAAATGTGAAGGTGTCCAATGTAGGGAACATTAAGTGAACCTATAAAAATCAGTGATTTTTTTTTTTTTTTTTTGCAAAGTATACATGTAATATGTGAAAAGATTCTTTATAATGTAAGGATTACAGAACATCTTATGGTTCAAAAACACATCTAGTAGAAATAAAGTTATGGTAAAAAAATGTAATATATTTTTAAATATTTGATAGGTAAATAATTTTAAATAGTAAATATAAATAGCGTGAAAATCAATTAATTTTTTATTTTACTATTTTGAGAAAATATTGCTCTAAGTGACTTAATTTGAGTCTAGAGAGTGACCATGGTGAGGAGATAACAAATGCAACATGGAGGATGCATAGTGGCCATAGTGGGTGCAACATAGGTAAGAGAAACATTAATTTCAATTTTTTGATAAATTTTAATTGAAATTAAGCTAAATATAGAAAATTGGATGGTAGGAAAAATATAGACACCAAAACTGACCCTAGGAAAATTTTAGGTAAACTAGGGGTAGAACTAGGTACTAGGTAGGAAAAGATTAGACTAATAAATGCCTAAGGCATTTATGGTAAATGGTCAAAAAGTCACCACAAACTAAGAATAGAGTCAACCCTATCGACTTAGTTTATATGGTGAGAGAAATCTTGGGGTCTGAATGCATAACATTGGGCTGATATAATATCATTAGAGATAGTTGACTATGTGTAGTGGGTAGATCTAGTTATAAATAGGGAGGTGGCTGACATAATACCCTCTAGTTGATAAAGTTTTTACTATATGGCTGACATAGTTTGCTAAATGAGGTTGATTATCTAAAAAAAGGTTGATATAGTATGCTAAAGTTAGAAAAGGGTTGATTTGGTATCAAATAGGCTGATAGTGTCTGTAAGAATGGGCTGACTACATACTAGAAGGATGATGTAGTATGATAAGAACATGATAGGGTTGATTTAGTATTAAATAGGTTGATTGTGTAGAAAAAGGGAAAAAATAAGAAAACTAAATCAAATAGGATAATGAAGTAGTCAATTTGTAATTTTTTGAGAATATTTAAGAATTTATTTTATTATTATGACATCAAAATCTAATACATTCTTTTGTTTGATATTTTATAGAGATGCCAAATATTTTGGCACCTAGTGGATTCATCCTAGCTACTAGATTTATTGGAGTGATTTTCTGACATGGTTAGATCTTGATTGGTTACCTTGGGATTTGGAGGCATCATAGAGTTGAGATGAATCCTGCTAGGTGTTGATCTTTTGTCATGTTCTTAGGATCATGGGAAATATTGACCAACACTTTTTGATGGGAGGTAGAGGGGGATAATATAGAGGTGGAGATCACCTTAGAGGATGTCCACACATTGCTTGGACTTCCTATATATGGGACTCTAGTGATTTATGATATACTAGATTTAGAGGATGAGAGATAAGCCTTAGCCTAGTGGGTGACATGTTTGGATATAATCTATCCTAGGTTACATGTTAGTTTATTTGAAGTTTATCTCATGACCATTTTAGATATCCATAAGGCCATGATAGGGTTTATGACAATATGAGTGCTATGTCATAAGTTAGATGGCAAGGTATTGCTATATGAAAATATCCTTGTTTTAGTCTATTTTGAATTAGGGAGCTTTATATGATATTGGTTCTATCATTTGGGTCCAGCTTATGCATGACATATATGGGTTGTTGACTGGGGGTAAAAGATGATGGGCCATATCATTCTGCTAACTATATGGATTTATGAGAGATTTACTATGTATTAATAGGCTGAGATGCCCCATGTGGTTGATTATAGGTTACATATGGTTGTTTGATGGAGGAAAGAACAAGCTGTGTGGGTCTTACCCCATGCTCTAGATTTGTTTATTGTCTCATGAGGGTAAATTATATGGCAACTATACACTCACATAACTACTATATAACTAAGTTAAGCCACTATTACTATAAGTTTGTCATGTATGTGGATCACGAGCCACTACACTTCATGAGTGGAGCCTCATTTAATGGATCATGTAATTGTATAGTTGGGACTTCTACATCCAGTGGCCTCTCTAGTAATGCTTTCTTATTGGGCATGACATGCTAGAGAGCCAAGAGGGAGAGGAGGCACATGGGTACTTATTGAGATACTAATGATTAGGCCTCACTGAGTTAGACCATGGGTTGGTTAGGAATGACAATAGGAGGTAATGAGGCCTAGAGGAGATTATTCCATAAATGTGGATGTGGGAGCACAACAAGGGACAAAACAAAGGTGATAGAGGCCATTTTAATCTCACCAGAGATGAAGACACTATTGACACATACACTAACTATTATATAGGGGGATCCTATAGTAGTTTTAGGACATAGTTTTATAGATAGGTCACTAAGGAGGGACCATAATAGGCTTGAGTGGTGACTCTTAGTTTTGCATTAGTGTAGAAGTAGTTGATAGAGGATCTGAATGGTGGGTGAGTAAACAGTGAGATCATGATTGGCAATACCAACACAAGTGAGAGATGTCTTGATTAATTTTATGTTTTTGATATAAAATACTAGTTGCATCCTTGTTTATGATAAATAGATGATTTGAGATATATATACATGTGATATGATGTATATTTTATTTTTGGTTTTATAGATACTGCTACAAAGGATATCATATGGGGAGGCCTAATTATCACTACACATCATGATATTTTGGATATGGTGTTATCACCATATGACCCTACCACTTTATATGATCTTATGGTTCCATTTTCCCTAGATCATATAAGCTAGTTTAGACTGGTGGGAGAGGTTACACGATAGATATAGGCACAAGGTGATAGTTTACAACCAATAATAGGGGTAGGAACTAGAGAGGATCAAGCTTAGTAGGTCTTAACATAAGAGAAAACTGCACACATGGTGACTAATATCCAACTTGGATAGGTATAGGCCTAGGTGTATAACTTATAGCGATAGGTTATTATCTTGAGAACCTATATTTCCTCTTTACAATGCACCATTCAGAGGCATGATTCATAGGCATGGATTGGTAGCATGGCTAGGCCAATGGATAGATAGGATGGAGCACAACCTTAGAGCTATATATATTGTGTTTTGTACTTGTATTGTTTAAAACACATTATATATATATATATATATATATATAGTTCATTACTCTTGAGTTGTACTTATATTTGTATGTGGATGCATGGATATATTTCCTTTTTAGCACATATATTTTTATTTTTTTGTATATGCTATGGTACATATGTGATGCATTTTTTATTTTATATCATTATGTGATACATATGAATGGTTAAAAAGAAGGCAAAAATGATTTGAAAAATTATAATTAATAAAAAAAAATGTAATACACACTATATCATGATGGGAAATGTGTTAAAACAAAATATGAATAATATAATAAACCAAAGTGGCAAAGTAAATGGTAGTAAATGTTTTCAAACCAGGTAAAAATAGTTTCACCAAGTTAAAAAAAAATAAAAGTCAAACTATATCACATTGGTAAGTATGAAATTTTTTAATAAAATGGAAGACACATGAAAACCAATGGTATAAAAACAAAGAAACAATAAAGTTAATCAATAATACTTAATCAAGCTGGGAAGTATGAAAATAAAAATAAAATGTAACTAGAAATCAAATTAATCATACTAAATCAAGATGGGAGGTATGAGAAATTTAATAAAATTGTTGTAAACATACATGTAATCAAAAAATAAGAATATAAAAATGAAGTGCTTATAAAGTAAGCATAAAACATACTAAATCAAGATGGGAAGTATGTCAATGATGTGTAAATAATAATCTAACATAAATTATCTCAAATTTGAAGCACGTAATTTTAGTGTGACTTGGTTACAATATGAATTGGTTATTGGAATATTTTGTGAGGAGGGCCCAATCCTATCTATGGTTGTATACTATAACTCACAAAGGGAACACCAATGAGGTGGAAATAATTATGGGAATGATTTAAAAGATGTTTTGAATGTGGTAATTTTTGAGGAGGGCTCAATCCTATCCATGGTATTACACTAAAACTCAAAAGGGGAACACCAATGAGGTGAATGACAATAATTTTTTTTTTTTATTATAGTAACTTGTGAGGAGAGCTTGGTCTTATCCATGGTCTTACACTGTAACTCACAAAGGGAAACCCTAGGGGGAATGATCAGTTAATAAAGAAATATTTCTCAAGGGAAAATATTAGGAATGTTATAATTAAATAAGGAATGTAAAAATTGTGGCATATGCATATGTGAGAAAACCCTAGGAAACATGAGGCATACTAGGTACCAAATAGAAACACTAATAGTCTAGTAATCATCAAAATATAAAGTATACCTACTTACAATAAGTAATAAGCTACATAGGCAAATAGGTGAGATACTAAGATTAAATCATGAAGGTTATATAAATAATAAAATTAAAATGGACCTACATTCCCACAACATGTTCTCCATTCTTCAGGACCTCTTATAGAGCCATCGGTCTACTATGAAGATTGGGTACTTGTGTGAGAAAAAAGATAACACTTAGATTTTTTAATTCTCTAATCATAGTCTACTAGCCTAAAACACCCCATGGACCTTGACTCTATCATGATGCCAACCATGGAGTTTGAGATTTGATTAGAAATAGGATATGTGCTATGAATCACATATTTTGGTGTGCTTAGACTTTTGAATTTGTATATTGTATTTTTGAATTATTGCCTTTTCTTTAAATGATTTAGTTTTTAACTTTATTATGGATTTTATGATTCCTCCTCCATACATATTTGGAATAACCAACATGAGTGATAGAAGTGATACACATGAATGAGCTTTAGAATTTGGTTTAAAGGAGGTTAAGTATCCAGAGATATGATTGATTAAACATTTAGGTTTACCTATGAACTAATATGTAATCTCAAGTTTCAACTATATGTATGCTTATTATGTGAAAGGAAAATAAAGGAATAAAGTGAGATCAAAGTAGATAGGTAAATAGTAGTAGTACAATGAGAAGTCTTATTTACTAACTGATCATATGGTAGAGATAGATATTACTAGATGAATCAAGGTTTATATAACCAAGTCACAATAATAATTATCTATTTTTTGAGTGAGATAAGATAGATAACAATCATTTTATAAGAAAAATAATTCATGAAAGAAGTGATCTCATAAACATATGTGTGTATTCATGAAAATAATGATAAGAAGTCATGAGAAAAGGGGAAAGTAAATGAAACCATATAAAACACATAAAACATAATGTAATGATCCATGTAAAATAGATAAGTGAAACCAAATTTCACACATAGTCAAGTGTATAAGATACATAAAAATGCATCATAAATCCAATCCAAATCATAACATAAAATAATGTGAAAGAAAACCATGTTGTGTCAAAAAATATTGATATATTTAACCACAAATATTATTCATGACATTTGAAATGTCTCTATGAAATTGATTTCTAACATCAACCAAAGTCTCATCAATATTCATAGAAAGTTATGAAAAGACTTCCTTCTGAATATCCTCAACTAAAAATGTAGGTGCAACTGATAAAGATTAATGCTCATAATGGATATCATGCATAGGATACTCAAAGAGATGAATAAATATCTGAATGGGAATAGTATATGCAGGGTGAGAAGAAGGTGCAACCTACAAAGAATATGAAGCCTTCTTGCATGTGTGACATGTGTAAAAAGGAATGATTGATGTGGGTGTCAACTGTGGGTAGTCACGAAGGTAATAATAAATAATGAAAAAGTGATTGGTATGATAAGTACCACATTGGTACTAAAGATAGTATAATTCCTCATATTTATGGATATACTCTGGTAATAGATTAGGAAGAGGTATAACCTTATCTTTGGGATAAGTAATAGCTGAGCATAATGTGTCATTATATTACCTAGGTTTTTGATAATGAGTGGAAGAGTGGTTATCTATCCCATGAAAAAAACATATATGTTTGTTAGTAGGCTTTGGGGGAAAACTAACTAAATAGGTGGAAGGAAAAGCTAGGGGTAGTTGATATAACTGACAATCTTTAGTCTAATGACCCAAAAACTTTTTGGATATCATAATAAGTATGATTTCCCCATTTGGTGGGCATGGGATCAAGCTATGGTAAAGGAAGAAATATATCACCAAGGAATGGTGGGGATAGAATAGAAACTAGATTAAGTTGATTTGAAGGTAAAATAGGAGCATAAACTAAACTAGGATCATCTAAAGGTGAGGCTGGCCATGCAATAAGTTTAACAAAAATAGCTTGCATCTTTGGAGGAAGCAAACTATAATTATCCTGGTATCTAAAAAAGAGATAAGGGCCTATCATGATATGATCCATGAGAATACTCATAAGGGTATCTACTATAATTGGAGTGTATCATGTGAGTGCTCCATCTCTTTCCTATGACAAATAGTAAGAATACTAGTATTAGGTACTGTAAAGGAAAGAATGCTAAAATATGAATGAAAAGACTAAAATAAAGAAGAGTGACATCTAAAAATTTCAACATTTATATCTTAGATGAATTCAACTAAAAATGGGTCATTTAAAGCATAACCACCAACATAATTAGGTGTATGCAAGTCAATGGTACATGTAGGAATGAATTTGTTGTTAGAGGATGTGTGATGGATAGAATGTGTAGTCTTGGTTAAGATAAAAGGTATATAATTGACATGTGGTTGATAGGATCAAGATTGAAAATAAGGAGGAAGCTTGGTGATATTATGAGGGGATAGATCTGAGGTTTTGATCTTGGGGCTAATATTATCTAACTCATCATCATCAAAATCTAGGAGGTTAGGTGGGATATTCCTAATTAATTTAGGTCAATAATTATAACTTCAAGTGAAATTGATGGGATAATTGAAGAGTTGGGATTCCCTAAATGGGATACTAAGCAAAGGTTCAAGGTAGGAATTTTAAAGACATCATGTTCTTAGAATTGTTCAAAATTCTAAGGGTTCATGTCTCCTTGAATCTTCTAAATAGTTCTATTATGGGGGAATTTTATGAAATGTCATGAAAATGAGGGGATTTATCTCATACGATGAGTCTAAGGTCAACCAAGTAAGATGCTTATAAGAAAATATAAAGTTAAAGATCATAACTATCACATGGACAGTGATAGGAAGAATTGTAATGGGAAGGCAAAGACAACCTAGAGGAGGCATTTTCTTTCTATTGTATCCTTGACATGTGTTACATGTATATTTGAGGTTGCATTTAGAATATCTTAGCATCTTAATTAAGTCAAGGTAGGTAATGTAAGTCCCTAAACCTTTACTAATTAAGGCACACTTAACTTAGATATTACCAATTTAGATGCTAATGACTAGATAAAGGTCATCTGCACAAAGAAATATCTTGCTAGGAATCATGAAAGTGATGGAAAACTTAAACAAAAGTGAATTATCCATTATTTCATCAATATGTATGGATATCTCTTCATATTTTTAAAGTATAATATCCTTGGATCTAGATAATGTAGCTTCACATCCTATTGAAGGAGGATGAGGGATGTTCATTTAAAACACCAATTGAATTAGATAGTTTCGATGATGGGGAGAAGTTCACATTAATTATAAGAAAGGTATTTTATATGGGATATGAGAAAGTTATACAATGAGATCCCATTTGTCATAACCCATGGGAGGATTGATAGATATAGGCACATAATGTTGCAAAATATCATAATAATGAGGGTTGGAAGTGAAATTAACTTGTGTTGATAAGGTGTAGTCCGTTTGGGTTGTTTACAAATGGGTTGATTGACTTTAGGTGGTATGATGGCTGGTTGAGGTATTTCTTATGGTTGGGTTGAAGAAATACTATTATAAGTTTGGAGAATGTTGTCTTGTTTTGTGGATGTTTGGGGAAGGTCAGAGATGGTATGAGATGTATAATCACATTGTGTTGTTAAGAGTGGTTCTTGAATGGTTATAAGTTCTTCTTATCCCAATTCTATTAAGTGGAATGGGGAAGTGTCCTGAATGACATGGAATGGTTGAGAGGTGTGATACGTAGGTGTTGAATTTAATTAAAAAAAATAACTACTCAACTCATGTTAGTCATATTAACCATGTTTTATTAATTAGTAGTGAGGTCTATAAGACTTTCAAAATTGTTTGTAGGATTAATCTTGTTGATGTTATCTTGGTGGTTGGGAAGAGGATCTTTGTAGATAATAATATGAACAATAGCTTGGTTTTTATTTTTTGTTTAATGGGATTTAAAATATATGTAATATGATTATTTATGATTTTAAATAAGTTTTTCATGATCAAAGTTTGTACCAAGAATAAAATCCATATCAAAATTATGTAATTGTCTACAAGTCTCATGAGAGTGGCCCCAACTTGCATGAAATCAATAAAATTTGTTTGGATAATACCATGGTTTAATAAGATGAATGGGTTCAAGATATTAGGGTATAGGTCTTGTAATATGTTTTTAAATCTCTAATAGGGATAATGGTTTATAAAATTAGTGTGGTTAGGTTGAGAAAATGTAGGAGGAAGAGTGTTGTTTGTAGGGGGAGCATGCTCCATAGAATTATTTGGATCAATTTATTGAATTTTATGAATAGTTTCATATGTTGGAAACACAAATATTGAGAGGGGGTGTGAATTAGTCTTTAATACCTTTCCTTTAAGTTCACTTAAGCAATAATGAATCATTCAAGCAAACATATAGATCTAGCAAGAATAAACACTTATCCACATAAGCATGAAACATAAGAATACATCATATACATGGGAAAAACTCAAGGGGAAGAAAACCCATAGATATATTAAAATGGATGATAGTAATATAATACAAAAAAACAAGTTTAGTGAAGCACCCAATTCACATGGAGAACCAACCCCAACTAGACAAGTACCCACTTGACTAGGCTTTAACAAGCATCCACTTGTAATGATGAACCAACCCTCTAGATGATTCAAAAAAAACTCAACAACTTGATTTATTTGATAAAATTTATAACACCTTGTTTCTAAACCAATTAATGATGACCACCTCTTCATCTCTTCACACTCTTATACCTCTTAAATTGCCTTTTAGGCCTCTTCACTCAATTAGGTCTCTTTAAGACTTATTAGGTCATATGGAATTTATATTCATATGTATAAAGACTTTAATATATTCATTATAGATCTTATATAATCTTTTAATGGTCTAAAAATCCTCCTTCTACTTAGTAATATTCTATATCATTCATATCCACTCTCAAGATCTCTAACTACTTAATTAGGCCTTATTCTTATACAATCCTTTAGCTCATACAAATCTTGGCTGGAAATACACACTTGTAAAATTATATTATACTTAAAATATGTCTTAAAAAATATTTCATACATGAATCAATCATGAAAATATGTCAACCTTAACTTAAAATACCAAAACCTCTTTTAGGCCTTATGGAGACCTAATTCAATTCAACCTTCATTAGTACATGTTACCCTTTGATCTCATTGAAACAATTTAAAAATCCAAACATAAAATGAAAAAAATTCATATACCAATCAAATATACCCCTAATAATTTCATCTTAATTACATGACACTTTCTATATCTAACCACCACTTGAAGCACACCATTAGTATTTTTCACATTAGGCCTACACACACATAAAGGTCTGTCTTAAAAAAATGAAGATAAAATATTATTTAGACACACAACCATGACAATAAATCACATAAAAAGAACATAAAAGACCTTATAAACTTCAAAAAGTTCATTAAAATTTATCATATAGGGTACAAATAATAAAAAACACCCTTGTAGCTTGCTCCCTTAGAACTGTCATTTTCCTTCAAAGACCAGTCATGGTGACTCAGACCTCCAACACTTGTATAGGAATTTTTAATGACTTATGATACATGTAGATGGTATTAAGATATAATTATACCATTATTAGATATAAATATAATATATTTAAATATAAAATATTGGTCTTGTAGACCAATCTCATGACCTTATATCTCATTGTCTCATTTGAACTAGACATGCCAACTTGTGAGCAACTTTCTCACTATATTCACTAACCTCAATTTTTTTTACCAAACATGAAAATGTATTAAAATTATTTAAAAACATATCTATGTACTTGGTTTCATCACTTTATCATTAAAACAAATTCCTAATCATCTTCTCACTACTGCTTGGGTTTTTCACTATTTGTACCATTAGGCCCATTAACAACTGGCCAACTTGGAACACAAAATTTTCACACATAAATCCTATAAACTATATAAAAAAATTCATGTACATAAAATAAAACTATCAATATTCATACTCCATCCATTTTCATACTTCAACTTATTTAACTCTAACTGCTACAATAAATCTCTGAGAAATTAGCACTTTCCTATATGGTCTACTCACACACCTAACAACTCAATCACACCTGGAGGTGAATAAGAGAGTTGAATAAAACCTAAAATATTTTAATTTATCATAAAAATCCATTATAGTCACTTTTTATCAACATATTCAACATTGGTTCCTTATTAGGGTTCTAAGTGAGTTTAAACATATTTCCATTCTTAACAATCATTCATAAATCATATCATGTCAATCCAAAATAAAATGCCTATAATTTTGAGATAATACCCTTCCACATATACCAAAAATATATTAGTTTCTCATTAAAATGTTTTATGAGCTAATGAGCATAATAAAATCCTTCTTGGGTTGATAATCCTTCATTCTGTGCACTCGAGAGACCTAAAAACCACTTGTCATGCATTTTATTGTAAATATTGATCTCAAACTACATGAACAAACTTAAAATAACATGAATAGCCTTTTTAAGTTCTTACATAATCTCAAACACTTTAAAATCTGATCATGACCCCTCATTAGATCACACTTTCTCCCTTTACATGCTTAGACCTTGACCTACAAACCACATTAGGCCTTAAAAATGACCTTCATGCCTCTTTCCATGAAATATACACCACCCTCACATAATAAATAAACATAATACATGATTAAAAACTATCATAAATCCTTCATATCCCTTTAAAATATATCATGATACCTCATTAGTCTAGGTGGGGTTTGGGAGTGGTCTAGATGTAGACTTGGTCTGAAGGTCCTACCCATGTAAGATCACCCTAAGACTCCAGTGAGTTATAAAAACCTAAAATACATGTTAAATAAACATCATAAAACCTATCATGCCTTTGTGCATCCATCTTACCAATTCACCATACTCATACCTTCTCAAAAGGACTTTAAATTTCATGACTAATCCCATGTTTAGGATTCTTAAGCACTTAAAACTTGACAACTGATTTGTAAAAACTTATAAAAGTATATATAATTTAATTACATTATTAAATAATTTCAAAAAACCTATCATAATCTTGTACTTACTTTCTTCACCAAGATTTACTATGCACACCTTCTCATAGGGTCTAGACTACACTTTTCAAGATACCTTATACTCAAGAACTAGTAATCAAGCATGCTTACCTCAATGATATAAAATAAGAACACTCTTTAGATAGCACTCTCACACCAGTTTAATAATATATTTTTGATCAACATTCTCTCATGTCCTCAAGTATACCTAGAGCCTCATAACCATGCTTTAATTCTCACTTGACCATCATACCTCTTTGTGACAACTAAATAACTTCAAGTTGACCTGAACCTTAAGATCAAAATTGACATCAAAAAATAGAAGAGACATTAGGTTTCCTTAAAATTCTCTTTTTCCTTCAAATTTTATCATGCCTTCACATTTTCTCTTGCCTTCAAATTCTCTCTTGTCACATGGCTTCCTTGTCACATCATGCACACAAGCTCCTACCTCAAAGACCACTCACCATGCATATTCACCATATGCACCTTGAAATCAATGACATAAACCTTGACATCAATGAAAAAACTTCTCAACAAACTTCCCCTTTTCCATATATGGCCAACATCTTACAACATAATCATTCTCATCTCCCTTATTCTAGTCTTTTTCCCCCTTTGACATTAATAATAAAGGGTCATACACACTACAAAGTTTGGAACCACTCGTTCTCCCTCTTTGGAAACTATTCTTAGAAGATTCAAAAGAACACATAACTACCAAACTCCCCCTTTTAATTCATAACTTGAACTCACCAAATGAATTAAAATAATTCTCAAACCATCTACAACATATGTCATGATCAACTACCAACTACTAAAAACATAGAACAACTTGACTTACATCTTCTATTCTTGTCAACAACTACACTTGGAGATTATGAAAAATTTAAATAGTTCCCCCTCAAACCAAGCATTCATCATTCTTATTCTAACTAGAGAGTGTCTCCATGAAGCCTAATGTAGTCACCTATTTCCATAGGGCACTAAAAAAACACAATCTCAAGATATTCCTAGATATCCATGCTCTCACAAGACTGAAATCCTTTAGGGTCCATTTAGGCTTGATTAGTCTCTTTGGCTTGACCTCTTGATCATCTATGTGGTAAAAAATTTAAGTTGATAATGAACATTAATAACTTAATTTCACACCTATAGTGCACTCTACCATAACAAACAATCCACTTGGGCTTATAGATTGATCATGACTCACCTTTACTATCTTTGGCTTCCACACATTTAGTTGCCTTTTATCTTTCAATCTAGGGGCTTCAAGCCTCTTGTTTTGAATTTATGGAATTATAAATATATTAGGATATAATCTTATAATGTGTCCCATATTATGAAAATTATAGAAAATAACCTCATTCATACCTATTGATTGATGATTCCTTTCATAATTCCATGCTTATTCATTTTTAGAGGGCCTTCTACACTCTCTTGCTTTATGACCAAACTTATTACATGAAAAATAGTAACCATGGACTAAATTAACATACCTCATAACATTAAGCTATCTGATTGGTCTCTTTATTTTGACCTTCTTTTCTTCATTAGTCTTCTCCTTGATTTGAACTACCTCCTTTTGGTCTTGTTTGAAACCAAGACCTATCTTATCATTTGTATAATTTTAACTACTCAAGATCTCATCTAGATACCAAATTATTTTTTCAAACCTATCATAGGTCTTCATCTTGCTAGTTTCTTGACCCAATTCTAATTTTAAGTATTATATTTATGAATCATACCTGGTGCATTATTCTTACTTATCCTTTAGGCTATCAGTGACTATCTCCATCTAAGTTTTAACTTGATTGATGATCTTATCATGATCCTTAGATGTGTTTATATGTATCTCTTCAAAAAAACCAATTTTCTCTTCATATTCCTTATCTAAATATATTAGTTTTTGATTATTCATTTTTTGGAACTTTAACTCCTATAGATCACTCACCAATTCTGCCTCAAGGTTCACTTCAGCCTCTTCTTCATCATCCATAAGGCATTTGCCTTTTGAGAAACCCTCATTCTCTATTTCTAAAGCCATGAATAAGGTTTCATTATTGTCATGTTCATATTCAATACTATCATCATCACTATTTGATGTACTTGTGTCACTTACATTATATGAGTTATTATCTTATTTTGTAAAAAAAATTATCTTATTATCGAATGACCCTTTCCTAACTTCATACTTCCTAAAATATTTCTTATTTTTTTAGGCTTATTGAAATTATTATCATCTCGATGATTATCATCATGCTCAATCTTATCCTTGTTAAGACACATAGATGTAAAGTGACCAATCTTACCATAATTGAAACATTTGAAAGGCAACTTACCCTTGTACCTACTAGATCCAAACCTCAATTTTATAGAAAACATGGTTATCAGTTCATCATGATCAAAATATGAACATACGTCATCCTTGAACTCCTTGTATTTTGACTTCGTCTCAGATTTGAATGTTACTTCCTTCTTGGGAGGTCTTCCTTTATTTGTTCTCATCTCATAGGGAATCAAGATGCCATAAAACACATATATTTCTAGTTTGCCCAAATCTTGTATCTCTTCTACTATAGACACCTTAGAATAAAACTTAGGAGTTAATGGTATCAATACCTTTTGAAAAATTATAGACTCTTTCACTTCTTATCCTAAAACTCTAATGACATTGACCACTTCATCAATCCTTAATATGTAGGATGCAATAGTCTCATCTTCTTTCATAATTAAAATTTTAGTATGCCTTCTATAAGTCTAAAATTTATCCATCTTTACCTTGGTGTCTTATTCATAGATAGTATTTAACTTGTACCATATTACCTTGGCTAACTCATAGTGCACCAACTTCACAAACTTTACCTTTGATAGGCTACATAGAATGGGATTCATTGCTTTGGATTTTCTCTCACTTTCCTTATTACTTGTTGCATCAATTAGTGGTGTAAGAGTTGGAGTGTGTCCATAAAAAAATGACTACCATATGTAATGTCCAATTTAAATTAGATATGTCTTCATTCTGATGATTTGAAATGCATAATTAGTCCCATTTAATAATGAAGCCTTACTGGTAGAGAAACTACCTTGAACTTGACTACTAGCCATCTTTGATTCTAGAATATCTTTTAGGCTATTAGGTCTACTTCAAGGACTAGGATCTGATACCAAATTTTGGAATAAAAAATAATGAGAGGGGGGTGAATAGGTCTTTAAAACCTTTCCTTTAATTTCACTTAAGCAATCATAAATCATTCAAGAAAACATATAGATCTAGATAGCATAAACACTTATCCAAATAAGCATGAAACATAATAACACATCATATATGTGGGAAAAACTCAAGGGAAATAAAACCCATATATATATATATTAAAATGGAATATATTTATATAAGACCAAAAAAACAAGTTTAGTGAAGCACCAACTTCACATGGAGCACCAACCCCGACTAGCCAAGTACCCACTTAACTAGGCTTTAACAAGTACCAACTTGTAAGGAGGAACCAACCCATTAGATGACTCAAAACCAACTCAATAAATTAATTGATTTTATCAAATTTAGAATATCTTTTTTCTCAACCAATTGATGATGACCACCTCTTCATCTCTTCACACTCTTATCCCTCTGAAACTACATTTTAGGCCTCTTCACTCAATTAGGTCTCTTCAAGACTGATTAGGTCATATGACCTTGATTTTCATATGTACACACACTTTCATATCTTCATTATAGATCTTATATACTCCTATGATGGTATAAAAGACCTAGTTATTCTCAAAAATATGATATATCAGTCACATCCACTCTTAATATCTCTAACTACTTAATTAGGCCTATTAAGCCTTCTTCTTATATAATCCTTTATCCCATACACCTCTTGGTTGGAAATACACACTTCCACACTTGGATTATCATTAAAATAGGTCATATAATATATTTCATACATTAAAAAATCATTAAATTATGTCATCCTTAACTTAAAAGATCAAGACCTCTTTTAGGCCTTAAGGAGACCTGATTCAATTATGCCTTCATTAGTATACGTTACCCTTTGATCTCCTTGAAACACTTTAAACCTCAACACATGGAAGGAAAAATTCATATATAATTTAAATATACCAACACTAATATCATATTAGGTCCATGACACTTTCTAACTCCAACCAACACTTGAAGCACACCATTAATTTTGTTCACATTAGGTCTTCACACACAGAAAGGTTTGTCTTGAACAACTAAGGATAACATATTATTTAACCACATAAAAATGAAAAATTATCTCATACATATAACATAAAATAACTCAAAAAATTCACCAAGTGTATTATACTTCATCATATAGGGCAAAAATACTTAAAAACATTCTTGCAACTTGCTCACTTAGAACTGCCAATTTCGTTCAAAGTCCAGTCATGGTGACTCAGACCTCCAACAACTACATAGGAATTTTTAAAGATTTATGATACATGTAGATGATCATATTATACAATTATACAATTATTAGATATAAATATAATATATTTAAATGGGAAATATTGGTCTTGTAGACCAATCTCATGATTATATATCTCATTGTCTCATCTAAACTAGACAAGCCAACTTGTGAGTAACCTTTTCATTATATTTACTGACCTCCAAAAATTATACCAAAATTTAAAATGTATTAAAGGTCATAAAAAACATATCTATGTACTTTTTTTCATCATTTTATCATGGAAACACATTCCTAATCATCTTCTCATTGCTGCTTGGGTTTTTCATTATTTGCACCATTAGGCCTGTTAGAGACTGACCAACTTATAAAACCAAATTTACACACATAAATCCTAAAAAATATCCAAAAAACTTCATTTAAAAAAAATAAATGTCTCAAACTTCATCTTCCATCCATTTTCATACTTTGACTTTATCAACTTTGACTGCTACAATAAATCTTTGAAAAAATTAACAGTTTTCTATAGGGTCTACTCACACACTTGACATTTGAATCACACCAGGGGTTCCTAGGAGAGTTAAATATAACCTATAATATATTAATTGAGAATGAAAATCCATTTTATGCACTTTTTATCAACATATTAAACATCAGTTCCTTATTAAGGTTCTAAGAGGGTTTAAATCTGTTTCCATTCTTAACAATCATTCATAAATCATAGTCCCACAATGCAAAAACAACTGCCTAGAATTTTTATCTAGGACCCTTACCCATATACCATGAATATATTATGTTCTCATGAAAATATATGATTATATAATAATCATAATAAGATCCTTCTTGGGTTTATAACCTTTCATTATGTGCATTCAAGAGACCTAAAAATCACTTTTCTTACATTTTCTTACAAAAAAATATCTCAAATTACATGAAAAAACTTGAAATAATGTGAATAACATTTTATAGTGATTTCATAAGCTCAAAAAATTTGAAATATAATCGTGACCCCTCATTAGACCTCTCTCTCTCTCTGTCTCTGTCTCTCTCTCTCTCTCTCTTTGCACACTTAGACCTTGACCTGCAAACCACATTAGGCCTTAAAACTAACCTTCATGCCTATTTCCATGCACTTTAAAATATCACATAATCAATAAAAATCATACATGTTTAAAAAATATCAAACATCTTTTATATGACTTTATAATAGATCATGATACCTCATTAGGATAGGTAGGGTCTGTGAGTGGTCTAGATACTGATTTGGTCTGAAGTTCCTACCCTTATAGGGTCAACCTGAGAATATCATGAGAGATATAATGCCTCAAATACATGTTAAATAAACCTCATAAAACCTATCATTATTTTATTCATCCATATTACCAAGTCATCATACTCATACCTTCTCATAAGGACTTTACATGCCATGATTAGTCCCATGTCTAGGCTTCTTAAGCACTTGAAACTTGACAACTAACTTTGAAACACTTTTAAAAGTATATATACTTTACTTACATGATCACACAATTATAAAAATACTCTAAAAATCTTGTACTTACTTCACCAAGTTTCACTTTACACACCTTCTCATAGGGTCTAGGCCAGGCTTTTCAAGACACCTTGTACTCAAGAACTAGTACTCAAACATGCTTACCTCAATGATATAAAATAAGAACACTCTTAAAATATCAATCTCAAACCACTAATTTTTTTTTTCTAATCAACATTATCTCATGTCCTCAATTATACCTAGAGCCTAATAACCATGCTTTAATTCTCACTTGACAATCATACCTCTTTGTGACAACTTAAATAACTTCAAGTAGACCTCAACCTTGACATCAACCTTAACATCAAACAATAGAAAAGACATTATGTTTCCTTAAAATCATCTCTTGCCTTCAAATTCTCTCTTATCACATGGATTCCTTGTCACATCAAGCACATAAGGTCATACCTCAAAGACCACTCACCATGCATCTTCCCCAGATGCACCTTGACATAAATGAAAACACTTCTCAACATCATAGGTATCGATAACTCCATCATTGTTTTCATGATGGTTTTTGTTTTTAATGAGCATATGAGTGCCCATGGTAGGTTGAGATAGTTCAAATTGATGCATGATGAAGCCTTTCCTTTTATATTGGTCAAGGGTTTCTTCTAATGTTATTGGAGAGAGATTCCTAACATAATATTATAATTTGGGGTATAGAGCATTGGTGAATAGGTAGAAGAGGTTATCATCTACCATATTATGATTACATTTATTAGAAAATTTCTTCCATCATTTGATGAAGGCTTGTGCTAGTTTAGTTTCAAGTTATTTACAATTTACAAAGTGGGCTAAGTTGTTCTCAAGAAGATCAATAGTTTGAAATTTTTGGACTAATGAGTTAACCAAGTCTTCGAGACTAGTGATAGAATGAATGGGTTTTTATTTGATTGTACCAATCTAAAGCATCTCTTGAGAGTGTTTTAGCTAATATTTTGGTAGAAGTAAAGGTGTTGAGTTTGACTCAATATTTATAAAGGTTACCAAGTGTTTCTAAATACAATTTGGGATCAATGGATCCATTATAGGTTATGGTGGGTGTGATACCTCCTATGTCAATATTATAAATTTAAGGTACTAGAGGTTCATTTTATATATATTTGATTATTTTATTAATGAGGGGTAGTTGTGGGATAAGGTTACCATGGGAATCCCTAAGGGGGGGCATTCTTATTTTACTCTCCACATGAAACCTATTGAGGTTTGTTTTGAATATGTATGAGATGGTTTTTCATCTAAATCATATAATTTTCATTGTTGGTTTGGAAGGTATGCATTTGATTAATTGTTTTTAATAGGAGTTGGTTAGTTTGGGTAGTATTTTGATTAGAATTTGTAGCATGTGATGCATTACTATTAGTATTAATAGCTTGAGTTACAATATGAGTAGTAGAATGTGCTACACTAGTGGCATGAGTAGAATTGGTAGATAAATAAGAACTAGTGGCATGAGAAGAATTGGTAGAAAATGAAGCATTAGTGTAATGAGAAACATTGGTATCAAAAGATGCACTAGTATCATGGTTAAGGGGATGGGTATTTTGAATAAGCCCACTAAAAGTTGAACATACCATGTTATTAGAAATACTTGGCATGGAGGTTGAATAAGTCATAGAATAAGATGCCATGGTGTGTGAAGGAGACATAATAGAAGGAAAAGGGTGAGATTCAAAGAAATAACCCCCCCCAAATTTGTGATAAAAATTAGGGGAGGGTGAAGGAATTTTTTTAATATGAGGAACTATCATGAGACTATAAATAGTTGAAGGGTATTTTTTCTATGTTGAGGGAATTCATTGATGAAAAAAAGCATTTTAGTTATGTAGTATAAACCACACTCATCTTCTAGTGAAAAAAAAGGATTATGAATTGAAGATGAATGTGGAGTCTCATAATTAGTAGTGTGGGTGGAAACATGGACATTGCTTTAATCCATAGTGGGTGCCACAATATATGTCTTGGGAAACCTATTAGGATTGGTAAAAATAATCAAGTCTATTTGATTTAAATCTATATTATCCTCAAATAGTAAATTCATGATGAAGTAAAGAGGTTAAAAACTTGGTGGAAATAAGGATTAACTAGTAAGATATAAAATTGAGTCAATCAATAATGTTCTATAAGATGAAAAAAAAATAGGGAATAAAGGAGACAATGATACATGTCAACTGTGCACTGTAGAGGGAGAAATTGAATAGGATAAAAGTATACACCATCATATATGGTGACTATGTACTAAAGGTATGCAAAACTAATAATCTATAATAAACTTTGTCGATAGAGATGATTGTGTTATGAAAACATGCATTTATTTTACAAAATAATAGCTAAGCAAATATAATGAAGCACATAAGTGATTAGATTAATGTATTTTATTTAATTATATCACACAACACAAACATGACACTAACATTGGCTATTAAAGTTTTGTAATAAAAAATATAATGATCAAAGAGCAAGCATCAAAACATGAATGTAAAAGCTAAGCTAATTGGTCACTCATAAATGTTGTTAAGTTATAATAAAATTAGAAATTAATGTAATAGAGAGTTGGCTATAAGAAGGAACTAAAAAGCTATCTATGGATAGTTTTAGGTAGTTTAGGCTTAAAGGGATCTCTGTTGGTGATGATACTAGCTTGGTATTGGGGCCTAGCCTCTCACTTCATAATCCTACATCGATAAGGTTTTTAGGTGATTTAAAAATATATACCATCAACCATGTGTTGATACTTGGCCAAAAAATCAAGTTAGATTCCCCCTTGGTGATGAAATCCAAGTAGGTAGACCTTCAAAAATAAATGTTTAATGTCTTTTAGTGTTAAGTGATTTGGAAGTGTGTGTGTAAAAGATAAAAATAATGTGACTAAATCGGTAAATTGAAAACCACCTAATTAGTCTATGTTTGTTACTCTAAACATACAAGCAACTAAAATGAAAAGTGAATTAATTAATAAGAAAATAGGTTAATTTATTTGACTATGAAGAGTATAGAGTTAGTTCAAGTGAATATAATAGAGTTGATAAGGTCACTAATATTTTATGGAAACAAGATCTATAAAAATATAGTTGAATAGGTTGGTTGAGTTTTTTTTAAAGAATACAAGCTATAGAACTATGTCAAGATGGTTGACCCAGTTCACTATAGGGTTACAATTTTATAGACTACAAACTATGAAAAACAAGACTACAAATGATAAAAGAAATGATAGAGAAGGTAAGAATGAAACTTGGTAATTTTTATGATGATTAGTTTGAAAATTTTAATCTATGTTACTCAAATGCTTATTTTTATATTATACAAATAGAATTGATTGGGTCAACAAAGTCTTCAAAACCTATGTGTTGAAAATGAGAAATACAAAGAGTTGACTAGTTCGATTAAGTTTGCAAACCTGTATGTTGAATAAGATAACTATGAATAGAGTCAACTGGGTTGAAAAAGTCTACAATCCTATGGTTAAAGAACATAATTGTGTAAATATAATCAATCTAATCACCTATATTTGAAGAAGAATTACACAGATAAATAATAGTCAATTTGGAGAAATTGTGTGTTAAACCTACACACATAATGTTAGACTATATTGATAGGTTAAGTATAGTACTATAAAAATAAAAATATATATGATGACAATAAAATGAATGCATGGAATAAAAATTATAAGGGTTATATTCATGTCAAGTTCACTAGAATGTATACAATGGAAAATAGAACTGATTTACAAATCAATCCTAGTTCATAGAAGATAAACCATGCTTACACTTTTGCTTGTTGGTACATTTATAAAATCAAGGTCATGACCAAGATGGATTTACTAGACCTAACCAAGGGGTCCCTCACCAAAATAGTATCACCAGAGAGGGTTTGAAATCTTCTAATCAATCAACACCATACAATAACCCTAGCTAGGTCATATGTTTTCTATTTTTAACAAAGCAAAGTAAAATATAGCCTAGTGCTCACCAAATATTATGTCACAAAATGGGGTAATAAACATAAAAATTAAACATGCATAAAATATTTATACTTAATCCAATGTATATGAAATCCTAATGCATGGGAAAGAAGCATATAAGCTAACAAATACAAATCTATCTACTTTAATAAATAAGATACAAAGTTAAGAATACTTACCTTTGAAGATGAATCCACCAAGCCTCAATATGTCCCCTGGCCAAGGTGTTTCTCAAGAGTTTATTATGGCATATACGGATAATAAGGATAAGTTAGTCTAGGATACATAACTTCTCTATTTATCCAAAAGACTTCTCCACAAGACAAGATCCATATATGCAAGTGTATTATTGAAACCTCAATCAATGTTCATCAAGGAGAATGGTAGATAAGTAGATGCACAATATATGTTGTTGTTGTTCTTCTCTTCTTAATGAAAATGATGGAAATGATGTGTATATATAACTAAATCTAATCTTAAACCTTTATGAAAGTTTAGCTAATAGTGTTAGCCTGATTCAACCTTGTATCATTAATTGATAAAAGTAATTTAGGTCTCAGTCTAGGTCATCCAAGGCTAACATAGACCCATAACATGCTAATATTAATTTAAATACAGGGTCAACCTAGGCTAACATTATTCAATACATGTCAAAAAGGGTTTTTGGCTTAGATAGGGGATGAATAAAGTGGTAAATTTATTAGAGGAGTGTGTAAATGAGGAGGCAAAGCTCAAGGAACTATATAGGAGATGTTTATGTAGATTAAAAGTGGTGGTATGGGGACACCAATCTTTTGAAACATCAATAGTCTACCCACCCCTTTCCTAGTATACCCTTTAACGCGTGAACTCTAAGAGATTGAGAATTTATGGGTTCTTAAAGAGAGAAGGCATTAGTAATTGATAAGTTTTGAAAATATTAAGTGTATACACCTCATAATTAGATACATTATTAGTATAAGAAAACTATAGCCTATATGAAAAATAGTACTTCTCCTTTTAAGGGGAGATCAACACAATACTTCCACCTACACCATTTATGGTGCTTGAATCATAAAAAATAGCTTCCATGTACCTCCAAGATCCTATTATGGATTTACAATATTTGATAGAATAGAGTCCTCTTCAAGGATGTAATAGGTACCAAATCTAGTCTCTTCTACATGAGCACATGGATCCAATCCATAGTGCTCATTTTCCCACTCATCAAGTAAGATATCAGGAACCTCCTCTAAATCCATGTGAAGTTGGTGCTTCATCATGAATAAAAACATTCTCCTCTTAATAATACATGGTGTAATTCATGGGGATTGGACTAAGAGAGTATGGATCAAAGTGGTATCTTTAAATGGGCTCAACATTGATACTTACTTTGGCTCCATACCTAGTCCTAAGCAACATGTGTGATGAATCTAAGGATAGATGCCTACCCATATTTGTAGTGATATCCCTAGAAAGACATAGGAAAATAGGGGGAAGGTATATGACTAAAATATATTTGGATATGGAGATACTTGGGCAAGTATGTAAGGTAAGGTTAAAGTTATTAATTATACCATTGGTTTTGATAATTATACCATCTAACTAGATAACTCCTTTTGAGAATGGAGTGTTGGTCTACACCACGGGGTCTAGGACCAAGCATGTGGGGGGCATAATTTAGTTTTTGTAGTGAAGAGTGAATGGGCAAAGCTAATTCAGAAAGAAATAGATAAACACACACAATAGAGTGGAAGCCTTATAGAAAATGCAACTTTTATTCATTAATAGAGAATAGGGAAAACTAGTACAAAGTGTTATAGTTCATGTTTTATAGAGTAGATACATAGAGTATGCCATTTGTGTTATGACTATGTGGAACATAAACCTTAGGCCATATGTGTATGTTACATACATATACAAATAAAATACAATAGCAGTTATAACTACTATCAACTACCAAAAAGATAGTTATTTTAGTTCATCTTTTAAGCTGCATGACAGTTAGTGAACCCTTTAAAGCATGTCCCTGAGGTGATGTGACATGGAGTGCAAGAATAAAATAGGTATATGGGGATATGAGATGTAGTGTGGGACTATGATGCATGTGGATTTGTGACCTATGAAGAGTGTAAAAGTTAGTGAGTTAGCACATAAATTTTTTAGTGTATAGGCCAATAAGGCATGTGGGTCTACAAGATGTAACATAGAACTATGAGGTGTACTAATTTATAGATGTGAAGGGAATACAAAATGGTGAGTTGAGTGTAGGACTTATGTAGTTCATGGGACTATCACTTTTGAAGTGTGTAGCAATGAGTGTATAGTGTGGAGTGCATAGGGGTAAGTGTACAAAAGTATACTATATGTTATAGGACTTATGTGCATAACATTGAGCAAATTTTAGTTAAGAGGTGTGAAAGATTAGGTGAGAGGGATACACATTGCATAGTAGACCAAACAAAGAGAAATCTCAAATATGTAGGAGCTACACATAAATCATTCACCCTTTCTTGAAGAGCAATGGTCCCCATTACATCATTGCATAGTTTTGGAAACTTCACCTAAATTTGTTGTGATGTGAACCACTTTTCTTGATCAAAATATTATGTAACCTTGAACACTCATAAAAGTGGATGTAGACCATAATGGGAGTGTGTATTTATCACTTCGATAATCTAGTCCTTTGACATGAGATGATAGTGTTTAGGATCCAAATAATAAGGATGTTGTGTCACTACAAGCTCAAATTTTTATGGCATAAAATGTTTTTAGAGCACTAGCAAGTCAAAAGAACATAACTTTTGATCTATGGAGAATTGAATTTTTTGTCACGATAATTTTGAGTCTAGAATTTTTTTACCTTGTGAAAATTAACATTTGTTGTATTTGTATCTATGAGATGATCACAATGGTATATTCTACTAGTACACTTTTTTAGGCCAAAATTTTCACCCTTGTGCATAATAATAGTAGTTGGATTCATCTCGATGAGATGATTATAATAGTGTATTCCATTGGTACTCATTTTTTGGGATAAAACCCTCCTAGGGTTTATGCATGGATGGTAAGAACACTCATGGACATGGGAAAGGGAAAAAAACTTTGAAAACACCTCATAAAGATGACATGGAGTCTGGGACTTTTGATCCATGTATTTTAGAGACAAGTCAATAATTCAACTCAAAGTTATAGGGAATGGTGAAAAAAGATGATTTTAATATGGTTTAAGGGGACATTATAGGTTTGATAGGGGACCCAAATAGCATGATGAATCAATTATAATAAATATCTAGGCAATTAGCTAGCTTGTCATTTTGGCCACTACAAAATAACCCTCCACCACTTTAGTTTGGTTCTCCTCCTCCAAACAATACCAACACCAATCCTGGCCCTAAGATGATGTTACCAAAAGTGCACCTGTGCTAGTTTGATTGTAATGATCCACTCACCCGACTCACTAAATTTGAAAATTTATTTGATCTACATTAGACTCTATGTTCATAAAATGTGGTTATGATCTTTCTATATCTAGAACCTGAGCCATTCATTTGGTATCATTGGTTGTGGGCTCAAAATAAAAATAAGGGTGTCATAGTTTTATGGTTGATATTTTCTTAGTATTTGCAGTTCTAATATCATAAAAATGTATCTAAAAACTACTTTTCTTAGCTAGCCAAGTTATGCTAGATTAGCACTGTCATGGACTACATTCATCAATTTTAGAGTCTGTCCTTATGTGTGGTAGACATCACTGAGGAAAATATAACAAACCTATATTTGGGTGACCTCAAAGATAACATCCAATTAGAGGTTTGCATGTTTCATCCTAGTACTATATTTAAGGCCATACCAAGGGAACACATGGATAAGAAAAAAAGAGTTGATCAGATGTAGACCTTTCACCAATGTCTATGAATAAACCTTCCTAGCACCATCATTTCCATAGTCTACCATATTGACACCTTAACAAGTGGAAGAAAAGTATGCAAAATATTTGTGTTTTGGTTATTATAGAAAATGGAACAAAGTACATCGATGTGCTAAAAATAAGTTGTTTTACATTAATGGCACAAATGAGGAGGAAAAAGATGAGGAGGCTTCAGAAGTAGGTTTGGAAGAACCTAAGGATGAATCTAAAGATTCTCAAATTTCTATTAGTATCATACACTTTTAGGCATTAGTAATCCTAAAATTCTTAAGGTGATGGATTTCCTAAAGAAATAAAAGGTGACTATGTTAATTGACTTTGGGAGTACACATAACTTCATCAATAGTAAGTTGGCTTCTCATTTGAATTATTTCATTTACCTAGATCCAAAATTTTAAGTCATGATTGTAGATGGTGGTATGGTCAAATATTCTATAAAATACCATAACATTAAGCTTGTTATGGGAGACTATTTGTTATATTACCCTATGTTTGTTATTCCCATTGGAGGAGATGAAAGTATTTTGGGAGTGTAGTGGCTCACCACTCTAGGCAATATTGAGATGAATTTATAGGAACTATTCATGAGGTTCCATTCAAAAGGCATGACCTTTGAACTATGTGAATTATATGCTAAATCTCAATAACTGGTTAGTTCCCAATAGATGACAAAGATTCTTAGAAAATATGCAAATGGGTTTTTAACACTCTTATTTTCCATAAAGGTTTAACCAACCAAAGAGTCTACACATCCTAATTTTCAAAGGGTGCTAGATAACCATTCTATTATCTTTAGTGACATGCCAAAAGGGCTTCCTCCAAGTAGTTTACATTATCACACCATTAGGCTCATTACAAAAAGTACACCACCCAAAATTAGACCCTATAGGTATCCCTATGCCTAGAAGAGTGAAATTTAAAATATGGTATAAGAGATGTTAGAAGAAAGAATCATCTAATACAATCAAATTTAATATTCTTCCTTGATGGTCATGGTGCAAAATAAGGATGTCCAGTAGAGGATGTGCCTAGACTATAAAGAGCTCAAAAAGTACACCATAAAAGATAAATTTCCTATTCCAATAATTGATGATTTTATAGATGAATTGCATGGTGCTATTTATTTTACCAAGTTATCCTTTTACTCTAGGTATCATTAGATTCACATCCATGATGAGAACATACCTAAAACAACTTTAAAAGCTCATAAAGGCCATTATGAATTTATGGTCATGCCTTTTGGCCTCACAAATGCACCATATACAATTTGGAGTTTGATGAATACTATTTTTAGGCCATTTTTGAGAAAGTTTTTATTAGTGTTTTTTTATGATATCCTTATCTATAAAAAAAATTGGGAAGACCATTTGAAGCATGTGAAATAGGTGCTTTCAGTTCTAAAACAACATCAAATTTATGCCAAACCCTTCAAATGTGATTTTGGTGTTTAAGAGGTGGATTAATTGGGTAATATTATTTTACATGAAGGATAGAAAGTTGATCATAAAAAAGTCCAAGTGATGATGGAGTGGTAGGTTCCCAAGACCCTCAAGAACCTCCAAGGATTTCTAGGGCTAATTGGATACTCTTGTAGGTATGTAAAAAATTATGGTAGAATTGTATCCCCAATAACCTCTTTTCTGAATAAAGAATCCTTGTAGTGTATTGATTAAAATACTAATCTATTTGAGTACTTTAAAATGGCTATGTGCACAACTCCAGTTTTGGCTACTCAAGATTTTTCAAAAAAACTATTGTCGAACATGATGCATCATGATATATCATGGGGGATATACTCATGTAAGAAGGTAAACCACTAAAATTTTAAGGTTTACAACTAAAGGGAAAAAATAGTATCAATATAATATATGAGAACAAGATGATGGCTATTTTACATGTATTGAAGTAAAGGAGACCTTATCTGATGGGTCATCACTTTCAGGTAAAGACTGATCATGATAGTCTCAAATATTTTTTAGAACAATGATTATTATCTAAAGAACAATATAAAAGGGTGACTAAAATGTTAAGATACAATTTTGAAATGGTTTATAAGAAAGGTAAAGATAATTTAGTGGTATATGCCCTATCCCAATGGGATGAATTAGTTGAGGCATTATTATGCACCATGACCATGTGGCAGGTAGATTGGCTAGAGGAATCAAGATCAGAATGGGAGACTGATAGTGTTACTAAGGATTTGATTCAAAATATTTAGCATGATTCTAGTGAATTTTAAAAAATTACATGGAAAGGGAACACATTATTGTATAAAGATAGATTATACCTTTGTAAGCATTCTCTCCTCAAACATAAAATTATTTAGGAACTTCATGCTTCTCTATTGGGAGGTCACTCTAGATTTTTGAAAACATATCATAGAATCAAGCAAAATTTTTTTTGGGAAGGTGTTTATGGGATGTCTAAAAACATGTGGCTGAATACATGCTATGTCAAAAAAATAAAGGTGAATCCATTAAGACCCTAGGTCTTTTTTATCCTTTATTCATCCCTAGCCAACATTGGGAGGAGGTTTCCATGGACTTAATTATAGAGCTACCATGATCTGGGGATAATTTTTTTATCATGGTAGTTGTGGAGAGACTCACCAAGTATGTTCATTTTTATTCCTTATCATAGCCATGTTTCTAGTATAATAACTTCTACTTTTCTCAATAGTTCAAAAATTATATGATACTCAAAGATCATTATAAGTGACCCAGATCCCATATTTACTAGTAATGTTTAGACTTAATTATTCACATGTTTGGGTACCTAGTTGGCTCACAATTCATATTATAATCCTTAATCTAATGGATAAATAGAGGTAGTTATCAAATTTCTCAAAGGGTATCTTTATTGTTTTATTTCTGATAAATAGGATAAATGGGTTCATTGGATGCAACTTATTGAATGGTGATATAAAACTTCTTTTCACACTTCTAAGATGTCACCCTTTATGGAATTGTATGGGTATCACCCCCCATCCATCAATTTAGATTTGAAAATTCATCCTAATGTTCAATCTATTGTGGAACACATTCACCATTAATAAGAGTTGGTAGTTAGTTTGTGAAATTATTTAACAATGTAAAAAAATTGAGTGAAGTAGCAAGCAAATCATCACCATAATGAGTGACATTTATACATAGGTGATTGGGTCTTTATGGATTTATATACATATAATTATACATCTTTGAAGTAAAAAAAAAGGATAACAATATGTCACCTAAGTATTATGGCCCTTACCAGATCTTGCAAAAATTGGTAGTGTGGATTACAAGTTGGAATTACCCCCATCCACTCATATGTATATGATATTCCATGTATCTTACATAAAGAAAGTAATTGGACACAAAGTTTCCACTTAGACTAAGTTATCTTAATTGGATGAAGAAGGTTGATTCATTATGGATCCTGAAGAGATCCTTCACACATGCATTAAGCAACTACATATCATAACCATTAAGTAGTATTTGATCAAATGGAAGAACTTGCATTTTGAAAATACAATATGGGAGGATGAAACATTCCTATAGAAACATCTTAGTTTAATTTAATATTGAGGGTAATGTTATTTTAAGGGGAGGGGCATGCTATTCCCTTAACATGTACTACATCTATGGATATGTGTGGCTAACTTATGATTTTTACACCTTCATATTAATTTATTACATTTCTTGATGTTCTTAGTATGGTCAAACTATGGAATAACCATGGCTAATTAGAGTATATATAGGAGTTAGTGGTAAATATTTTATCATCATATTGTTAATTATGTTTTAAGTACATTATTGTGGAGGTTTCCTCCTTGAAGTGGCTAAGTCATAATATTCAAGTATTTTACTCTTTCACCAATTATTATTGTGGATATACTTATTCCACTCTTTATTCTATGATATATAATTCTATTATTATAAATCATCTAAGTAATTTCCTTACACTTTATCACCAAATTAGAATGCATGAGGTGTGAGATGTACATCATGGTGCTCCTTGTACTTAGCTTAAGTGTAAGAGAGAATATGATGAATGTACTAGTGAACAAAATAAATGTGGCACATAAATATCTCATCTTTGTACACTTCTAATTCCTATGCATGAAACTCATTTCATGATGGTGCACAGTAGGAGGTGTTAAAGTTTAAAAAGGTGAAAATTCAAGACATGTTTGGATTAGACTATGGCTAGTACAACTATGTAAATCTTTATTGTAGTGTGTTGAATGTATAAGAGATTGTCATACTAGGTGTGAGCATGTGCATAGTTGTACATTCATAGAAGATGAACAAGTCTAAAATTGACCAATTTGGTTTAAAAATCTATCTGAGGATGAAAAGTTGTCAACTGATCTAGCATGTACCTATCAATTCCCATAATGATTACTAAAAATAGCTCACAAAACATGGGTTATGGTCAGAGACGATAGATGTGGGTAACCTAAAATGAACCCAATTATGGTTAAAAAATGCCTATGTAGTGCCAACTACATCAATGTATTTTATACATGGGACCATGATTTCCATCTTGGAAAATGGATCCACTAAAATGAACATAATTTCATGTTGTCATCTCGTTGTAGGCAATCTAATCATGAAATCCATGCTCATAGATTCCCATGGTCTAGATGGTATCGATAGAGGTGTGTAAAGTCATAAATTCTTATTCATGGGATTGGTAATACAATAAATAATTCAAGACTTCATGTGGCACTCCACATCTATGTACTTGTGCAACCAATAGAAATGGGATTGTAGTGTGGCTAGAGTCTTTAACATGACAAAGTGTCCCGAGGTCTTGGTGTAGTGTGACTCCTAGATGAGTTGTTGGTGAAGTGCACCAGAGGGAACATAGAGATGTATAAGCTTATAAATAATATTTTAAATAAATATAACTCCTAAACTTGTGTACCTTACATGAGGCTGGTGTAAGTTCCTGTGAAGTCCTAACTAACTAAGTAGAGAGGAACCTAGTCTATAAAATTATGATTATGCATGGATATCAATGTGATGAGAACTTAAACTAGTGGTCAACTAAGGAAATATAAAACCTTTTTATCCTTCCCTTTCTTTTTATTTATCATGAGATGGAATTGATGTAAATAAGTCATCCATTTCATGTGGCACACATTTTCCATCTTTTTCTACAACTATATGAACTAAAGTGGTTTATGGTCTGAATGAATGTCTCATTCTTTAGAATGTAGTGTTTACATTACTTAATTACTTTGATAATATAATATATCTCTTTGTCATATGTAGATTACCTTTATACCATGTCATTAAATGTCTTGGAGTGGTATGTGGCTAGATATCCATGCTGCATGAACACTATACCGAGTACATAGTTAGATGCATTACTATTTATTTCAAAAGTTTGTGAAATGTCAAGCATTGTGAGAATAGGTGATGCATAGAGGCATTTATTGAGTGCCTTAAAATCATGTTATTGTGCATATGTCTTGTCAAACTTAGATTTAGTGTATGTGAGCTGGATGATGAGAGTCTAATAGATGTGCAAGAAATCAAGGATGAACATATAGTAGAAGCTAAAAAGTCTAAGAAATATCATCAATTATATGAGATTGCATGAATTAAGAAAATCTTGGATCACTTTAATATTCTCTAGATCTACTCTGATGCTAATGTGATCAATGATGTAGCCTAGGTATTGGATCTGTGCAGTGCTAAATATACACTTCACTAATTTGGATTGTAACTTGTGTTAGTGGAAAGTGTCTAAGATATGTGAGATGTGCTCCATATTATCCTCCAAAGTATTTTTGAAGATGATAATGTCATACATGTATACAATTATGAATGAATTTAGGAATGGCTTGAGTAGATCATCCATCAAACATATGAAACTGGTAGGTGCATTGGTGAGGCCAAAGGGTGTGACCAATCATTTATACAGTCCTTCTTGAGTATTGAATGATATCTTACAAACATATTATAGATGTACTAGAACCTAATGGTAACCTGAATTAAATTCAATCTTGGTAAAGTATTATGCACCTCAGAGTTGGTTCATAAGGTCTTCAATGTGTGGCAATAGATACCGATTCTTCACTATGATTTTATTGAGTGCATGACAGTCTATGTAGAGTCACTAGGACCCATCCTTCTTGGGTGTAAGGACTATTGGACTCCCACAAGGTGAAGAGATATGCCTAATATTACACTAAACAAAAATTTCTTGAGTATAACACCAAACCTCATCATTATCCCAAACTGATATATGATAGAGGGGATATTTGGAAGAGGGTACCTAGTGACCAAATTGATGTAGTGATTAATACATAATGTGATAGAATAAATTTAAGTTATGTGATTAATTCAATAGTATAATATAATAACTTATTGAACTACTATTTTTTTGAAGATATATGAGTTCTACATTTTACCAAGGTGTGCTTCAATTTTGACTACATAGGTGTATCAGAGTGGACCATGAGTAACACAAACTTCTACATGTGCAAGATGAGCCTACAACATTTTTTAGTAGAGACCAAAGTGAATTTGGTCATGGGTGGTGAATTTAATAAGTTTTATAAGTGATCTTTAATGTGAATAATCTAATACTATGGCTTGGATTGATATGTAGCTTCACAATCATACAAGTATGATCTCCCTAGTAGGATGTCATAGACCTCTAGAGGTGTAATGTCATAAGTGAAATTATCCTCCATAGGATTGAATTTGTATTGAAAAGTGAATTACCACTATACCTATATAAATTTACCCTAACTTAGCCACCTTAAAGAGTATAGATTTGAATGTGCAATAGTGGTAAGACCAAGACACTGAGTTGTATATTAAATAATGATGTTCTTCTAGCTACCACTCTTGATGATGACTTGGAGATGATAACCCTTCACCTATAAATTAGTGTGGAAGAGAAATTTATGCTTTTTAAACATGTCAATTATAGTGGTGATGGTGCTTAGACAAGAGACATATGGATTAGTTTTATCTATTAGTGTGGGTCCTAATGGAGATTGTGCGAGCAGGGATTACTACGTGTAACATTCAAAATAATTATGAGTGGATGAGAAATGGAAATAGAAGAACTTATAAAAATAATTATTATTCATTCCTTTGTCTAAAGTAAAAGGTGTTGGAGCCTTTAAGGGTTGAGAAATATTCTAGTGCTGTTTTACTTTGTGAGAAGTGTGTTGTATATTCTGTGCATAAGAATTTAATGTGGAGTTGTGTGAAGGTTGGGCCTTACATACTACATTGTATGGAGAGGTGACACATTATTTTATATTTTATTTAGATTAAATATTTATAGTGTTATGATATAATTCCCCAAAGTGTCATAATTCAAAAACCCCATATTTTCATAGATATAAGGTGATAGTCCACTGATATAATTCAACACCTTGTGTTGTTCAATCAAGTTATTATGTAGACACACAAAGTAGTCATGAAACATGTTTGTGTAGTCTTATATGGATTAATATTTATGTTTATGTAGTTTTTGGAACTCAATGTATTCATATTCAAAGTGGTGTTTATGGTAGTTGTTAATGTCTAGGTGTGGTTTTCCTAAAAACAAGCACAAGCATGAGATAACTCCTTGTACGCTCAACATATATATACTCAGTTATACCAAAATCAATCCACATAAGGAAAAATCCTTATACACTCACCTAAAGTGCAACTAAGAAGGAACTGGAGCTCACATTGGGCTATTTTTGCCATGACACAAGGCTTTACTAAGGGGGTTCAAGCAATACAACATAAAACTAACTCTAGGTTAAACCCATAGGCGTAGACCATTTTTGGGGTAAGTCAAAGGTCATATAAGCATTGAGTGGTTCATGAGACCAATTTATTTCAAATTATTCTCCATACTAAATAGATGCAAATTAAACAAGGGTTAGTTTCATGGGTGTAGACCTGTACTCATTTTACATGTAGGATGATGATGCCACAAAAAATATAGAGACTCCATTAAAATAGTGAAAAAAAAAACACATGAACTTAAGTTCTCATAATTAATCAAAAGTGTGACATTACACAAACACTTTCATCCCATAACAATACTATAAGACATGCAAACTAGGAAAACTGAAGTACATTTTAAAGTAACACCATTTCTCATTGTTCAAAGTTTAGAGTAAAGATTTTACATTAAAAATCATACTACTAACAACCCAGGGGCTCATAGATGAGGTTGGACACATATAATTGGAGCCAAAGTGGCCTTAATTCTATAACTAAGCCTTAATGGATATTAGAGTGAAATTTATAGATCAATGTTTTGAAGTCATTCCACCAGAGCTTCAATATAGTTGTCTGTCTCTCTACATTCTCTAGTTTGAAATCTTTATATAAGCCTTCAGGAGCATCTTTGCCAAGGTGAAAGATACATGATAATCACTGAAATAGACATCATCATAACCACAGACTCTATGACCCTAAAATTCCTATGCTCCACTTTCCATCCTCTTTTAGATCTTCATCAATTCCCTAATTATATGGGAGATGGTTAGCCATCAACCAACTAGTACATGTTTTACACTATAACCTCCAGCTAGCTATTAAAACTTCTATGCTCACTATGTGTCAAAATATATGACACACCAAGGTCGATATCATGTTGGCACAAAAAATCCACTAAAAAAGGGTTAGGGTCCGAACATTTTACCCTGTACAAAAATCCTTAGTCTACCTTGGACTAGGCTATTAAACTCTTAGGAGTGCAAAAATTAGGTATATTATCCTTTATTTTGGCACTAAAATACTTAACACCATTTATGGAAATATTGATTTCACTTGAGGTGCTATCAGTTTAAGTCAATTCAACAGTGAGTATAAGTGCATTTATTTTATCTAATTCCTTTAGGAAGGCTTCTAGATTGGTCTACACCTCTGACACACTTCTATACAAAATATCCCCTTACTCATAGGCATTAGTCTATAGGGCATTAAAGAGTTCTTCCAAGGTTCTCTTGATCCTTAATATTATTTCTCAATGTGTTTATACTGCCCATGATCTGAAACCTTTCTGGATTGCCTACAGATTACACCTTATCCATTGACTACTCCTCATCCTTTACTTCATTTAAGTGCACACATCAATAAGGCTTGGTTGGAAAAGTTAAAGAATATTATGTCTATTGATTTTATGCCTTCCTTAAATTTTGTGAAGATATCCTCCACTCCTTGGAGCTTTAGTGCTATGTTTGGGCCTTATTTTTCTTCTTGTTACACTGGCTCAAGCTGTAGTCTTTGGAGTATCTAATTCACCAATACATAAATCTTATCAACCTTTGATAGGTATAAGGTGTTGATGCTAATTAGAAGAGATGGCTTGACCACCTCCACTCTCTCATAAAGTTGTAATTTGAACCTATTAGCATATGCTTCCTCCTTAGCTTCCTTAAGGAGTTTATTTAGTTTCCTCATCTTGCCATCATTTATGACATTTTGATGTGTTACTTTAGTGTCCATTATTATTAGTACATTTCTAGATTGGACTAGGTTCATGACCTATAGGTTAATAAGAAGAGATCCTACCCTTACTCAGTATCCTCTATACTCAAAGTTTTATCCCTTGGCACCTTGAATTGGGGATTGTCCATGTAATGACCCAGTGAAAATGAAAGTTACTTGTGCATCCTTGTCATGGTAGTTTGGGGGGGGCATAGTTTCATATCATTATAAATATTCATCCCCCAACCCTTCTACATCATTTCTATATTGTTTAAATCTATGTAATCCTTTTTGATGATAGCCTTCTCCTCCATGTGTACTTTTCCCTCTTCATTGACACCACTGCTCTCTTTAGTGTGCTCCTTTGAGGAGTCACTTATTCGATCCTTAGGGTTGCTTCATAAAAATTCTCCCCCTCATACATTTATTTATCCTAAACCTTCTTAATGTTTATCTCAAAGGTAATACCTTTGACACTAGGGTTGCCTTATTATTATTGGTTCTTGTCAACTACCTCTATTTGTTTCTCTAAGGTGCCAATATCACCTTATTTTGGTAAAAAAATCCATTCACTACTTGGGCATGCCTTAACAACTTGCTCTACTTATTCTATAGAATCACTTAAAACCTATTTAACCACATCTATTTTTGGTTCTATGCTTGAGGGTACCTTGAAGCCCTCTTCTCTAATTTACCCTTTTTCTATTCCTAGTAAAGCTTTTGATTTTCTTCAAGCAACAAATCTTGATTTATATCTTCTTCACTGAGTCCCATCTTCTTCTAAACCTCTTTTTTTTCTTTGATAGATTGAGGGGCCACTAGGGAACCCTTATATTTAGATGCCAACATCATTTTCTTTGGTGGGATCTTTAGCAATGTTGAGCTAGAGGTAATGCTTGTCATTTCCTCAATTACTCTTAGCATTATGCCCACACTGCTTTACAAGGCCTATTGAATGGTTTTAACACTGATCTCTTCTTTACATTCCTATATTTACAAGATACAAGTCCACACCTTGTCTTCTTTAATCTCTTCCTCTATTATAGGTGCTGGGGCCACCTCTCTTTCCATATCCTCAAGGGTTTTGGTATTATTGATTATTATGTGCTTATTTGGGGTAAGTGGCATGACTTAGTCCTCAGAGGCTATCTTTAGCTGTATGCACTCCATGATTTCCTCTAATTTTCACCCTACTTCCTTTGGAGTGACTTTGACTAGACTTTTAGTGCATCGTTTCATTCATCACCAAATAGGAGGGGATGATCATCATATTTTTTAGGGTCTCCATGCTTAAATTTTTCCCCACTAATTATTACCCTCTAAGGGGTTGAATGTCAGACCTATTGCTATCATCCTCCTCATATTTGGTTGCTTTGGATCTAGAGCACACCAATTGGAGACTCATCATACTCCTATCAAAATCCATAGCCTTGGCCTATATATCCATTTGTTGTGAATTCAAAATCCTCTTAAGTGCCACCAAGAAGTATTTATCTAAAAATGCATTAGGTAATCAGAGACAACAAAAAACATTTACATCTATGAGTGATAGGTGAAACACACAAAATTTTTGCATCATGGTGAAGGTTTTCATTCCCAAAATTTGATGAAGGAGTTCTAATGGGATATTCCACTCCTTTATAAAGGCCTCCACATACTTTTTGAACTACACCTACACTTTAGTTTTTTACTTTTGTGAGAAAATAAGGGGAAAATGATGTCCTAGTACTTAACTATTGGGGACTCATGCTGTAGTGGAAATACCCATATGTGGTCATCATCACCATTTGGCACACCTATCTCCTCTATTAACATAAGGATAAACATGTACCTCATCAAAAAGTCTCGCATGCCCAATGACATTTTTGTGCATTCTTTATGATCTCCTCTATGATAAACTTAGAGATGTTGAAAATTTATCCCTACACCATGTGGTGTAAAATGCAAAGGAAGGTCTTGATTATATCTGATAATTAGTTACCATGGAAAAGTTTGGTGCTTACCAAGTGCACTTCTACCCTTATGCTTGGGTCTTGGATGTCTTTGATAGGGAATGAAAATCCTAACTTGTAATAGATTAGGAGCTTTGTGACCCTCTCTACTCATGAATCATCATCCATCATCTCTTATATATTCATTACTATGTAATATAGAACTATGATCATATTTTTGTGGCTTGCATAAATACTCATGCATCATCCAAAAAAATAGAGCTAATCACCATGCACCCATGAGAGAAGGAAATGCACTAGGTATTCTAGATTTTTGAAGCTTGATAGCTCAAAGAGTTGTGTTGTACCTATGTTTTGTAGCTTGTCTTTGATATAGATATAAAAGAGTGTAGTGATTGTATTGGTATTATTTCCTATATCCACCATGCAGTCTTTGCTTAGCTCTTGTATGTTATTACCTATTCTATGGTTATAGTCTTTCAACTTGCACATATGGGTGATGAATGACCACTTTTCCCACACCATAACTTTTTTGGGTACTCCATTTCTTAGTAGGCAAGATTTATACTTGTAGTTAGATAAATATCTAGATGATAGCTCCCTCTACCATTTATGCCTCAGATTTTATGGTGGTTATTTCCCTTACTACTTTTTGTCTCTTCACATCCCTATGTGCTTCTAACACTTCTTAACTTAGTATTTTATTCCCCATCCTAAACCTAATACTATTTAATCATGATTGATTAATCCTACCAAAGCCAAAAATGATGTTTGGTTTGTTTCAAAATTATGGGAAATATGATTGCACATTTGATTGTTGAGCTTCCTACCCTATTAATGGCAGACTGGTTATCCTTCAAAAATCTCTACTTTGTTTTTCCCTCAAATTTCATCTATTTGCCTCCTCTCCTTAGGGTGAAATTAATTCTCTTATTTTCTCTTTTTCTTACCCTTAGGAAGGCTATGGGGAACTTATTTT
Organism: Torreya grandis; assembly: GCA_037957365.1. Lineage (NCBI taxonomy): Eukaryota > Viridiplantae > Streptophyta > Pinopsida > Cupressales > Taxaceae > Torreya > Torreya grandis. Next base: position 1,864,339 of record JARHVA010002564.1, read on the forward strand.
GTCTATAATGGCATTTTCTATTTCTAGTAACTTTGGCTCTTGGCTCTAATGTCTTGAGAATGACAAGTAAACTACCTACCATTACCAAAATTTATCTTGTATGTTATTCTCAACTACTAAATTGATGTATGGCATAATTAATATCCTCAAAATATACTAAAATATATGAAATGTGATAAAATCTTCCACTATTTACTCATTAATATAGATCTTTGGTTTTCCCCCATCATTCTATAACATTAACTTTGCTAATGATTTCTTCAAGGAAGTGATAGGCAATTCAAATTGTCACATCCCACCAACTATTGGGTGGGTGCCAACTATAAAAATGGTCACTTTATTTCACTTTTTTTATATAGGAATGATGTTTGCCTTCCTTCTAATTACCTAGGTGTAGCACTTTACATGCACATGATTTAGCCTCTCTAGTTCCCTCTCTTCTCTGGTTTTGCACTTCCTTTCAATCATGCCTCACTATTTTGGTCAATTTATTTGTGCTTTACTATTTATTTCTTCAACCTCCCCTACCCCATAAAAATTCTTATGTTGGTCCTCGAGTGCCTTATTATCTCCTCTTGGTATTTTATACATGGATACATTATACATGATACTCATTAATTTATACTTATAGTTCATTTAGCTTAGCATACCTCACATGCACCTAGAAAATTAGGTGTCTAGCCATAGGTGCTTAATAAATGACCAAACTTGACTCATCTAACTAGATTTATACAAGTAAAAGCATCAATAATTTTCTACTATGGGCTTAAAAGTACCATGCTTATTCAAACAACACAAAAGAAATAAATCATAAGGTAAATGTTTGGTGCACACCAATTTTATTATGGTCATAATACAAAGTGCTTGACTTTTGAACAAAAATATGGTGCTAGAGGAGACAAGCACCATTATAGTGATGGTATATTTTTAATCTATTGTTGTTCAAATACTTAGGGAGAATTTCACTTGTCAATGTATATATCTTTTATGCACTAGTCTCCAAGATATTATGGATGACATAATGTCCCATCCATCTAATATGTAATTTACCTGGGTGCCTTAGGTACTTAAAGTCATGTAAAATCACTAATGCACATATTTTAAACTCCTTTCCCTTGATGTGTTTATCATGCCATGTATTTTGGTGGGCCTTCTCTATCTACTAGCTCCATCATGCTTGGGCATGTGTCTTATTTATCCCCTCTAAAATTTCCAAGCATGTGCTTATTGACTCTTGGTCATCTAATTGACCAATATACATGATGTGTAATGAGGGCACTAGGAACTCAATCGGTAAAATTTCCTCTAAACCAAACACAATTTGGAATGTTATAGCCTTATTCAGGCATTTTTATGTCATGTGATAGGCCCTTAACATAGCTAACACACAATCATCCCAATCATTGTGACTAATGTCATATATTTTGGTTAAGCATGTCCCTATTATTTTATTCAATGTTTCTACAATGACATTGGCTTGGGTGTGGTAGGGTATCATTTATGGTGTGCCACCATGTACTCAAACAATAGGATATGAATTATTTTATTGATGAAATGTGTGCCATGGTCACTAGTCAAGCTGAGTGGGCACCCATACCTACTAATGATGTTTTCCTAAATGAATCTTAATACTATGGTGGATGTATAGTCTTTGGTTGGTGCCACTTATTCCCATTTAGTAAAATAATTTATAGAATCAAAAATGTTTCATGCACCTATTCACTTGGTAATGAGAGTTATAGGCCCAATAAAAATAATGACCCATTTTTTAAATGAAACCTATCTAAGGATGGGGATGAGGGGAATCTCATCCTAGTGGCTGTGATTTATTATGTGTTAAAAGATGTCACACATTTTGGCATATTATTTTGAATCATTGAACATAGTTGGCCATCATAAGTCTGATTGTAGATCTTTTTTACACTATGGTATCTCCAGATTAATGGTCTCCAATAATCCACTTATGTACTTCTTATAGTACCAAGTCCCATTAATGCTCTAGGACACATTGTCACATCCCAATTCATATAGTTTCATGCCAATGAGATTTAAAAGGCTGGTGCAAACCATGAGCTACTTCTTTTCTTTAGTTTTAATGGCTTGAGGTGCATATCTAGAGGTTAGAAATGTAGAGATCTCTGCTAAGTCTTCTAGGATATGGTTGATCTTGAGATTTGTGCATCGAGCATATCCTATTAAATTGGTATTGTCTCATCTCTAAAGTTGATGCAGGATAGTGGTCTGGGCCCAAATTTTATTTTCAAGATTGACAACAATAGAAAATTGGAATTCTTGGAACAAAATGATCCATTAACAAATGTGCCCATACAAAATGATCTTGTTTACTAAGTACTTAAATGCTTCATGATTAATAAATAAGATAAATGAGGTTGAAAATAAATACTATCAAATTTTTTTTAGGGCATATACCATGGCAAACACCTCATGCTCATTTATGGTGTAATTTTATTCTACCTTGGTCAGTTTCTTACTTGAAAAATAAATAAGATGAACTATTTTCCCTTTTTCTAGTTGTGCGAGAATGGTACCAACTATAGTACCAAAGGTATTGAAATTAACATGGAAGGGAGTTACCCAATTAGGAAATTATAGTATCATCACACTTATCAACATTTGATTTAGGGTATTAAAAACATCTTCCTGCATTGTGCCCCAATAAAATGGGCCATCATTCTACAATAGTTCCTCTAGTTGCATGAAAATCCTAACATAACTTCTTATGAACTTCCTCTAATATGTGTAATGTATAAGAAAGGCATGAACATATTTCTACATTGATGGTGTTTGAATCTAAAGTATAATTACAATTTTGGCTAGATCAAAGAGCATACCATCCTTGTAGATGATGTGCATGAGTAATGTGCCAAATGACATCATAAAAATACACTTCTTGAGATTCAAATATATTTTCAACTATTGGTACCTTTCAAATATCAAGAAAAAATTTTCATAGTGATATTTTACCAATCCATATACCATCTAATCATATAAATATACTTGGAGGAACTTGTGGATAAAGTATTTGAATGTTTGATCACCACTAGGGAGAAAACTACTAGCACATTATTTAGTCCAAAGGGCATCACATTATATGCAAAACATCCCCACTCAATCACAAAGGTGGTTTTTGGTTTATCCTCTTCCTTGATCTATACTTGATGGTATCCTAAAAATCCATTAGTAAATGTGTATATTTTTCAACTTGCAATTCCATTCAACACTTTATTGGTGATTAGAGTTGGGATGGGGTTGGTCATATAGGCAACATTAAACATCCTATAGTTAACACAAATTTGAATGCATCCATCATTTTTGATGTCGATGACTATGGGGATGACCCATTCAGACTCTTTTACTAGGTAGATAACTCCTGCAACTAGCATGCCATTGATCTTAGTTTTGATCTTGACATAAATATTTGGGTTTATTCTATACGGTTACTTCTTGACTAGACATGCACCGTCGACTATTTTGATGCTCATTGTTATAAAGGAATGGGTGGAAACCTTTCATATCCTTATAGTTTCATGGGAATATGTCTTGGAATTATTTTAGTAGGTCAAAAATATGCACTAGATCCATGTCATACTAATAGGCACCTAGAGTGGCAATTTTGGGTTCCCCCTTTGAGCTGATATCTATTTTTGGATTTTTAAAGATGCCTAATAATGTTCATGCTTATCCTATGGGAATATGTGACCTACCTAATACCCTCAATTGTCTCTACCTAAATATGGGTAGGGTCTTCTTCTTATTAGGTTTCATTCTCAACTTGGTACACTAACTTCTTTACCCTACCAAATTCTTCCAGTTGCATGCTTTCCAAGTGTCATCATCTTCATCACTGGAATTGCCATTCAAAATTTGTTCTTTAAAGAAGGTTGTGAGAGATAACCCTTTTTCACTAAACATGTCCTTTAGGTGTTCTTCCAATATGGTGATGTAGTCAAACACTAAACTTTAAACTATTTATAATGGCTCAATTAACTCAAGATTTTGTGAAGAAAAGGAGAAGGTATGAACAAACCACTCCTTAAGGGCATCCCACTCTGCTATTTTGTTATGCATCTCATTTACTACATACCATGCCCATACCCAAGTCTTCAAGGTTCTATAAAATATGTACACCCATAAATTTATTTGATAATTTTCACCACAACTAGTACCATTGCTTCATAAAGTCATACATGTGTTATGGAGTCAAAGTACCAGAGTAAGCTAAAATGTCCATGTCATCATTGTTTTATCTAAATATGGTACAAATGGATACATTTACGTCTTACCAAGTTGTTAAAGAATGCTTTATGTTTCTCACCAATGAGTGGTAGTGATTTTTAATGTGTACACTAGTGTACTCATTCTATCCACCTCCTTTGGGATGCATGACTCAATGTCACATACATAGTCTTCTACAAGATTACTTCTTTCATACCTTGGAAGCACAAAAAGTTTGCCCTTATTAATGTATAACACTCTTTCCCCCCTTTCTCAACATAAAATATCTATTTTTTTGAAGTGTGATCAATCTATATCCATCTTATCTTTACCAATTTTGGTGCTTTTACTTGTACCAAATGGCATCATCGACTAGTGGCTTCATATGCTTTCTTGACCCATCAGTCACAAGTAACATCTATGGTGTCTAGATTTGACTATCCATCCTCTGAAGAGAGGATTCCTTGATTATTTGTTTCTAGGGTCTCGATGCATTACAATGTGATGTTATAGATATGGTTGATTTCATCCTCAATGTCCATGCTCTCGACATAGGGGAGTCCTTGAACATTTGAAAGACGTATGCCTACTCTCTCCTTTCCATTTTAAAAGTTCATGTATCACTTTTTGAAGTACATATCTATATTATTTTCATAACACCACAACCTTCCTAGAAGCATCAGGTAATTGTCCTACTCTGCTAACTCCATGACTTTAAAGTTAGTGTAGAATTTGGTGCCCATGATATCCATAATTGCACTTTTTAGAATTATAATAAGCTACGCTCAAGTTTTATTGGCCATGAAGAGCACATGAGGGGAAGGTCTCAAAGATGGGCTACCCATTTTTTCCCAATCAGTCTTGATGATGGTGTTGACCTTAGCACTTGTGTCTATAATCAGATCACGAACAAACCAAACATGAATAGTGGTGTCCACTAAGATATCTTGGTCATATTCAACATTTTGAGTGTGTCAAACTTCTTTCACCCTCTCCATGCATGGAACAATGACCTCAACTTGATTTTTCCCTACATATTCCATGAGTAAGTTCTTTAATAGGGGAAGCATACCCTTAGTATATAGGAGGCATAAGATCTTGGTCAATTCTTATACTTTAGCCTCTTAGATATACTACTTATTTTGAATGATGGTAGTCTATGATCTAGGTCTTACACTAATTAGATCTCCCCTTGAAAGTTTTGGATTATGTTAGGAACTTGGAGTATAATTGATTACCTTTGATATGTAAGCAACTAAACACATAATTGAACCATAAGTAATAAGTAACTAGAAATCAGAAACAACAAATAATAGGAGATACAAGAAACAACCAATCTTGCATTAAACTCTTCTATAATACAATGAAGAAATCTCACTCTTCCCACACCTCTTGGGTGTACAATATTTCTCTCAAGATTTTTCTCTCTCAATTACAATCAACTCAATAACTGAGTTGTTATACCCTTGCTTCAACTGATCTCTTTGATCTTGCACCTTGCAGATCTAATTGACCTTGCTTACTTGCTTACTTGGATACTTACAATACATGCCCCCATGGGTCTCTTAAATAGGATCCAAGGCATACAATAATTAGAATTTCCAATTACAATAATTAGAAACATAGACTCAAGACTAAAATTAGTCTTTACATGCAAACACTTTGTCCATCTTAAAATTAGAACAAATATAATTCTAGAAATTCATGCAAATGTACACACACACATAGGTGACCAACACTGGTTGTCGTTAGTCTGCATATGACTAACGTCGGCCGATCCCTGACCGATGTTGGTCAGATCTGAACCATGCCTGACCGATGTCAGTGATACTACTGATGCTAGTGACTGTGTTAGTCTAGCAACCTTTGCATGAACTCAATAGTGAAGCTTTTAGCTCCACAACTTAACAATCTCCCACTTGGAGATAAATAGCTACACCAATACCTGTACAACAACATCCTCTATCTTGTTTATCTAGCTTGTTTCTCCCTCTTCAAGTTTAATCTTGAAGACCAACAAAAGTTGAATGAAGATTCAACTTCTCCTTTGTTACTGGCTTTGTTAACATATCTGCAAGGTTCTTATCTGTATGGATCTTTTCCAGCTTCAACTGTCCATCCTCCAATACCTATCGAATAAAGTGGTACCTAAGCTGTATATGTTTGGTTCTTGAATGAAAGGCTGAATTCTTTGCCAAATGAATTGCACTTTGACTATCACTACATAATTTGCAACTCCCCTGCTCCTTTCCCAACTCTTCCATGAACCGTGTCATCCATATCATTTCCTTGCTAGCCTCTGTGACTGCAATGTATTCTACCTTTGTAGTAGACAGGGCAACAACCTTCTTCAACTTTGAAATCCAACTAACTGCCATTCCACCAATAGTGAGCACATATCTTGTGGTGCTTCTCCTGCCATCTAAGTCACCTGCCATATCCAAATCTACATACCCATGTAGAGAAATGCTTGAACCTACATAACATAAATACCTGCTATTGGTCCCTCTCAGATATCTGAGAATCCACTGAACTGCTTTCCAGTGTTCCTTTCTTGGATTGGCCATAAACTTGCTGACAACTCCCACTACTTGGGCAATATCAGGTCTAGTACATACCATTGCATACATTAAGCTCCCAACTGCTGAAGAATATGGAACTTTGCTCATGTACTCAACCTCATCATGTGATTTAGGACACTGTTCTTTGCTCAACTTGAAGTGTCCAGCCATAGGTGTGCTTACCAATTTTGCATCCTGCATATAGAACCTCTCCAACACCTTATTCACATAATCCTCTTGAGACAAAATCAGCCTATGATTTTTCTTGTCTCTCTTAATACTCATTCCAAGGATTTTCTTTGCTGCTCCTAAATCCTTCATGGAAAAAGTGTGAGCTAATTTTACCTTTAGCTTAGTAATTACCTACATGTGTGAACCGACAACAAGCATATCATCTACATACAACAACAAGATAATATAACTACCATTATCCAATCTGGTAAAATAAATACAATGGTCAGATTGACATTTACTAAAGCCATGCTTTGTCATAAACCTGTCAAACCTTAAATACCACTATCTTGGAGCTTGCTTAAGACCATATAAGCTTTTCTTCAACCTACACACAAGTTTCTCCTTACTTTTGACCTCAAAACCTTCCAGTTGATCCATATATATCTCTTCATCCAAATCTCCATGAAGAAACACCGTCTTAACATCAAGCTGCTTTAGATGCAAATCCTCAATAGAAACTAAAGACAATACAGTTTGAATAGAAGTCATCTTTACTATAGGAGAAAAAATTTCACCAAAATCAATACCTAGTTTCTGTGTAAATCCCTTTACTACCAACTTGGACTTATGTCTCATTTGTCAATTCTCTCCTTCCTTTAACCTGTATACCCATTTGTTTTTCAGTGCTTTCTTTCTGGCTGACAACTCAACCAAATCCCACATTTGGTTCTTTTCTAAGGAATCAATTTCCATTCATGCCATGCTCCCACTGTTTCCTGGATTCTACTTGCATTGCCTGATCAAAACTTTTTGGTTCTCCACCATCAGTGAGCAACACATAGTATAAAGAAGGGGAATAATGAATTGGAGGTTTACTTACCCTTTCATTCCTCCTTATGGGCATTTAAGACTTATTTACAGCTTGTTGTCCATCCAAATTCTCTGTCAGTGACTGATCTCGGTCAACTCTCAGTCTGTACCTGACCGACGTCAGTTCCACCTGACTGACGTCAGTTCCACCTGACTGACCTGACTGACATCGGTTACTATCTGTCTGACGTCGATTCCTACTTGACTGTCAATGTCAGTTACTTGATCGACGTCGGTCTCTGTGTTTTCTTGTGAGTGATGATTTTTACCCGTGAGCTCATTTTGGATCATTACCTCATCCAAATCAAGATTACCCTACTCAAAATTATTCAGCCTCTTGAGTTTATCACTGTACATCACCTTCTCATTGAAAACTACATCACAGCTTCTAATAATTTTGTTAGTTTCTAAATTCTATAATCAAAATCCAAAATCTCCAAAGCCATAACCAATGAAAGTGCACCACATAAATTTAGCATCCAGCTTCTTTCTATTTTCTTTATCAACATGCATAAAAGCTTCAGAACCAAAAAATCTGAGAAATGAAAGATCTACCTTTTTACCTATCCAAGCCTCTTCTAGAATTTCACCATCCAGAGAAGTAAAAGGTCTTCTATTAATCAGGTAAACTGTAGTATCTATAACTTTTGCCTAAAACTTTAAGGGCAAACTATCATGCAACCTCATACTCCATGAACACTCCATTATTGTTCTATTCATCCTTTTAGTAACTCCATTTTGCTAAGGTGTCCTTGGAACTGTCCTTTCCCTGCGTATTCCACTCATAGAATAGTAACTATTGAATTTATTGCTGCAGTACTCACCACCATTGTCAGATCTAAGGCACTTCAATCTCAAACCTATTTCATTCTCAACCAAAGCTTTCTGTTTCTTAAATGTGTCAAAAACATCAGATTTCCTCTTTATGCAATAAATTCATACCTTTCTTGTAGCATCATCAATGAAAGAAACATAATACTGTGATCCTCTAATAGAAGCTACCTGAGCTAGTCCCCACACGTCTGTGTGAACAAGATCCAACCTGTGCTTCTTTGTTGACCCAATCTTGAGAAACCTCAATTTCTTTTGTTTCCCAAAAATACAATGCTCATAAAAATCTAGATCTATGCTTTTCAAATCTAAAAGATTACCTTTTGATTTAAGAACATTCATTCCCTTCTCACTCATGTGACCAAGCCTATAGTGCCACATCTTTGCATCTACATCTGAAGTAGATAAAATAGAAGGAGAATAATCAGTAACACAAGTAGATAGATAAAGTGTACCTATTCTCTTATCTCTTGCTAATACAAGTGCACCCTTGAAAACTTTCCAAGATTCCACTGTGAGAGTTACTATGCAACTCTCATCACCCAACTTTCCTATATAAATCAGATTCCTCTTCAAGATGGGTACATGCATGACATCTTTCAATACCCATGTGTTGCCATTCTACAATTTTAGCTGCACTTTTCCTTTCCCAACAATTTTACAAGGCTCACCATCCCCTAAATAAACTTTTCCAAAATCTCCATGGACATAATCATTGAAAAATTCTCTATTTGGGGTTGCATGGAAAGAAGCACCAGAATCTAGAACCCATGATTCTACTTGACTATCCAAAGAAAATATAAGAGCATCCTGTGTAACAATACCTGCAACGTTTGCTTCCTTATTACCTTCTTGCTGATTTTCTTTGTTATCCTTTAACCAACAGTCTTTCTTTGCATGCCCTTTCTTTCCACAATTCTAGTATATTATACCTCCATTTCTTGATTCGGATCTCCTTCCCATCTTTGACCTTGATTTATTTTACTTGCCCTTCTCTCTTTGCCTTCCCCTACTTTTATACTTAAAGCATTACCTAATGTTTCCCCTGTGCTTTCTTGTGAATTTCTTTATTCAAGATTACACTAACAACATCCTCAACTTTCAAGATATTTGAAGTAGATGTAGTATTGCTAACTGCCATTACCAAGCTGTGCCAGCTTTCAGGTAAAGAACATAAGATCAAGAGAGCCTTAATTTCATCATCAAAAACTATTTTGACTGAATTTAACTAATTTACAATTTCATGGAAATCATTAAGATGACTATATAAAGATCCACCTTCCTGCATTTGTAAACTAAATAATTGCTTCATAAGATATACCTTATTCGAAGGTGAGGGTTTTTCATATAAGTTTGCTAGAGTATCCATTAAATCTACCATTGTCTTTACCTATGATAAATTAGAAATCATAGAAGATGCCAGGCTCAATCTTATAGATCCAAGAGCCTTTCTATCAAGAACATTCCATTCTTCATCTTGCATATCTGTGGGCTTGCTTGCAACCCCACCCAATGGTAAAAATATATCTTTTTGATATAGATAATCTTCTATCTGCATCCTCCATAATTGATAATTCTTGCCATTGAATTTCTCCATTCTTAGTTTACTTTCTTCTGCCATTTCTTTGCTCCCACTCAAATAGAAACCCCTATGAGTGAACCTGTAATCAACAAACACTAACCCGCTCTACCACTTGTTAGTGAACCTACCTCTGATACCAGCTATTAGGAACTTGGAGTACAATTGATTACCTTTGATATATAAGAAAATAAATAAGAAATTGAACCAAAAGTAATAAGTAACTAGAAATCAGAAACAACAAATAATAGGAGATACAAGAAACAACCAATCTTGCATTAAACTCTTCCAAAATACAATGAAGAAATCTCACTCTTCCCACACCTCTTGGGTGTATAGTATTTCTCTCAAGAGTTCTCTCTCTCAATTACAATTAACTCAATAATTGAGTTGTTATACCCTTGCTTCAGCTGATCTCCTTGATCTTTCACCTTACAGATCTAATTGACCTTGCTTACTTGGATACTTACAATACATGCCCCCATGGGTCTCTTAAATAGGATCCAAGGCTAATTAGACTTTCCAATTACAATAATTAGAAACATAGACTCAAGACTAAAATTAGTCTTTATATGCAAACACTCTGTCTATCTTAAAATTAGAACAAATCTAATTCTAGAAAAGCATGCAAATGCACACACACACAGAGGTGATCGACGCCGGTTGCTATCGGTCTGCATATGACTGACATCAGTCGATCCCTGACCGATATCAGTTGGATCTGAACCATGCCTGACCGATGTCAGTGATACTATCGATGCCAGTGACTATGTTAGTCCAATAACCTTTGCATAAACTCAACAATGAAGCTTTTAGCTCCATAACTTAACAGATTATTCTCATAGCTTGATGTAGTATATCCTTCTAGCATGTTGGTTATTAATAAGGTGCATTTTTTGGTTTAGGCCATGTTATACATATATTTTGACCCTTATCCCCATAATTGAGGCATAAATCAGGTACTGGTATAGCTGATGGCTGAGTAGTGAATCCACTATGAGTAGTTTCCTACACCTTGAATTCCATTGTGCATGTAGGTTATGATTTTGGAGTCTATTTTTCTATCTTTTACTTTAGTCTGACTATCGTTACACCCTTATTTGTAGTAGGCCTTCCTCGGGTTAACTTTTTTTAAAGGTTAGGGCATTCTTTAGCCATACGAGGCCCTCAATGATACCCATAAGTGGGATGTGTAGGGTAGTCAAAATGATAATGCTCTATTGAGCCACACTTATAACATGATCATAGAAGGAACTTTCTATCATCATGTCCTCTACCTCACCCTTTGGTACCTCACTACATTATGAAGCCTATAATCTATTAGTTATAGCCATCATTTCCTTGGTTTACTTATCTTCTAACTATTGTTTTCTCCTATCATCCACCCCTTTTCATGTTTGTGCACATTTCAATAATCACCTGATAATTAGTAGTGGTATGGGTGTAGGTATCACATAAATGAAAATAAATGGTTGTGTTAAATTAGATGACATCTTATATCAAAGGGTAGTTTTGCATGTCATGCATTTTTTGTTAGACTTTATAGCTTAGAATTAGAGCACAAACATTCCTTCATGGATAATTAGTTTGATTATGAACTTATACTTCATAATCGGTGCACTAGAGTCCACTTCAAACATCATGTGCAAAGATGGTGGTAATATTTTAGAGTTAGGATGCCATATATACAATTTGTACCTCCATAAATGGGTTAATCTTGGTTTCTACACTTTCAATTGCCTTAGCTCTAAGTGTAACTTCAAGCACTTCTTGAGGGTCTATAAAAGTATTCATGTAAAGTGATCTTCATAATGGCACAAGAAACCCCCCAAAAAACCTCTATACATTTTGGGAAAGGTGAATATCTTACAAGAGATTTGATAGGAGAGTTTTGAACTATTCATCATATAAGCATACACTCTGATATTCCTTGGGTAATTTATTTCAATGTTGTGATGCTTTATTGTTTGAACTCTAGGATGTCAAACTCTTTCAAAAATGCATCCTTCAAGGTATCATAGTAAACCATGGCTTGGTTAGGATCAAAATTTCTATATAAGGTATGGGCACGATCAAGTAAAGTGGATAAGAATTGAGTGGCCTTTCACTTTGACTAGCTAATGACTCATGTGCACCACTATAATTTGCACTTCAACTTATGTTCTACAAAATTTTTATGTTGTGATACTCTGGGAGGTTCAATCCATCTCATAGTAGATCTACTATGGGGGTACAACTAGTACTTGTGGTGCTTTCCTCCTTGATGCTTGTCTTCCTAGTGATGGTCCTCCAATACCTACAACCCTAAGGGTAAGAACTCATCCCATAATTCTCATTGACATAGTTGATGTCATTGGTGTTGTACTACTTATTTTTAGCACCAAACCAATTATTGTAGGCTATTTACCACCTTGCATTACTAACATTGGCTATGTTTGTATGCTTGTATTCAATTCATACTATGGTGAGCTAGTGCTCAATGGTCTATAGGTATTTGTGCTCACCTCTTTGTGTAGAATAATATATTTAGTAATAAAGTTACCATATAAATATGTAAAAAAACTAAGATTTAAAGCATTAGAAGGGTCAACAATCAATTCTATACTATCTTCAAATGGGGGATCTAACACATGAACATGCACTATAGGTTCAAATGGGATAGGCACATCAAACGTATTTACATTCAAAAAATTCTATAGTAACTTAGTTAATTCTACACTTGTCAAGTGTCAAGATCAATCCATTGATTCATTATACCTCTCATCTTCATGCTACTATTTTTCAAGATATCCTTCCTCATGCCTTTCTTATTCATTATGGGTCCTTTCAACACTTTTAGGTTCCATATATTTCATCAAATATCACCATCTATTATTATATACTTGTCTTATAAGCTCTTAGGTGTCAATTTAATCATCCCCTTCAACATGGTTACTGAGTTGGAGTTCTATCATCATAACCATCGGCTCTATGACCCCATGATTCCTATGCTCTACTTTCCATCCTCCTTTAGATCTTCATTGATAAGTTGATTATACAGGAGATGGAAAGTAGAGCATAAGAATCATGGGGTCATAGAGATGATGGTTATTATGATAAAACTCCAAATCAGTGCTCAGTATGCAACTTCCATAAGGTGGTTAACCATCAGCTAGATGGCATATGTTTTGCACTATAACATCTAGCTAGCTATAAAAACCATTAGGAAAATTACTTGTCAACATATTAGATGCGCTAAGGTGGATATCATGTTGGCATAAAAACTCCACTAAACAAGGGTTATGGGCCCAAAAATAGTATTATTCCTTCAATGCATCAACAAAATTCTTCTAGGATTCAATTAGAACACATTCTTTCATGTGTTATGTGCTGAAGCTATCCCACTAGTGAATAAATGGTATGGACATCTTCAGTACTGTGAAGGTGATCTTCTTCACATTAGTAAAAGAATTGAATGAGAAGTATGCCTTGAGTTGTTAAATCTAGGCATATAATGCATTGGCATTGATCTTACCTTCAAATAGATGGATATTAATATTGACTTGAACTTTGAAGGGGTTTTTTTAACTAAAACCACCATTGAGTGAACTATAGAGGTGTGGTAGAAGGTTTGGATTGAGATTTACCATCAATTCATTAAAGTGACCAAAATGTTTAGTGCACTATGGATCTAGTGCATCAACAATGATATTTCATACCTTGGGGGCTACCTTAGGTTGTTTCTAGGTGTTAACCTTCTCTTTTGAGTTGTGCTTGTGTGTTTACAAGTATAGAAAGGAATACAACTTTACAACTCTAATAGTAATGATCCACACCATGGGGCCCAAGACCAAACATATGGGGGGATAATTGAGTGTGGGTTGTGTAGATTAAGATAATTCAAAAAGAAACAACTAAACACATTTAATGGAGTGGAATTTTTACTTACAAGAAATGCAACTTTTATTCATTAACATAGAATAGGGAAAAATAATACAAAGTACTATAGTGCATGTTTTATAGAGTAGATACATGGAGCATGTTGTCTATGTTATGAATATGTGGAGCATCAACCTTAGGTATGATGTTTATGTTACATTTATATATAATTAAAATACAATATAGATTACAACCACTATCAGTTAACAAGAAGAAAATTGTGTTAGTTCATCTTCTAGGATAGATGATGGTTGGTGAACCCCTTGAAGCATGTGTTTGAGGAAAGGTGATATGTGGATGTGATGTGGGGTCCAAGAGCTAGATTGGTGTGTGGGGTTATGAGTTATAACATGGGACTGCAAGGTACATGGAGATACAATCTATGAAGAGTGTAAAATTTAGTGAGCTAGCATGAAACTTGTGTGGTGTATGGGTTAGTAAGGTGCATGGGTCTATAAGCCATGATGCATAAATGTGAGGTGCACTAAACTATGGATGTGAAGGATGTAGAATTCAATGAGATGAGCACATGCCCTATGTATTACATAATAATAAAAGTTGTGAAGTGTGAAATTATGAATACATAGTGTGGAGTGTGTAGGGGTCAGTGTGTAGAAGTTTGTGATATAACATGAGACTTGTGCATATGATTTTGAGTAAAATTCAGGCAAGAAATGTATAATAATGGGTGAGATGGGTAAAACCTATGTATTAGAGTAAATTAGGAGTAATATTAACTACATAGGAGTTGTGCATGGATCAAGGGTACTCTAAACCTAACATATCAACTACCTTTTTAGGCATAATTGAGCTACTTGTACTAGAATAAATCATACAATTATGTAGCAGATGTTTACTAATAATCAAGGAGATGTAGAATGGAAGTGGTTTTCTAATCTTACCAATATCTCCTTATTTTAGTTAACATAAGTTACTATGAGAAAATATTGTACTTGATTTGCTTGTATGACCAAGGTGACTTAAGGCTACTTTCAACAAGTCTCTTTGGGTAGGAATGGAGAGATCCTCCCACAGTGATATTTAGGTTTGTTCTCTTCAATTTATCAACTATGTTGAAGGGAATCTATCCTCATTTTGGATATAACTTTAGAAAAACAACCTCTTATCTTTGATGTTGGTTAGTTTGAGGCTAAGATTCATTTTGAATAACCTAATTTTCTTATACTTTAGGTTTCCCAACAATTGCTTTCTCCTCGGTATCTTCATGAGGAAATTGGGAAGTAGGAACTTAAACAAATGAAGGATATGGCTCTACCTCCTTGGAAATTTTATTAAACCTTGTGTTTTAGGAAAATGGAATGCTTCCTTTGGTTTGGACTCTATTCTAATTTATGGAAAAAAAGTCACTTTCTTTCAAATTTAAGAGAGTGGACTCACCTTTCACTTATGCTTGCTCAAGCACTTCTTGTTAGAACACAACTATCTACTGGGGGGTGAATCAGTAGATTGACTAAATTAATCCATTTAATCTATTTTAAAAAGAAACTGGAAAGGATATGCATATTAAAATAAATATGCAGAGATCACACACACAATAATTCACATGACACCATATGTATATGTAGAAAACCCAATATGGGAAAAGCCATGTTGAAAATAACTACTAGAATCTACTATTCTAATCTAGCCTCACAATCAAAACTCACTAGTTACACATTTAAGGGCATCGACCCTAAGGAGACACCAATCCCTTGATTTAAGAGAACCTACTCTAAGGAAGCACCCACTCCCTAACTGAGCACTAACTCAGCTAATCTAATGACACCTACCAATCAGATCTATATGGAGATATAACTCTATATTACAATATAGATTCATAAATGAATCCAATTATCTATTCTCTATTATAGGTCTAGTCTGTAACTTCTCATGCTCTACAATTCATCTCTCTTTTCTTCCCTTCTCTTCTCTTCTCTACCCCTATGGTTCTATGTCTCTATATTTATTTATTTGACATAATTCAATAACTTCAACAACATTTGCCTATATCTTAGATCACACACACACACACACACACACACACACACACACACACACACACACACACACACACACACACACACACACACACTTGCACGCGCGCGCGCGCACACACACACACACACACACACACACACACACACACACACACACACACACACACACACACACACACACACACACACACACACACACACAAGCATTTGATTTAGGGTTTCATATATTCTTTATGTTCATACTTATTTACTAACACATCATGATTATTTCTATTGGACTTTAGTTCCTATCTTTAACTATATTTTTCTTGCATCTTGAACTCATGATTCACCACCATGATTCTTGGTCTCATTACTATTTTTAGCATATACTAGGCTCTAGTTTTGATGCACTACCATATTACACAAATTTGATCAATTATAGTGATCAATTTCATTATCTATGTCATATTTTATGGATTAACTACAAGTTCATCTACTTGACCATTGGGATGAACATATCTTTAAATATAAACCATTGATCTTAAGTTTCTTACCATGATCCTGTGATACTTGTTCAATCTGCTCAACTTTAAAATGCATCTTTTAGATCAAGTTCTAATAGGATAACACTCTCTATTGGATCCTTGTATGATTTTGAGCTTTAATGTTCCAAATTTAAAATTCATCCATTGGATATTTTGATCCAAGCTCCTACATGATTTAATATCTTCATAGTTGTACAAACTTCATCTTTGTCTAAGGTTAAAAATCAAGCTCCTAATCTCATATTGATACTACTTGAGTCTTTGGAAAGAATACACTCCATCGATCTTGTCAAATTAGCTCAGTCTTTAACTTGCCTCAATCTCATTAAATATCAAGCACTTCATTCCATTGAGTCTACTCATTTCATTAGATCTTCATTGCATGATCATACATGCACCATTGATCCTTGGAAGAAGCTCAATCTTTATATTTGATGAGCTCTCAAGAATATGACACTTGGCATTAGCACATGCCTTCTGTAAATTGATATCAATTCCCACTATTGAGACACTTGGCATCCTTGCATTGATCATTGACTATTTGACTTTCAACCACACTATACATTTACTATCTAAGCTCCCTTGATTGTGATAGTTATCACTAGTGTAATCATTCACATGTGCCTTTGACATATTGAATTATTTTCACATCTTTAGATATTAAATGTATGATTACGCACTCATCGTTAGATCTTATAACAAGCTCAAATGTTACCTTGTGAAGATTTAACTATGGGGACCATATTAATATGCTTAGAAGGTTAAATTTTCACCTTCATATCTTTTTCTTAGCTTATCCACCTATTCTAAAAATTTAAACCATATAAACTAGGCATGATAATGAATAAACCCATATGCTCATCTCCTCTTGAATCCTTTATGTGTGTTAGATATAATGTCATTAATCTACTCACTTAGATTCTTCTACCATAGAGTTAACTATGCTTAGAACTACTTGGAAGACCAACTTTGTTCTTGCATAAATTTGGATGTGCCTAGTTATATGACCTATAATTTAACACATAAGATCCTCTCACATAGGGGATTTCATCCATATATTCATCTACTCTAGAAACCTTCATATGTGAAAGATATGACATCATAAAAATTTGTACTCAAATTTTTATTGATATCTAAAAATTGGACTAAGTGTGGGAAAACACTGTCAAAATGCTTGGTAGCCCAAATTTACACATGCATATCTTTTATCACACTACATCACGTGACTTGAGATTTAGTGCATAAAAACTAGGAATAAAAATGAATGAACCATATGATCATTTTGTCTTGAAACATCCATGTGTGTGAATATTAAACTCATCAACATGATTAATTGGTTCTAATTGAACCCTTTTGAAAATTTGGCTAAGTATAAAAACTTAGTGAATTCTATTTGAGCAGCCAACTTTGCATCCTCATATCTTCTACCATAATTAATTGCATGACTACAAGTATGACACATAATAAATAGAGACTAATGTGATCAAAACCATATGACCAACTTCCCTAGACTCATCCACACATGGCAATGGTGACATCAACAACTACCTATTTAGATTTTCCTTTACAGACCCAAAATGTATAGATGATCAATATGAAGAACTAGATGAATTCCACTCATTAACACAAGCACTCCAATCATTCTTGAACTCTGATAGGATCCCTTGCATATCTTCTAGTCACCATATTCAGCCCTAAGCATCAATGACATCCATAATGCTTATAATATCCCTTTTGACATCAATGATAATCACATTGCCAATAATCTCCCCCTTCTTCATTGATGGTAAACTAAATGTTCTGATCTTCTAATTCTTTGATCCTTCTTTGGCATTGCTTGCATTAACTTTTGATGAGTATGAACTAAATCTATTTATACTAAAATCTCTCCCCCTTAGGCAATGGCACATTTTCCTAAACTCAACTTAGACACATGTTCTAATCTTATTTAGAATTTTCACTTTTTCTCCAAACTTTTGTAGAGAGCATTTACACTTCTTCTCCCTCTTTGAAATCAATGAAAAAGGGAATCTTTCTCACTATTTGTCCAAATTTTTATCCCCCTTTATCAGATAAAGGATTTTGTCCAAGAATCTACAACCATCAACTCATTATAAATTTATAAAAGTATGCATACCTGAGTTACCTTTTCTCTCTTCTGCTAGGGATTAACAAGACTTGTATGATACTCCCATTAGACTCATGCCCTATCACTAAGATCTAGTGATGTGATGTAGGAGCCACCACTCCCAAATTCTATATCAGATAATCAAATTATTCCTTGGGAAGAGGTTTAGTAAATATGTTTGCAATTTGGTCTAGTGTTGGCAGATACTCCATTGTGAGCTCATGATCTACAACCTTTTGTCTAAGAAATTGATACTTGATTGATATGTGTTTGGTTCTAAAATGCATCACTAGATTATTTGATATATTAATAGCACTTGAATTATCAAAAATAATAGAGATAGGTTATTTGTGGTCTACCTTAACGTCTTTTAGTTTTTCTTCATCTACAAGGCTTGAGTGCAACATGCCACTGCTACCACATACTCTGCTTCTATTATGGAAAGAGTAAGTGAATCTTGTTTTTTGTTCAGACATGAAACAAGTTTGTTTCCAAGGAAAAATGCACCACCACTAGTGTTTCTTCTATCATCCACACTTCCTACCCAATTACCATCTGTATATGCTATCAAAGTGAAATCTTCACTTTTAGGATACCATAGCCTAGTGTCAATTGTGATCTTGATATATCTAAAGATCCTTTTTAATGCATTGACATGTAATTATTTAGGAGCATCTTGAAATCTTACAACCATGCACACTACTTGGATGATATGAGGTCTTGATGCAGTTAGGTATAATAAGCTACCTATCATTGATCTGTATATAGTATGATTTATATCAAGGGATTCATCCTCTTTGCTCAACTTAAAACCAATTATAATGGGATTACTAACTATTTTTCTATCTTCCATTCCAAACTTCTTGAGAGTTTCCTTTACATACTTTGTTTGGGATATAAATATCCCTTCATCAGATTTTGCTATTTATAGACCATGGAAGAAATAAATTTATCTAACCATAGACATCTCAAACTCACTTTGCATTTGTGTATCAAATTATTTACACATTTTTTTGTTGCTACCACCAAAGATGATGTCATCTACATAAACAATAATAATCAACATATGCTCACCTTCTAATTTGAGCTACTGATTACTATATGTACATCCTTTGTTGAATCCTTATTGTTGTATCTACTAATCTAATCTTAAATACCATGCTCTATTTTCCTATTTTAGACCATACATAGCTTTATTCAGTCTGCACACATAATATTCTTCCTTTGATAGTTGAAAACCTTCAGGTTGTTCTATGTAGACTTCCTCTTCTAGGTTCCCATTCAAGAAAGCAAACTTAACATCCATTTGATAGACTTTGAATTTATTGTAAATAGAGAATGCTAAAAACATTCTTAGGGATTCTAATCTAAAAATTGGAGCAAATGTTTCCTCAAAATCTATGCTCTCAACTTATGCATATCCTTTGCACACCAATCTTGCCTTATTTATTATGATAGTTCCATCTTCATGAGCTTGTTTCTAGAGACACATTTTTTACCTATTACATTCTTGTTTGAAAGTCTTGGAACTAATTTATAGGTTTTTTAAATTTTCAATTTAGCTCAATTCTATTTACATAACTTTTAGCCAATTCTCATCCTTTCTAGCTTCAACATAGCTCTTTGGCTCAATTTAAGACATCAGATCAAAACTTACTTACACCTTATTTTGTACAACTCTTCTCCTTATCTGAACTCCATTATTATTTCCAATTATCTACTCTATATTATGATCCTTTTGAATAAATATTGTAGGTCACTTCTCATTCACTTCTTCATGTTCTTCGTTAGTTGCTTCCTCTTCAAAATCTAATTCTTCATTATAGATTTATTTATTAGGTTTAACATGTTTTAAGCCTTGTTAAGCCTTGACATTGATGCTCTCTATAATCTTGTGTATCCTTTTTTTGTAACTTATGTAGGCTTTTCTTTGGGTGGAATAACCAAGAAATATTCCTTCATCACATCTTGATTCAAAGCTTTCTAATTTGTCATCTTTTTTCCTGATGTAGATTTGCTTCCAAATACTTAAAAATAATTCATAGAGGCATGTTTTCCATACCATAGTTCATAGGGAGTTTTGTCACTATTTATCCTTAGTTTAACTCTATCTAATATATATAATACTATTTAGACTGCTTCTCTCCAGTATCCATCAAGTAACTTGGCCTCTTTTAACATTGTTCTGGCCATCTTCTTGACTATCCTATTCTTTCTTTC
The DNA here is from genome assembly GCA_037957365.1 of Torreya grandis. Classification (NCBI taxonomy): domain Eukaryota; kingdom Viridiplantae; phylum Streptophyta; class Pinopsida; order Cupressales; family Taxaceae; genus Torreya; species Torreya grandis. Next base: position 1,885,380 of record JARHVA010002564.1, read on the forward strand.
AATAACTCCATTTTTCTATGGAGTCCTTGCTACAAAATAATATCTTTTGATTCCATGATTCTCACAGTACTCTATGAACTCATTTGAGGTGAATTTTCCACCTTTATTAGATCTTAAGCATTTGATTTTTTTCCAATCTCATTCTCCACCATGGCCCTAAATATCTTGAATCTCTCAAATACCCATGAATTGTCCTTAAAAATGGTTACCCTTGTCATTATTGAGTAATCATCTTAAAATAACATGAAGTATCTTTCTCCTTTAGATCCTCTTATCTTAGTAGGACCACAAAGAATAGTCTAAATTAATTCTAGAGGCTTTATAGTTGCATACTCCTTTATTTGAAATCTGACCCTTATCTACTTGCCTAGTTGACATTCCTTGAAAGTAGTGTTTATAGGTTTGGTTATCTTAGGCCTGTGTCTAACACACTTATTTGAGCTCACTTTTTCTAGGTGATCAAACTTGACATGAGCCATTATTCTATGCCATAACCAACTCTCATCCATCTTTCCTATCAGGTAACTATTACCATTCACTTCAACAAGATTATAGATATTGATTTTAGTTCTTTTCCATTTTGCAACTATACTTATGGATTCTCTTTAACTTGTATCCTTCTACATTAAATGTGATCTTATATCCATTGCCACAGTTTTGGTTGACACTTAGAAGATTATGCTTCAATCCTTCAACATAAATACCATCATGTGTAGGAAATTTTCCATTTATGTTGAAGGTTATTTTACATTTGATATTTACTACAATGTTGTCTCCCAAGTTGACAGATCCTTCCTTACATTTGATTAATTTGATGAACTTGCTCTTATCACAAGTCATATATTTTGAGAAACCACTATCTATTACCCATAAATTTTGCTCCTTAGCATGGCGTGTAGTTTGAGAAATCATAGATTGATCTTTCACTTTCCACACATCCTTGGGTTTCTTATTTGGCTTATTTTTCTCCTTTTTAGAGACTTGTAACCTTTGTTCACACTAGGAGGCATACCTTTCTTATTACTTTGTGTTTTTTGTCTAACAAAGTTTGAGCTATATTGTTTAACTATGTGACCAAAATTATTACAATTATATCATATTACATTTGTATCTAACAAGGGAAAAAATGAATTTCTACTTGAAAATTTCATTCTCATTTTAGGTATAACTTCACAATCAATAGAACTATGACCAAAATGATTATAGGTATAATAATAACCATAGAAAGATGAGGAATACCTGGTCATAACATTTCATTATGTAGTATGAGGAGCTCTTCTAAGCTTTGGCTTCTTCAAGTCTCTCACTTTTATGTATCCATCTACATCAGCTACCTTTGTCTTCTTCTTTCCTTCAGGCTTCTTTTCAACTTTCTTCACATTAGCTATGCTTGTGTCTTTCTTTTTATCCTTAAAAGATTTCTCTTTCTTTGCTTTTGATTCTCCTTCTACTTTAAAGTTGTCAAATAGGTTAGCAGATGTTCTAGTTATGAAAATTTTTCCTTTTTCATAACCAAGACCAGATCTCTCTTTTGAAGGCCTTTGAGAGTTGATAAAATCATTAAAAATGTCTAATCCTCCATTCACCTTCAAACCTTTGTCTATTTGATCTTTAGCTTTTTCAAGCTCTTTTCTCAAAGCCACTATCTCTACTTCTAACTTCATGTACTCATCATATTTATATTATAGTTCAAGTTTGATTACATCTTTAATTTTTTAAGCCTCTTCAACTTATGTCTTTAGGCTGACCACCATTTGATCATATTTTTCAAGACTTATAGACATTTTATCCATAATCTTTTGTCTAAGATTCTTCTATTTTGAGTCATCTTTTCTCATCTTATCTATTTATTCTAGAGCATAAATGAGTTCACATTTTAAATCCACTTCTCCTTCTTGTTCTTCATCTGAGTCTTAAAATTATTCTTGATCCATAGAAGTCGATATTATTGTCATTAATAGGACTTCCATTTCCTTAGCCATAAAATCATAGTCATGATCATCATCAGAACTATCGCTGTCATCTATTGCATCACTATCTTCTTTTGTGTATAAGACTTTCTTATTTTTAAAGAATTTCTTCTTCTTAGAATAGTGAGGTTTAACATTTTTACTATTCTCTTCTTGCTAAGATTTATCCTTCTTATTAAAAGGGCATTTAGTAGTAAAATGTCCTAGTTTACGATAGTTAAAGAATTTAAAAGGTAACTTACCTTTGTACTTTCTAAACCCTCTTCTCAATATTCTAACAAAGTTGTCCTCTTCTTCTTCATCAGTCTCCTCAGATCTAGATGTAGGTGCTTCTATCTTCACTGGTTTAGATGCTTTGAATGTAACTTCTCTCTTAAAGGTATCTATTTCTCCCATTCTCATCTCATAGGCTGTGAATGTTACATACAACTCATCAACAATGAGTTTATCTAGATCTATTGGTTCCTCTATTGTAGATTTATTTGAGTCATAGCTTGATGGCATAGATCTTAGGACCTTTTTGACAATGATTGGATCTTTCATCTCTTCTCCAAGGCCTCTAATTGCATTGACTATTTCATCTACTCTAAGGAGGTAGTCTTTAATTTTCTCTTCCTCATTAATTTTAAGGCTTTCAAACTTGCCTTAAAAAAATTGTAGCTTGGATTGCTTTACCTTGTCATCACCTTCATAGATGATTTTCAATTTTTTCTAGATATCTTGTGAATTTTGACAATGCATCACTTTGAAAAAATATAAATTAGATAATCCACATAAAATAGCATTCTTATCCTTGGAATTGCTCTCATATGCTGTCTTAGTAGCCTGATAAGTAGGAGTTGTATATCCATTTACAACAAACATACATACATCAAACACTAATGAAGATAAATATGCTTCCATTATTATGCTCCAAAATACATAGTTTGATCCATCAAAGAGAGGTGACTTGTTTAAGGAAGAACCTTCTTGACTAGCCATTTGTGTTCACCATCCAAGATCTACCTAAGTTTATTAAGATTTTTCTAAGGAACTAGGTATTTGATACCAATTATTGCAAGATAAATATCTACTAAGAGGTGAGGGGGGGGGGGTGAATTAGTAGATTAAATAAATTAATACTTTTTAAAAACAAACTAGAAAGGATATGCATATTAAAAAAATATGTAGAGATCACACACACAAATTCACATGGCACCATATGTATACTTGGAAAAACCACAGTGAGAATGGCTCTAGAATCTACTAGTATAATCTAGCCTCCTAGTCAAAACCTCACTAGTTACACATTTAAGGGCACCAAACCTAAGGAGACACCAATCTTATGATTTAAGATCACCTACTCTAAGGAAACACCCACTCCATAATTGACCACCAACTCAACTTATCAAATTTCACCTACCAATCAGATCTATATGGAGCTACAAATCTAGATTATAATGTAAATTCATAAATGAATCCATTTATTTGTTTTCTATTATAGGTCTGGTCTATAACTGCTCATGTTCTACACTTCATCTCTCTTCTCTTCCCTTTTTGTTTCTTCTCTACCCCTCTAGTTTTGTGTTTCTATATTTATCCATTCAACACAATTTAATAACTTCAACAATTTTTCCTATATCTTAGATGTTATATATATAAGCATTTTATCTAGGGTTCCATATATTCTCTGTGTTCACACTTGTTTATTAACACATCATGCTTAGCTCTATTGGACTTTAGTTCTTGTCTTTAACTACAATTTTCCCATGTCTTGAACTCATACTTCACCACCATGATTCTTGGTCTCATTACTATTTTTAGCATATACTAGGACCTAGTTTTGATGCACATGCCATATTACACAAATTTGATCAATTACAATGATGAATTTCATTATCTATTTCATATTTTATAGCTTAACAACATGTTCCTCCACTTAACCATTGGGATGAATATATATTTAAATATCGACCATTTATCTTAAGTTTCTTTCCATGATCTAATGATCCTCATTCAATTTGATCAACTTTAAAACACATCCTTTAGATCAATTTCTAATAGGCTCATGCTCTCCATTGGATCCTTGTTGCTTTTAAGTTTTAATGTTCCAACTTTAAAATACATCTATTAGATCTTTTGATTTGGGCTCCCATGTGTTTCTAGATCTTCATATTTACACTAACTTTATCTCTATCTAAGGTTAAACATAAAGATCCTAATCTAATCTCACTACTTCCTGAGTCTTTGGAATGAATACACTCTGTAGATCTTGTCAAATTAGCTCGGTCTTTAACTAACCTCTATCTCATTAAATCTTGAGAACTTGATTCCATTGAGTCCACTCACTCTATTATATCTTCATTACATAATCATATACATACCATTGATCCTTAGAATAAGCTCAATATTTATATCTAATGAGCTCTTAAAAATATAACACTTGGCATTAGTGCATGCCTTTTGCACATTGCTATTAGTTCTCACTATTTAAACACTTGGCATGCTCACATTAATCATTAACTATTTGAATTTAAACCACACAATAGATTTATTGCTCAAGCTCTGTGATTGTGACACTTATCACTAACACATTTGCTCATAGGTGCCTTTTACATATTGACTTTATTATGAATCATTAGATTTTTTATGTATGATTAAGTGCTCACTGTTAGATCTCCTAACAAGCTCAAACTTTACCTTGTGCATATTTGACTAAGTATGGGGACCATTTCAATATTCTTGGAAGGGTAACTTTTCACCTTCATATCTTTTGGTTTGCTCATTTGCCTATTCTAAAATTTGGACTATATAAACTAGGCATGATAATGAACAAACCCATATGATCAACTATTATTTAATCTTTCATGCATGCTAGATATAATGCCATTAATAGTCCCAAGGTTATTTTGCAATAGAGATAACTATGCTTAGAACTACCTGGAAGGCCAACTTTGTTCTTGCATAAATTTTGATGCACTTAGTCACATGACCTATAATTTAGTGCAAAAGATCCTGTCATATAGGGGATTCCATACATATATTCATATGCTCTAGAACACTTCATACATGTAAGATATGACATCATAAAAATTCCTACTTAACTTTTTCTTGACATCTATAGATTTGACTAAGTGTGGGAAAACACTGTCAAAATGCCTAGAAGCCCAAATTTACACATGTATATCTTTTGTCATGATACATCACATGACATGAGATTTAGTGCATAGAAAATAAGCATGAAATAAACAAATCCATATGATCATTTTGTCTTGACACCTCCATGTGTGTGAATTCTAACCTCATTAACATGCTTACTTAGCTTTGCTTGAACCCTTTTACAAATTTGGCTAAGTATGAAAACTTAGTGAATTATGTTTGAGTAGCCAACTTTGCATCCTCATATCTTATACCATGATTCATTGTATGACTTCAAATTTGGTGCATAAAAACTAAGGACTAATGTGATCAAAACCATAAGACTAACGCCCCTAGACTCATCCACACATGGTAATGGTGACATCAACAAACTACCTATTTAGATTTTCCTCTATAAACCCAAAATGTCTAGATGATCAATATAAAGAACCAGATGAATTCCACTCATTCACACAAGCACTCTAATCATCCTTGACCTATGACAAGATCCATTGTATATCCTCTAATCACCATATTCAAGCCTAAGCATAAATGACATCCATAATGCCAATAGTCTCCCTTTTGACATCAATGACCATCATATTACCAACACTTCTCCTTCTGAAGCTGGTTCACTTGATTAGCCTTGAAAAATTGACACACTTTGTACCATCACAACTTAGTTAATCACTACATTTGGGCATGTGTTTTGATTATGAGGATGATTCCATGGATAAGACTAGTAATAATCTTGAATCATGTTATTTTTTATTGGTAAAATGGCTTTTTAAGTGATGGCAACATTAGGATTTTGACTATTAAAAGGCTTAGTATATGTAATCAAAAATACATCATGTCTATAAATCAATCCTAGCTTAGAGAAGATAGATCATACCTACACTTTCAATTAGAGATATACTTGTTAAGTGAGAGCATAACTAATATGGGGATCCACTAGACCTGATTAGGGGATCACTTGTCACAACACATCATGATAGGAAGGGTTTTAAAGCCTACAATCTAACCAAATCACACAAATACTCTAATGGAGTCCTTAGGTTTACAACATTAAATTATTATAATAAAAATAAAGTAAATCTAATCTAGTGCACACCAAAGCTTGTGGCACAAAGTGAGGGTTAGAAACAATAAAACAATAAATAAACTAAACATGTATTAGAAGACATATACTCAAGTTAATATATACAAAATATTAATACATGGGAGAAGAATACAAATGAGTTATCTATCTAATCTTACAAAGGAGAAATAAAGTTAGGAATACTTACCTTTAAAGATGAACCCATTGAGCCTTAATCTCTCCCTTAGCCAAGGTACATAAGAGATTGCTGTGGTATGTAAGGATAACTAAGATAAATTAGCTCTAGGCTACATAAATTATCTAAGCATAAAAAAGACTTCTCCACAAAATAAGATCCATATCTCCAAAGAAAGTATAAAACCTTTATATTTATTCCTCAAGTAGAATGGTCAATAAATAGATGTTTACTTGCACTTCTTCACTAATAATTATTCTCTTATGAAATCATGGGAAATGAACTTGTATATATAAGTAGATCTTACCCTAAATCCTCTCGAGAATTTTGGCTATATAGGGTTGACCTATTCAACCCAATCAAACCAATGTGTTTTTGGGGACAATTCACTAGGTCTAAGCTAGGTCATCCAAAGGGCTAAGAAGCTAATAAAGTAAAAAATACCCCTAAATTATACTGGGTCGACGCAATTGACCTAGTATAGTTGATTGTCTAAAAGGAGTTTAAGATAAGGAGGGATGGAAAGAGGCAAAGACTAGAGGAATACTCAAGGGAGGAGGAGTAACTTAGGGAAAGGTATTAGGATCTAGTTGGATTGGTAATAATGTGGCAAAAAGGGACAACAATCTTATAAAGCACTAAAGGTCTGCCCACCCCTTTCTTAATACACCCATTAATGCATGCACTCAGAGAGATTGAGACTCGATAGGTTCCTAAAAGATACAAAGTGCCAGTAATCAATAAAAATTTGAAAATATTATGTGTATATATATGCCCCAATTGAAGCTCATCATGTGTCACGTAAGTGCAACACAAGATGGTACTTTGAGATAAAACATGATAACACACAACGCTGCTGCTATGTAAAGTGTAGTAAGTAACAACATAAGATAAATAAAATGATTAAATTGAAAAAAAAAAACATAACTTTAACTTACCTTAGTGATGTAGATAAAGAAGTAGACTGTAATAAATGTGAAGGTGTCCAATATAGAGAATACTAGATGAATCTGTAGAAGTTATTGCAAAAAGTAGCCAAAAATCAATTTTTTTGGAAAATAGGAATATAGTAGTGGAAAATAATCTCTATGTTATCATGACTTTAATACTTTTTATGCTTTGTAAAATGGATGAGTAGAAACAAAGATAGAAGCAAAACAAGGAATCTACAAGACAATAATTGAAAGATTTGTATTTTGAAAAGTATTTTAAAATAGGGGAAGAGACAAGTCATTAGTCATTTTGACTTGTAAGAGAAGATAAAAGAGAGATCTAGAGAGAAAACAAGCTAGGATGGTGAGGATATGGCATGCTAGATAGGGAGAGGCTCCAAAAGTGGAAATAGGTGCACTACAGGTTTACAATTAAGAATTTCAAACCAGTTTTTGAAATTTGTATTAAATTAAGTGAATTTTTAGTAATTTTGAATTTTAAGTATTTTTAGATGTCAAAATGAGGCAAAATTAGATTCTAGGGGTAGTAAATAGGAAGATGAAAAATGGGTTTGGAGGGTTTAGGTAGAAAGCAAGAAAATTATACTTTTTTTTAAAAAATGCAAGGGGTCAACAGGTATAAAGAATAGGGTCAACCTAGTTGATCCAGTAGGCTAGAAAATAAGTAGAATCAACAGTGATGACCTAGTAAGTATGGGTCGACCCTATATAATCTATAGGATGAAGGCCTAGTTTGGAGTTGCGAGGTGGTCTGAAAGGTCCGAAATGAAAACTCAACTCTAGGGAGGGGAAAAGAAGGGGGTTGACTCAGATTTTGAGTCAATGAATGAAAAGATAAGAAAGTTTTGGTCAAACTAGTTTGACAAAAGAGCTAGAATGATACAAAAAACCATGCAAAAGGCCAAAAGAGGGATATAATGGCCCAAAATGGCCAAGTAAGGTCAAGAAGGACCGATAAGGCTAAAAGTAAGCTAAAAATGAATAAAATAAAATAATTTTAGGCTTTTTTTTGCTTTAAAATGTAAAAGGAATGTATAATGACTATACATGATATGGACTAACTAATACATCCTTTATTGTTTCTTGGGTATAGGGATGATGAAGATTTTGGAAAATTATAGATGCAACATGGTTACCAAACTTGTTAGATAGGTTTTCAAATGGAACTAGGGCTAGATTAGGATCCATAGGTCTAGGTGGGATAGTAGAGATGTGCTATATCTACCTCAATGTTGACCTGTTAGTCATTTTCCTTAGTTATTGGGAATGATTAACTAACACCTTTAGATGGTAGGTGGATGGGGATACAATAGATGTGGATATCACAATAGAGGATGTCCATGCCATCTTGGGTCTACCTATAGTAGGAGATCAAGTAACCATAGGGATACCAGATAGTCCAGAGGAGAGGAGAGCCTTATCCATGTGTGCTACAAGTATAGAGACAATTTTACCAGACAAGAGAGTGAGTATGTTTAATGTCTATACATCATATATTTTAGACATCCATAAGGTTGTGATAGGCCTTGCGATAGCCTTGAGTAGGATGATATTAGAGGAGTGAGTTCTATATGACCTTGGCTATGTCATTTGGGTCCAAATTAAAAAAAATAAAAGCATACTAATATTGCATTAGGAAGTATGACAAACAAATTAATAAAATGAAAGGTATGTAAAAGGGCATAAAAGGAAATAAAAATAAATTAAGTTAATAAATCTGTAGTCATATAAATTGTGAAAATTGGTAGCTTGAGTTTGGCTTGTGACACCCAACCCATAGGTCCCTCCTGCATGCTCTTATGACCCTTCTATCCACCTTTTCATTAATTCCTAATCATTTGTAGACCTAATTTTATCTTAGTTAGGCTACTTTTCCCATGACAAATCCATCCCCTTAAGTCCCATACCCAAAGAATAATAGAACCCAAGTTGGACTATAACACTAAACCCTAGGGTTTCCCCTTTCCAGTGCTCTTGTCCAATCACATTTTGAGCCCAGGTGACTAATTTTCCCCAATTCCTCTTCTTCATTGTGTTGATCTAACATGATTGAATTTAACCCATGACTAATATATCTCTATAAAATCCCATTCAAATTTAATTTAGAAGGGTTGGAAATTATCTCAAAGCAAAGCATAGAATAAAAGCAAAAACACTAAGGAAAATTTACCTATTATTTACATACAATGATCCAATACAACTATCAACATATTTAAACCCTCACACCAATGTTTAGCCACCTCAAACACACCCAATTTAGTATTTTTATATCTTCATTACATTATTACAAAAAAACACATAAGTGGAAGAACTACATATGGCTTGATCCCTCTTCAGAGTATTTGTATGTAGGTAACATGCCCACACAAGGGGTGTGGATACATGTTTAGTACATTTTACACACTAATCCCCCCTCTTTTTCCAAGTTTTCACTAGATATTAAATCATATATACAAGAAGATTCATCAACAATCAAGCCTTGAAATTTTATAGGTAGAATAATACAGAGATAATGAATAAAACCCAGAAAACTTAGATCTTTGTGACTAGTTTAGATAATAGTGGCATGACATGGACTATAACATCAAACCTTGAAGTGTCATATTTTTAGTTCTCCTATCTTTTCACTAAAAGAAACCCAGATCCTAATTTGTGATAGTGTCTTAATCTTACACAACTAATACAAACTTCTAGTTCAGCCATATTAGTCATTTTTAAGCTAAGTTATATTTCTCCTCATTTATTACTATTTTTGGAAAGGTTTAAATTACAATCAAATTATAAAAATTAGTAGCTTAATTATTGTAATATTATTTATTGATTTAATTATCTTAGATCTTTAAATAAAATAGGAATAAAAAACCAATATTCCCAAAATTATTAAATCATTTGGTGAACCCGACTTACTTTGTTTGTGCATAAAAACTTTAGAAACCCTAGGGTAAATTCCTTGCTGATTCTTACAATAATTTTCAATTTTTTTACTTGTATATTTAAATAAAAAATTCACTTTAATTTTTAAAATTCCATAGTAATTTTAAAAAAACATTTTCTCTCCAAACCCTTGTTACATTTACTAGTCCTTTCAAATCAAGAATTTTCCAATAATTTTTTAATTTCTTACCTACATATTTAAATAAAAAATTAGCATCATATTTTAAAATTCCATAGTAATTTTAAAAATTCATTTTTCTTTAAAACCCTAATTACATACACTAGGTCCTTTCAAATAAAGAATTTTCCAATAATTTTTTGATTTTTTACTTGCATATTTAAATAAAAAATTCACGTCAAAATTTGAAATTCCATTGTAATTTTTCAAATATCATTTTTTCAAAACCCTAGTTGCATACACTAGATCCCTTTAAATCACAATTTTCCAATTTTTTTTTTGATTTTTTACTTGCATATTTAAATCAAAAATTCACTTTAAAATTTAAAAATTCCATAGTAATTTTACAATTATCAAATTTTCAAAACCCTAGATGCATATACTAGGTCCCATTGCTTTTGAGGTATCACCTTACATGTTTGTGAGCTTCGTATCCTTTTTATGCACTTTCTAGTTTGCTATTTTTAGGACTTTACATATAATATATTTAGTAATTTTATTCTATAATACCTTATTAAAAATCATTAAAAAAAATTCAATCAATTTTCAAATTGTTTTCCTACCTTAAGAATAGTCTAATACATTGGTTTTGATGAAACTTATAAGAGGGAACTCCAAGACCTTTTAACTAAACACCATGATATGCAAGATGACATGCCTAAAATACTACAAGAGGAATAATAAAAAGTGAACAATGGTCAATATTCTCAAACCATAGAGCAACTAGTTGCACATGACATTACAAAGGTTACCATGTCTCAACAACCCCCTATAACAACCCAACCAGTCTCTATGCCACCACTAGCTATAACTAGTATATCTTTGTCTCTTTATGTGTCAACCCTTATGCAAGAGATAAAATCTCTTCAATCTAAGGTGATACATCTTGAACAAGGTGCTTCTAGACCTACAGAGGCCTTGGATTATTTTTCTCTACTTCATATACTATTAGCATGTCATTTCACTTTGACACCCTTGCCACAAGGTTTTGTTCAAGCCAAGCTCACTCTATATGATGGCAAAGGTGATATAGAAACACAATTGAGATATTTTCATGTAGCATGCTTGTATTATGTGCCAAATGATTGGTTATTAACCAAGCTATTTCCATGAAGTATAAAGGATTATGCTTTATATCATTTGAATAGTCTACCAAATCAATCAATTAATGCATTCAATCCTTTAACCAAAATGTTCCTAGCTCATTTCATCATTAACATTGGTGATAAGGTTTCATATGCCCAAGTTGAAAATTAAAAATAAAAGTTAAATGAGCATCTCACAGATTATGTTCTTCAATATAATACTATCCTGGCTAAGATGACTAGCCCCATGGCTGATCAAGAGTTATAAGATCTCTTCAAATAGAGTCTTCTACTAGTTTTTCATGAGTCAATAATGTTCAAAAGGTTCTCTTTCTTCACTGAATTATGTCACACATTAGAGGAAAGAGAAGTCAAACTAATCTCAATGGGTAAAATCAAGTACACTAGCATATCAAAAATAACAAATAAGAGTAAAAACAAAGTCTAATATAAAGTAAAGGTCATTGATATAAAGAGTCAAAATCAATCAATAGTTAATGTAGTTTTAGAGCCCCCTTAGTGAGTGGTTTTATCTACACCTCTTCAGTAAAAATTTTCCAATCTACCAGTATCTCTAGCTAGAGTTTTACAATAGTTATTAGAATGTAATATCATATCTCTCCCTCCTATTTGGGAAGTTGATCCAAAAAAGCCTCTTCCATGGGGATATGATTATAATGCATTTTATGATTTTTATAGGGTACCAAGACACATAAAAAATAGATGCATCAGTGTGAAACACAATATACAAGACTTGATAGATTGAAATGTTATTCATCTTGGCACTTCAATTGAGCCTCCTCAAAAAAACCAAACACAAGATAAAGCTTTGAAAATCTTATCAGATCCTTTCCCAAAAAATTATAAATAAGAAACAAGGGATACATCATGTGTTCATCATGCATATCATGCACATCTTCCACCAGCTACATAACGAGCACCTTTAGTTGAGTTACACCCTTTGAGCAACATGATTGGTGTATAAAACTCTAGAGTTATAGATAGACCTTCAATCTCCTTCTCAGAGTAAGAGATAGTTGAGGATGATTCAGATTGTCATGTACTCTTTATCAGAGCTTACATTCATAATCATCCCATTCATAGTTTTCTCATAGACAATGGGTCTAGTGTGAACATGTGCACTATGACATTACTATAGCATTTAGGATATTTTGAGTAGGATATTACCTTAATGGACATAGTTATCATTAGATTTAGTGGGAATATATAGAGTTCATTAGGTGAGATTTTACTTCCTCTACAGGTTAGTCCAACACATATGGCCACACCATTTAATATTATTCCTAGTGGAGGAGTTTTTAATATATTTCTTGATCAACCATAGATTTAGAAACTTTGAGAAATACCTTTTATAGTTCATAGATGTGTGAAATTCATTCATGTTAATTAAGTTATTACATTTGGTAGAGTTCCATATGAGTTACCACTCCCCACTTCAGAGCCATCTACTATTTTACAGTTAGTAGTTTCAATTTTGCCACCAATTTTAGTTTCTCTACTAGTTACAGTTCTACTTCTAGTGTAGATTCAGATATAGTCAAGGCCTTCCTCATTATTATAGAGAGTTCATACACTTCCATAGAGGTATCTTTTAAAGTAATCATGGTTTTAAGATTCTAGACAACTACCAACTATAGTGTTCACACCTAGGGTAGTATCATTGAGGTCTCATGCCTCTACACATAGAGAACATATCCAAAAATCTTCTCCTACTACTAGATGGGTCCCTAAGAGCCCTATAGTTGCATCCACTTCTTAGAGTTACAAGGTGACCCCACAGTCAGTTTCCACTATAGATATTTTAGAGAATTTACAATATATACAACTTTTAGAGCCATAATCTTAGCCCTTCCATCATGCTTCACGATCACACATGATCCCTCTCCTTGATACATGAGATCATAATAGGGAGTCTCCCATGAGACTCATTGGTTAGTATCATTTCTTCTTAGTCTTTCTTGTATATAGTTTTTTTGAGATTTCTTATACATAGTGTCCTTATGATTGATTGTACATAACTCATATCAAAAATACCAAAAACATTCAAATATATTCCAAAATACAAAAAATAATATAAAATTTTAAAATACAAAAACATTCATATAACTCAAAAACACAAAAACATTTCAATTGTATGCATCATCCATGATTTACATTTATAATACAATGCTAGACTTACATTTGCTATTCTATGCTATTGTTTGTCAATTTATCTACATTACCATGCTTCAATTGATCTTATTTAAGTGTGTGCAGTGACATCCAAATCCTTGATTGATTCACTCTACCCATTGAGGGGGCATCCTAATTATACATTAGAGACATACATAAATATACCTACCCACTAGGGGAATCTTCAACATGACTACACCATCCAGGTTATGTCATTCTTACACCACATACTCTAGTTATCATGTTGATGTACATTACTTACTAGCTTACATAAATTACGTTATCAACACTCACTAGTATATATAACTTATGTATTTTTAATCATATACCTAGTCTTATACTTCATGTCTTGCATACTTTCACCTCTTGCTTTGATTAGTTACATGCGATTGTATTTCGAGTATTTACATGCTTTCCTTTCTTTCTTTGTGTAGCTAGATGTGATTGCATTTTTAAATTCCTATTTTATCTCTTATATGTTCCTTAGGACATTTAACAATGTATTTTTCTTCTATTCTTATGTGTGCCTTAGGACATTTGCCAATGTCCTTTACCTTTACTCTTCTTTATGATTGTGGCTTTCATGCTAACCTTGCTTGTTTCCAATTATATGTGTATGTGGAATTTAAACATGCATTTTATGCTTAATTTATAGTTTGAGTGACATGTGCCTATGTCCCTTGTTTTCTTGGCCCCTTGGCTACTCTTGTATACTTCTTTCTTTTTACCTTATGTGTTTGTTACTTGATTGATTTTTAATTATTTATAATGTCATGATCCACATCATGCATTATCTTAATTATTGGATGCCATGATGGACATCATGCTTCATCCCTCCTTGATAATTAATAACTAACATCTCCAATTCAAATTCATTATATTGCAAAAACTATTCCATTGTTATCTCTATCTAGGCATACCCTTATTTGATCTAACAATCTCCAATACAAACCATGCTATATCTTGAGATATCTTGTCAATTATCATTACTATATCATGTATTTCATAGCATAACACACTTGTAAGGTTTTTTTATTTTGAGAGAAGTCATTGTATGGTCGTCATTCCTACCATCAAAAGAGGGGTAATATAAAGGGGTTTTGTCATAGAGATCAGAGCTCCTACTGATTGAAAAAACAATTTTTAAAACACATAGAATAGTAATCAAAGGTTAAACTAGGTAGAAACAACTAGAAAAATAGTGAAGATTCTAAAAAAATCTTTAATTTTAGTAAAGGACAATAGTGCCAGACATGGAAAATAGTGCTAGACACTAGGGTGTCCTATTTTTGATGCTCTTGTCTAAACAAAAAAACCTAAATTTTCTAGAAACAGGAAAAAAGGTAAGTTTAGCTACAATTTTACACATATAGATTAGGTTAGATTTAATAGTTTTAGTATAGTTTTTCTAAAAGAATCTAGATATAGGAGGCATCATTTATGACATGATGGATCTTGCTTCTAGTTTTAGATTAGGTAGTTGGTATAACTTCCAGATTAGAATCCATGTTTTAGAAACCAGTGATTGGGGGTAATGTGCATGACATATTTGACTTCTTTTATTTCCATGTTCAGTTTATTACTTAGGCATTCTTAGTAGTTACATGCCTTAATCCATTTATATGTGATTGGCATCATTTTAGAGTGGATTTCATACAATCCTAACCTCTAATTTTTTGAGTGACTTCCACATAATCCTAATGCCTAGTTTTGGAGTAGCTTTCATACAAGCCTAATCTCCACCTTTTTTGAGTTATCCAAGATTGGCCTAGTTTCCAATACACATTCAACTACCCATGCTACATTATCAAGATTGTAGAGCATTCATGGGCTTCAAGATCTAACTCATATGACACACATTCATACTATTATCATTTTATATCTTTAGTTCATGGTGTAATGATGGAGTTAAAGGACTAGTTAGATTTTGTATTCTTGAGCCACCTACTTAAAGGGATTAGACACACAGTCTAAACATTGATTAACACATGCATGACCACCTAGCTGTACTTAGTTTGAGATGATGGTGCCAAAAGGCTAGCCTTTACATTCTTGATCCACTCTTGAGAAATTGAGCACTCAACTCCATTCACTATATTATTATTGGTACATCACATACCCAACATTACTCAACTTTATGAAACATAACTCAACATATTAATAAGTTTTGTATTAGTTCACATACTCGATGAGGTGTATTCATTCCTTTCTCTTCCTCTCTCTCTCATCTAGATTTGTACATTCTTATTTTAGATATAGTGTATCTAGTAAGAAGTGATTTACTCTTTGTTTTTCTCTTGAAAATTTACACTTCATGACATGCTCTCTTTATGCACACCCAAAATCACATAGCTTTATGGGCTTCACCCTTGTAGGTAAGTTCAAGTATGCTTTCTATTTTTCCTTTATCTTAGTATTTCACTTTGCTGCATCACTAGAGTAAAAGGGGGCAAATATAGTCATATAAAATGTGAAAATTGGTAACTTGAGTGTGGCTTGTGACACCCAAGCCATAGGCCCTTCTTGTATGCTCTTATGACCCTTCTATCTACCTTTTCACTAATTCTCAATCATCCATAGACTTTGAAGATCTAATTCCATCTCAACTAGGCTACTTTTTCCATGACAAATCCATCCCCCTAGGTCCTGTATCCTTAGAACAATATCACCCAAATTAGACTATAACATTGGACCCTAGGGTGTCCCCTTTCTAGCACTCTTTTCATATCACATTTTGAGCCCAAGTGACCATTTTACCCCAATTCCTCTTCTTCATTATGTTAACCTAACATGATTACATTTAACCCATGACTAATAGATCTCTATAAAATCACATTCAAAGTTTATTTAGAAGGGTTGAAAATTATCACAAAGTAAATCATATAATAAAAGCAAAACCACTAAGGTAAATTTCCCTATTCTCTGCATATAACCATCCAATATAGATATCAACATATTCAAACACTCACACCATTCTCTAGCCACCTCAAACACACCTAATTTAACATTTTTGCATAAAATCACATCAAGTGGGAGAACTATATATGGCTTGATCCCTCTTCAATGTATTGGTATGTAGTCAACATGCTCACACAAGGGGTGTGGATACACATTTAGTATATTTTACACACACTAACCTAGGGTTGAAGATTAAATCAGCTTACAAAGAGCTTCATAGACACTCAAGACTTGAAATTTCATAGGTGGACTAATATAGGACACACCATAAAAAAATTAGATCTCTATGACTAATTTGTAAAATAGTGGTAGGACCTAGACTATAGCACCAAACCTCAAAGTGTCCTATTTTAAGTACTTCTATCCTTTTGCCATTGAAATGTAGATCTTGATTTACAATAGTGTCCCAGTCTTACATAGCCAATACCAATTTTTGTTTCAGTTGTCTCAGTCCTATTTAAGCTAAGTTACATTTCTCCTTATTTATTACTATTTTTAGAAAGATTTAAATTTAATCAAATTATATAAATCAATAGCTTAATTATTAAAATATTATTTACTAATTTAACTAGCTCAGACCTTTAACTAAATTAGGAATAAGACATCAATATTGCCAAAATTTTTAAATCATAATCATATCAAATCATGATGGGAAGTATGAATTAAAAACAAAATTGTAAAAGATTGGTCTTAAATTGATCATACTAATTCAAGTTGGGAAATATGAAAAATTCAAGAAATGGTTAAAATCTTACATGCACATGGAAAAAAAGAAGATAAAAAGGCAAAATAAAAATGAAGCAAGCATAAAACATAATAAATGAAGCTGGGAATCATGTAAAATGATTTGTAAATTCATAATTGATTTAATCTTATCTCAAATTTGACACATTTAATTTGGATGGTGACTTGGGTATTGGAAAATTTTGTGAGGAGGGCTAGGTCCTATCCATAGTCTTACACAAAAACTTGACAAAGAGAACACCAATGGGGTAGAATAAATAGGAAAATTAGATAATCAAGGATGTGGGAAATAGGTAGGAAAAATGATAATTTATGAGGATGGTCAGGTCTTATCTATGGTCTTATAAAGCAACTCATAAATGAAATCCCAAGGAGAGTGATCACTAAACAAAAAAATATTTCTCAAGAGAAAATATAAGGAAATTAGGAGTGAAAAGGGAATGTAAAAATCAATACTTAGGCATCTTATAAGAAGACCTTAGGAGGAAAGAGGCATACTAAGGATATGAGAAGACACTAAGTGACTAGTGGTCATCTATGTACAAATGAAACTTATTCACTATAGACACAAAGATTTGTAGGAAAATAAGCATGTTACTAAGATAAAATCAAGAAGGTAGATTAACATAGGAAAAGAAAATGGACCTACCTTCCCATAGCATGCTCCCCATTCTTCATGACCCCTTATAGAGCCATCCGTCTATTATGAAGATTGGGTGCTTGCATGAGAAAGTAAATAGAACTATTTTTTTTAAAAAATTCTCCTCTTCAAATCTACTAGCCTACCACACCCCAAAGGGCCTTGGATCTACTGTGAGGCCAATTATGGAGTTTGATCTTCTTATATAAGAAAGAGATGTGCTTTGAATCACATCTTTTAGTGTGATTAAACTTTTAAGAATATTTTTTCCTTTTGATATCATGGCCTTTTGTTTAAATGATTTAGATTTTAAATTTATTTTGAAGGCTTTTTAAGATTCCTCCTCCATATGAATTTAGAATGACCAATCATGAGAGAGATAATGATACACATGAATGAACTATAGGCTAATGCTAAAGGAATCTAATTAACCAAAGATAAAGTTTGACTAAGATACTCAGGCTTGATAATGAACTAGCATGTGATCTCAAGTCTCAATCGTTTATGTGCTTAGTTTACAAAAAAATGGGAAAAAGGAGATCCAAAGTGGACTAGTAAAAGGAGATATTAATGAGATAGATTGTTTGCTAACTGATCACATGGTAAAGCGAAATTATAGTCAATAAGAACAAGGTAGGTATAACCAAATCATCATGATAAATTATCTATGAAAAATAAGGATAAGAAAGCAAAACAATCATAAATATACAAGAAAGAGAGATTTAAGAAAAAATCTAGGGAAAGAAAAAGGAAAAAAATGATAAATAAAATACAATCATATGCAAAATATAAAATATAAGAAAGATATAGTACAAGTAAGAAATCATGATATAAGATAAGAATTTTTTTGACATAGTGTCAAATGATATGATAGATAGAAATAAGATTGGAGCACACAGCTAATCCAATATAAATGGGAAAGTACCATTCATATGCTCATAAATATTAGTAAATATATCCACACACATTATCCAATACATCAAATAAGTCACTATGAAGCTATATTCAAACTGCTACTAAGTTTCATCAATCTTCAATTAATATTGAGAAAATACTTATTTTTTGATCTCTTCAATTGAAAAAGTAGGAATGCTCAAAAGATTGTGCTAAGGAAGAAAATTAGGCAAAGGCTGGTCGGAAGAATGTATGGGAGTAGTATCTATGGGAGGAAAATGAATCACTGGTGGAGAAGGATCTATAAGTAAAGGAATCATAGGTGGAAAAGGACCCACAAGTTAGGGAAGGTCCACAGGTGAAGGGATCACAAGTGGAGGCACATAAGGTGGTGAGGCAATGGAACCATTAGAGGTAAAACCATAAGAGAATAAGGAAGAGCCTTCTTGCAAGAACAACCTATGAGAGGAATGGTAGAAGGTTTGGGAATGGCTATAAGGTGATCTTTGAGATGTTCTTATAGGATGCAATAATGATCAGTGTGAGGGGTGCTGCATAGATGCCATATAAAAGATACCTCACCATACTTAAGCAAATATTTAGGAATTACTTTCAAGGGAGGTATGGATTTATCTAATGATAGGGAAGAAGGATGCAAGGTATCAAGATATCTCCACAAATTGTCTTAATGGGTGGAAGAATGGTTATTTATCCCATAAAAACAATATATATGATTATGAGTTGTATTAGTAGAATCACTCTTAAAAGGAGGTATACTAGGATTAAAAGAAGCTAAAAAGTACTGATCAACCGATTTGGTAGGCAAAGGAGCCATCTTAGGCAAAGGAAGTAAACCATAACCAAGGGAGGGTGATGGTAGGTCATCACCAAGGGATGGTGATGATGAGGAAGGCATGGAACTAGACTCAATAAAAGGAGCAATAGAATTGAAATTAGGGGTAGGCTCAACAATAGTAGGAGTGGAAACATGATAAACTATAGTAGGCATGGGAAGAGGTTCAATTATAGAAAACTCTACTAAGGGAGGTGTGGGATCTATAGAGGGTCTAAGGAGAGTTTTAATAACCTCAGGGGTAAACTAGATATAACGGTTAGGGTACCTAGCAAAATAATAAGGCCTAATCATAACACAATCCATGAAAATAGTCCTACATGGATCCTAAAAAACTTGAGGTGTCGATGCATCTCTACCCTATGATAAAGGGGAAAAATTAAAAAATTAGAAACTATAAGTGAAGGAATATGATTAGATACATGAAAATAATCAAGTAAATAAGAATGATAATGGATAATCTCAACATCATGGGATTGGACAAGACCACCTAACAATGGATCATCTAAGGAATAACCATCATCATAAGCTGGGTTATGATGATCAATGACATAGGTAGAGATAACTTTATCATCTGATGAAGCATGGTGAATAGAATGCCTAGTATTGGTTAAGACAACAAGAATGTCATCACAAGGAGGTTTGCAAGAATAAGGTTACAAGGAAGCAGGAAGCTACGAGATGAGATGAGGTGAGAGATCAAAAGGTTTGATCTTTAAGTTAATCTCATCAAGATCATCATTATCATAATTAAAAATATTAGGAAGAATGTTACCAATGAGCTCAGGATGCCCATTGTAGCTACGAGTTGAATTAATAAAAAACCTGAGACATTGAGACTCATGAAATGGAACACTTGGTAAAGGCTCAAGAGTAGGAATCTTGAAGACACCATGATCTTGGAATTGTTCAAAATTCTAAGGGTTAGTGTCACCTTGAATCCTATAAATGGCTCTATTATGAGGGAATTTAATGCATTGATAGGTGAAAGAAGTGATAACTCTCATGTAGTGAATCCATGACCTACCAAGCAATATGTTATAAGAAAGGGGGAAGTTAAATATCATCACCTTCACATGAACGATGATAGGTAGGATGGTAATGGGAAGCCACACATAACCTAGAGGAGGTATTTGCCTTTTATTGTATCCTTGGCATGTACCACATGTGGACTTAAGATTGCATTCAGAATACCCAAGAGTCTTAATGAAATCAAGATAAGTGACACACATGGTGCAACCCTCATCAATCAATGCACACTTGACTTGGATATCATCATTTTGGATCTAATAAATAAGGGAGTATAATAGACATCTCTTCACATTGTTGTAAAATACTATCTTAAAAACTAGCCTCTCATCCTATGAGGGGAGGGAGAGGGACATTCATTCAAAATAGGAGCTGCATAAGATAGTTTCTATGATGTGGGGAAGTCCTTATAAGCTCAAAAAATTGAATTTAGGATGGGATATTAGTGAGTTATTTAATGGGATACCACTCATCATAGCCCATAAGAAGGTTATTAGATATAAGTGTGTAATGGTTAAGGAGGACTTGAGAAGAAGGAGCTGAAGTATATTGGAATTTTTTTGGTGAGAAGGAGGTTTATAATAAGGTTGTAAATCATGTTGAGATGATGAACTAGTTATTTTAAGTTGATTTTGAGAATTTAAAGAAGAAGTGTTAGTAGAAGTTTGATTGACATTAGTATTGGAATATGATGGAAGAGTGGTAGAAATAGAATGGGATGTGTTATCCAAGGGGGAATCATAAATTAGATCATCAAAAGTGATAAGATATTCTTTCCCTAAATCATTTAAATGCGTTATAGAAGAATCCTAGATAACATGATATCTCTTATGAGAAGGAGTGTATATAGGTTGGGAATCAATGAAATCCAATGCCCTTTGCATATTAGTCATGCTAACCACATTCTCTTCAAAATTTGGTTCAATAAGACTTTCTACGTTATTGGTGGTAGGGGTGGGTTTGTCTTGATTTTATTGGATAGGTTGATGATTAGGTAAAGGATTTGTTATGCCCTTAACTATTGGCATGTCTAGGGATATGCGTAGTCAACTTGTGGCTTGCATAACCATTTTTCATATTATTTTTCATTTATTTATGCAATCATATAATTAGTAACTTAGCCTATGGGTGGCACATGGCCTTGTTAGACTATATATAGGAGGTAGGGTTAGTTATTCATCATCATATTTTGAGTATTCATTTTTATTGAAATCATTTGGGAGGTTGCACCCTTGAAGTGGCTTATATATTATTCATACTTTCTTTATATTTACATATTATTATGATATACTACTATATATGTACTTAATTGGTGAATTAATATCATTTTAAGTGGTATCAAAGCATCGATTTGGGCCATAATCATGTTAAAAACCCTAGATCTTGAAATTTGGATATATCTTTAAAAAAGGTGTGAATTTCTCTAATTTTTTTAACTAGAGTTGAGAAATTATTCAAGTTTATATTAAAATTTTATCTCATTTGTATTTTTTTCCAAAATTTATCTCTATTTTAGGGTTTTTGATAAATTTTCTCCACAGTTTGCAATTTATAGATTTTTTTCAAATTTTTTATATTTTTTGGAAACCTTAGAAAAAAATAGTTTGGGCATATTATTTGATATTTTTTATTTGAGGCCTAAATATTTCAAAAACTTAGTGGTCAAATTTGGGTCAATGGGGAAAAATAAGGGTCACCATCAAGCCTTTGTATGATTGGTCCTAACACCTATGGATGGGGGAAAGGGTAAGACACCCCTAAAAATAGTTTAGGGGATGACATGGAGTTTAAATCATTAAATATGATTTATCAAATCTAATCAAATATACCTAGCCTAATGTAAAAGTATGTTCAAGTCCAAACTCAAATATCGGCCATGAAAGAAGAGCTTAATGGCATGGATAATTAGTTTTATAAAATAATGACATAATTGGAAATATTTCATCTCATTTACCACTCAACAACCCTCCACTTTTTCCTTTTGGTCCTCCTCCTCTCAATACTAACACTACCAATATGGGGGTAAAATCGATGTTGCCAAAAGTAGACTTGCATAGTTTGATGGTAAGGATCCACTCACTTAGATCACTCAAATTGAAAATCTATTTGATTTACACCAAACTCCTAGCTCTCAAAAGGTGGCTGTGGCATCTATATATCTAGAACTTGATCCATTCACTTGGTATCATTGGTTTTGTGCTCAAAATAAGAAGACTAGTGCTCCTATTACATGGTCAATATTATTTGATGAAATTATGTATCATTATCAAGATAATGTTTATAAAAACTAATTTAACTAATTAGCCAAACTATGATAAATAATAAAAGTTAAGGATTATGTTCATCAATTTCAAAATCTATCCTTACATGTGGAGGAGATCAAAGAGGAAAATTTGACTGACATTTTTCTAGGTGGACTAAAAGATAGTATTCAATTAGAGGTTCATCTATTTAACTCCAAAACTATATCCAAAGTTATACAAAGGGTACACATGGTAGAATAAAATGAGATGATCAAACATTGTCCTTTCACTACTAGTTAGTTACGCACCTTCTCAACTCCATCACAACCTCAAACTACCAGATTGACACCAAAATAAATTAAGGAGAATAATGACAAAGAGTTATCTTATGGTTGTGATAATAAATGGAGCAAAGGTCATTAATGTGCTAAAAAGAAGTTATTTTACATTGAAGGGGCTGATGAGGATGAAGAAGATGAGGCATCTGTTGAGGGTTTTGAAAGACCCAAGGATGAAGCTATAGATTTTCAACCTAAAATCTCCTATTATTCCCTTGTAGGTATTTATACTCCTTAGACTCTTAAGGTGGTGGGTTTCATTAAGAAATATAAGGTCATAGTGTTGATTGACTCAAGTAGTATACATAATTTCATCAATAATAAGTTGGTTGCTTGTTTGAATTATTTCATCTACCCAATCCTTGAATTTCAAGTCATGATCACAAATGGTGGTATAGTTATTTTTTTTGGAGAATGCCATAGTATTAAGTTAGCAATGGGGGATTATTTTCTTGATTCACCTATGATTTCTATTCTTATGGGTGGGACTAACATTATTTTGGGAGTGCAATGGCTCACCACATTGGGTACTATTGAGATGAATTTCCATGAACTGTTTATGAATTTTTATTTTGAAAGCAAGCTATTGGAACTATGGGAATTAAGATTTAAATCTCCAAAAATGGTTAGTTCACATCAAATGACCAAGATGATAAAAAAAGGTGCTAAAGGATTTGTGGCACACTTGTTTTCCATTAATGTTTAACAAACTAAGGAGTCTTCCCATCCTGAGTTACAAAAAATATTGGATGAGCATTCAGTTGTTTTTGAACCCATGCAAAAAGGTCTTCCTCCTAGTTGTATCATGATCATGCCATCAAACTCATTCTTATAAGTATGCCACCAAACATCAGACTATACAAATATCCTTATTCTTAAAAAAGTGAAATTAAAAAAATGGCACAAGAGTTGTTGGAGGTAAGTACCATTCATCATAACCAAAGTGAATATTCTTCTCTATTAGTCATGGTGTAAAAGAAGGATGAAACTTGGAGGATGTGCTTAGATTATAGAGAGATCAACAAGTTCACTATCAAAGATAAGTTTCCTATTCCTATAATTGATGATTTTCTAGATGAATTACATGGTGCTTTTTATTTTTCCAAATCAGATCTTCATTCTGGTTATCATCAAATATGGATTTGTGAGGAAAACATTCCTAAAATAGCTTCTATACTCATGAAGGCCATTATGAATTTTTGGTCATGCCTTTTGGTCTCACCAATGCACCATCCACCTTTTAGAGTTTGATGAATATGGTTTTTAGGCCATTTTAAAAAGTTTTTGTACTTGTGTTTTTCAATGACATCCTTATTTATAGAAAAAATTAGGAAGACCACTTGCATCATGTGAAAAATCTACTCTCAGTTCTTGATCAACATTAGTTGTATGCTAAACCATCCAAATATGATTTTAGAGTTCTAAAAGTGGAATATTTGGGTCATATTGTATCACATGAGGGAGTAAAAGCTGATCTTAAAAAAATCCAAGCCATTATGGAGTGGTAGATTCCCAAGAAAGTCAAGAAACTAAGGGGATTTTTAGGGCTAAATGGTTATTATCATAGGTTTGTCAAAAACTATGGTAGTATTTTAGACATTCTCACTTTCTTGTTGATGAAAGACTCCTTCCAATGGACTGATATAGCTACCAAGTCATTTGAACAAATACAAATGGATTTGTGCATGACCTCGATATTGGCTAATCCAAAATTTTATAAGACTTTTGTGGTTAAATGTGATGCATCTAGATATGGTATGGGTGTAGTACTCATGCAAGAGGGTAGGTCCATTACCTTTTAAACTCATCAATTGAAGGGTAAAAATCAGCTCAAACCCATCTATGAGAAAGAGATGATGGCTATTCTACATGCATTTAAATAATGGAGACCTTATCTATTAGGTCATCACTTTTAGGTAAAGACTGATCATGATAACCTTAAATAGTTTTTGGAACAATGGTTATCCTTTGAAGAACAAAAAAAATGGGTGATGAAAATTTTAGGTTTTTATTTTGAAATAGTCTAAAATAAAGGAAAATAAAATGTGGTGGCCAATGTAATATCTAGGCAAGATGAACCAATTGAGGCATTGTTATGTGACATGACCATTTATAAGGTAGAATAGCTCAAGGAAATAAGGGCAGAATGGGAGAATGACAGTATTAACCATGCATTGATTTAAAATATATAGAAAGGTTTTGATGGGATTGAAAAGTTTACATAGAAGGGGAATGTATTATGGTACAAAGATAGATTATATCTATGTCATAATTCTCTTCTCAAACATAAAATCCTTTAAGAACTTCATGCATCTCCACTTGGTGGTCACTCAGGGTTTTTGAAAACCTATCATAGAGTCAAGAAGGATTTTTTATGAAAGGACTGAAGGGGGATGTAAAAAAATATGTGTTAAAATTTATGGTATATCAACAAAATAAAGTTAAAACCATTAAAAACCTAGGTCTTTTATAGCCCTTATCCATCCCTAGTCAATGATGGTAAGAGGTATCGATGGATTTCATTACTATGTTACCATGATCTAAAGGTAGAAACATTAGCATGGTTATTGTGGATAGACTCAAAAAGTATGATCATTTTTGTTTTATCTCAACCATTGGTGGCTAGTATAGTACCTTTTGTCTTCCTTAATATATTTCAAAAATTACATGGCACTCCCAAGATTATTGTTAGTGATCAAGATCCCATATTCACTAGTAATTTTTGGATAGAATTATTTTCATGTTTGGGAACCCAATTGGTTCATATCTCATACTATCATCCTAAATATTATGTACAAATTGAGGTAGTCAATAAGTGTCTAAAAGGGTACCTTCATTTTTTGTCTCAGATAAATAAGATAAATGGGTTGAATGGTTGCCCTTGGCTAAATGGTGGTATAATAATTTAGTGCATAGTTCATCCAAAATATCTCCTTTTATGAAATTATATGGATACCATGTTCCATCCCTCACTTCACCCTTGAAGACCCACCCAAAGGTACATATAGTGGAGGAACACCTTTAACACCAATAAGAAGTCCTTGCTAGTTTGAGTGAAAATTTAGCTTTGGCCCAAAATTGCATGAAGAAATAGGTAGATCAATGCATGAGTGAGAGGAATTTTGAAATTGGTGATTAGGTGTTTGTTCACTTGCATCCATATAATCAGGTGCCCTTGAAGTAATATAAAAAGGATAATAATTTCTCCCCCAAGTATTATGGCCCTTATCAAATCTTGTAAGAAATTGGTAGTGTGGCCTACAAGCTAGAATATCCTCCATCCACTCACATTCATCTAGTATTTCATGTATCTTACCTTAAGAAGGTAATTATATAGAGAGTATTCAATCAAACTAAGTTACCAAAACTAGATGAGGAAGGGAGGGTTATTATTGATCCTAAAGTGGTCCTTTAAACATGCACTAAGCAACTATGATTCAGACTGATTGTTGAATATATGATCAAATGGAAGAATTTTCCTTCTAAAGATGATACTTGGGATGATGAATCATTCATGCAATAACATCTGAGATTACTTTAATGTTGAGGAAAATGTTGATTTAAAGGGGAGGGGCATGATACACCCTTAACCATTAGCGTGTCTAGGGATATGTGTAGTCAAATTATGGCTTGCATAACCCTTTTGCATATTATTTTACATTTATGCATTTATATACTTAGTAGTTCAACCTATGGGTGTTACATGGCCTTTTTAGACTATATATAAGAGGTAAGGTTAGCTATTCATCATCACATTTTGAATATTCATTTTTATTGAAGGTATTTGGGAGGTTGCCCCCTCTAAGTGGATTATATATTATTCATATTTTCTACTATATTTCCATATCATTGTGATATACTACTATATATCTGCTTAATTGGTGAATTAATATCATTCCAAGATCCTTATAGATAGGCAAATGAGCATTTGCTTGATTTAAGGCTAGAGTTTCATCATTTGATTTATAGTCCTTGAAAGCAATCTAATAGGATTGTTGATGCTTATGGATAATATAATCATGATCAAAATTAGGTCCAAGAAGAAAATCCATAGCTAAATCATAAATTTGTCTACAGGTCTCATGAGAATGACCCCAACTAGCATGAAACTAACAAAACTTATTAGGATCATCCTAGGATTTCATAGGATGGGTAGGGTCAAGCTCTCATATAAGAGGCTTGGGTAGATGCTTAAGCAATTTAGCTAAGGATAGATGTTTGTGAATATTGATGTTATTGGGTAAAGATAAATGAGGATTAGTATATTGTTGAGAAGAAAGATCTAGTTCTAAAGATGGGTTAGGAATGACAAATTAAACATTTAAATGGTGTCATAATAATTAGTAACACCATCATTAGTGATATTGTGGTTTGTATTCTTAAGTAATAGATGAGGACCTGCAGAAGGCTAGGGTGGCTTGAATTTATGTATTAGGAAATCTTGTCTTTTATCTTGGCCAATATCCTCCTCCAAGATACATGGAGAGAGAGTGTGGACTCAATATTGAAGTTTAGAAAAGAGAGAATTTGTAAAGAGATGAAAAAGGTTGTCATCTACCATGCTATGCTCAAATTTATTTGAAAAAGTCTTCCATATATTGACAAAGGCTTGGGCAGTTTCATTCTCATGTTGTTTAAAATTAATGAAGTGGGACAAAGTGTTTTTAGGAATATCATTAGTTTGGAATTGTTGAACTAAAGCTTTTACTAAGTCCTCCAAACTAGAAATGGAATGAGCTCTAAGTTGATTGTACCAATCCAAGGCATCACCCATGAGGGTTTTGGCTAAGATCTTGGTAGCAACAAAGGTGTTTAATTCAAACCAATCCTTGTGAATATTTATAAATGTTTTAAGGTGAAGAGTGGAATCAGTTGATCCATTATAAGAAATTGTAAGTATTATACTTCCTATAATAATGTTGGCAATTTGAGTAGTGAGAAGTTCATTTTGTAGATGCTTGATGGTTTTATTGACTAAAGGAGGTTGAATAATGATATTGAATTGAGAATATCTAAGAGAAGGAGGGGAAACATTTCGGTTATGTGTGCTCTAAGCCATTGGTTGCAGATGAGATTGAAGATTAATATGGTGGTTTTGCATTCTCATCATTTGATTTGTGCTATGAGCTTGAAAGGTATTTATTTGATTGAGAGTTTAAAACAAAATTTGATGTGTTTGATTAAAATTAGAAGCATTATAATATGTATTTATGTTGGTATCAGTGGCTTGGGTACCACTATTAGTGTTGGTATGATCTTGAGAAGAATTGGGAGAATTTGAGGCACTATTGGCAAAATTTTCTTGTGAAGCAAAAGATGGAATAGTGAATGGTTGAGAGGAAAAAGCACTAGAAGCATGATTTCCTTGGGTAAAAAATAATGAACTAATAGAAGGATTAAGGATGGTGGACATTATGAGAGGTACACTAGATGTGGAACCTATCATGTTAGTTGAGATACTTTATGAGAGAAAGATAATCACTCTTATCTTCAAATTATTGGCAAAGTCTCTTTCCTAACTCATCCTAGATATGAATTGTGCTAGAGTTTATCCCTATATACCATTGTAGATCCTTTCCTTTCAAGGAGGTATATAGAAATATCATAACCACATTATCTTGAGTGATATTGTGGACTAAACATATATTTGGAATATATTGTATGTGCTTTGTTGGAGTGGTAGTATTCTCACTAGTGAAGGAAGGTATGATCTTAGGAGATAAAAATAGGATATCATCATGTTATTTAAGGGCCAAGGGGTAGCCTCAATTGAAATATATAAACAACTTATTTATTTGGGCTACCATATGATGAATAGGATTAAGTCTCCCTCTTAGTCTAGAAAATTTACCAAAAGGAGGTGTTGATTGAGCAATTGGAGAACGTTGTATAGAAACTCTATCCCTTCTTTTAGGAGACCTTGATAATGTAGTTCTTATTTTAGGAGATAATGATAATTCAACAAATTAAAAACCAAAATCTCTTGTTTCCTTTGGCATGAAAGTGTAGAATTGATCTAAAACCTTAAATCTTTGGAGTCACCAGGTGAATCTAAAGTGTCTTCAATTCTACAGCTAGCTAAGGATTAAAACCAAGTCCTTAGTTAAATTCTTTAATCCTGTGGAACATCATCCCACTAAGTATGCTATAAACTATTGTCACTTGGATATTACACCTATTCATTTAATCAAATAATCCAATTATAACAATGGGATCATCCCCAAGGTGTGAGTCCTTTACTCCTTAGGATGAACCTATAGAGAAGGTTAAATTCCTTCTTAAACTAGATTCACTTGACCTAAGATCAGCTAAGGCCTAAAATAATGGTAAATATACCTATCTACAATTAAAACTATGTTTTTTTGGTGGAAAAGGTAATAAATTGAACTGGAACTAAAAAGAGTGATGTATCAAGACTAGAGATATCTTCCACCTACTTATAACAACACAAGAAACCCTATAAATTTATAGTAACTCACACAAATCATACAATACCTATAACTCTCTCAACCTTTACATTAGTAATTTGTTTGAAGGTAGTGATATATAAAACATGTAACCTACAAATAAGGGTGTAAAAGTGATAGGACAACAACACAATGGAAGGAAAATTCCACAAACTAAATATCAAAAATCAAATTTACAAAAAAATAAAGAAAATTGATAATGTATGATAGATATACATCCATTTATATTAGATTCAATTCATCAAGACAACATTACAAGTCTCAAAAAGAGTAGAGTCTTGTCATACCCAAGAAGAGGGATTATGAATAAGTCATTCTTCATACTATATATATGAAATAGAGATTAGAGAGAGAGGAAGAGAGAAATATAAAACCTAATTAATGATACTATTACTCCATTAATAAAACCTATTCAAGAGGATAAATAAGGTAAAATGGGGTCATTGAACCCTTTCCAATGCATTAGGCCTCTCCCATGAAGATCTTTAATGAAAGTTAGTGTAGTAGTGGGAGAAGAGACATCATTATTTTTTATTTTTGACCTTAAAGAGGCTTGTTAATGGTGGATGTGATCCTTCAATTCTACCATATTCTTAGGAAAAATATTGCCTTAACTATCTTTACTCACCCATTTCCTCATCCCGTGCATGCATGCTAGAGAGAATCTAGTCCAAGTTGACTTTCCTCCTTAATTTTCATGCTTGGAGAGAGTTTAACTTGAAATTAGACCTCATGTTCCTATTTGGAGTTTTGGGTTGATCTTCCATGATTTCCACTCCATGTAGGGAGTTACATACCTCTAGGGGAAATTTTCAATGCCCTCATAACTTGTTGTGCTCTTTATGACCATTAACTTCTCCCATATTAGTGCTTGATAGGCTGTAGAAGCATGGATGGTTTGAAATTATCCTTGAAATTCATGTGTAAACCTCTTGGAGAGATTGATAATTTGGTATAACATCTTATTTGCCCATGATAACTCCTTGAGAAGCCTAATAATTATGCATTCTCATGCTTGAAGGCTCTATTTTTTCCTTATCCTCTACCCTATAAACTTGCAATCAACTTTTCATAATTCTAAAAGACTCTTAGAAACTAGTTGTAGGTCTATGAATTAGGTGTTGAGGTCATAAAACCTCCATGTCTTTAATTTTCAATCCTACTAAATTGTTTCAAAAATTTAACATCCTTTTTTTTCACATTTATTCTTATTATAGTCCTCTTAAACTTGCCAAAAAACCTTGAAACTCATTTAACTTTATTAGATGGGCCTGAAAACTATAGGTACCTTTGAATCATGCTTGGAGTGGTGGAGATCATTATTAGAGGTAAAATAATTAGGGGGGTGGTGAATTAGTTATGCTATATATTCAATCCAATTCCAAACCCTTTAAACATTTAACCATTTAACACTTATAATCATGAAGCACACACATCATTCATAACAATGAACATTGAAGATAAAACAAGATCAAGCAAAAAACACATGATATATGTGGGAAACCCTCTAAGGGGATAAAAACCACTAAGCCTTTTAATATTGAATACAATCCTATACTAACAAAATAAAACATTTATACTAGCATGAACTGATCAAGGAACACCCATCCCTTAGTTTAGTGAGACACCAATCCCATAAGGAGTTACTACCCCTATCTAGTCGAGCACCCACAATAATTAGACCTTTAGCAAGATTTATCTTTAAATGAGAAACAAACCCCCTAGGAAAATAAATACCCACTTAGCTACCTTGAATATATAATATTAAACACCTATCTATACTCTTCAACTAGTGATGACCACCTTTGTCTATAATCTTCACCTCCAATCTCTCTCAAGCTGGCTTTAGGACTAACTCACTCAAACTGCCTTTTCTAGGCTCATTAGCTCCAATGACCTATGTTTACTCCTACATCAAATTTATTAGAAAAGAATGAATGATCCTCTTCACTCTATATTGGTCCTTAATGAATTATACCTTCTCTTTCAAAGGTTTTCTCCTTCACTTGAATCCACACTTTCATAACAACCATAAATATGCCAATAATGCCTTGTATTTATACCACTCTCTTGGTATAACCCATCTTGTTCAGCCAAGATGATTACCATAATTTTTATACATTTTAAATATTTCCTCATACACATTAATTGTAAGAACCAAATACTCCTTAGTTCGGCCAATACCGCATTATCCCCAAACCACCATTAGGTCTTGGTGAGACCTAAAACAATTAGGCCTTCATACTCATACATTAAAACTTCATTACCTTGGGTGACTTTAAACTTATAAAAAATAATAAAAAACATCAATACTATCACCAATAGGCCCTTTATTACTCCCTCATGGGTCCATGCCACCTGAAACACCAACTCAACACTCGAACCTACCAATTAGGTCTCCTTGCTCTTCAGGGCTTCATATACAGAAAACATAGTCTCAAAATTCTGAAGAAACTACTCAAATATTTCACATATACATATGATTATATCACATTGGTTAAACCTTTAATACCTTAAAAATTACTTCATGTTCTTTATATACTTCAAAACTAGCTCTAAGCACTCAAAACAACTCTCTTAAAATGACCACTTAGGTAGGTCACACATAGTCAAAATATAGTCAAGCTATTTTGACTCTTAATATTTGAATAGGGGCATATCATGACATAAAATAATTTATAATAAGCCTTAGATAATTATAGAACATCTCCATACTCATTTTATTCCTTAAATCTTCTCAAAACACCTTTAATTTACCTCTACAAGATGGTCACTCGAATTGTTAGTGCATTCAATAAACACAATCAACTTCTAAGTCTTTATTCATACTAAATATGGATTTTTCAAACATCCAAAATCCATAAATATTGTATTAATGGAGTTTAAAACACTCTCTAATAGTTATTTCATCTTGAAACATCAAAATACTATCAAGAACAACTCAATTATCCTTCTCAGTTCACTTACAGAACATGATTAAACATAGTAAAATTTGGAGCTTAATATATTTGAATATAAAGATATTAAAACCTTATAACTCAATTATTTGGATTCAAATTGATGTCCTCTTCAAATATTATTTTTACATCACCTTCAAATTCATCCTATTTCAAAAGATATTATCAAAATACTACAGACTAGTTTTTCCCTTTGCTAATTTAAATGCCAACGGTCATTGATTAAAGAAAAATCATCTATAAACGTGTATTCATCTCATGTACTCACACAACTTTATCAAAATCACTATATTTATCTCCTTATAAGTATTATAAATTTTACCTCTTTAATTCTCAGTATTGATCCTAGACACATGCTTCTACGATTAAGACATTGGGCACCCCCACATGCCTTCTGAGCATATTGTTGTCAGTCCCTGCTCTTACACCACTTGGTATTCCCACATGTCATTAATATTTTATAAAATCACCATGATTAAGACACATGTCACTAGTTCATGAAATCTCAAGAACCTTTGACATATTGACTTCATGTACACTATTGGATCACAATCTAGATGATGAACACTCACTGTTAGATCTATCTTGACTAGTTGACCCTAGATTTCAAATTAGTTAAAATTGACAGTCTCTGGCACATCATAGTATACAAGGGAAACTTTTAAGGTTTATAAATTGATCTAGAAAAATCTTCAAAAGTCCAAATATTTATGGTACCTTCTTGGTACTATAAACATCTCCATGAAAACCTTTGACCACTATTGACTTTTTGAGTACCTAAACTAAATGCACAAACTTGTTGGTTCATTCATATCTACATGGCATGCAGTGATGGTATGGCTTATCTTAATCTAGAAGATGCATGTTTCTATTTTTAAATGATAAAATAACACACTAGAACTTTACCAAGACATCTATGGATGCCTCATAACCTCTTCTTTCTCCTTATTGATTTGCACATATACCATATACTCTCCAAGATATCAAACACAACTTCTTTGTCATTCATGCACTAGTACCTCATGATATTTTTGAAATCAATGAAAACCTAAAATCAATGGCCATGCTCAATAATCTCCCCCTTTTTCATTGATGAAAGAAAACCCATATAATGACTTCTTACTCATTTGAACTCTTTTATTATGATCTTTCTTCCCTTTTGAAATTAATGAAATATGATCTCTTCCTCAATATGCCACCTTGATCATTGACTTGACAAATTACTCAAAAATCTTATAAATCTCCCCCTAAAATAAAACTTCATCTCATGTCATCTATTCTTTGACATACACCAATCTAAACTTGGGCTTCTTTGATCTTTGGACCTATATACCTACATAACTCAAAATCTCTCTTTGCTCATGCATGAAGATTCAATACCTTGTCAAAACACATGAATTTTTTTGATCAAGTCATCATATCAATATTCATGAATTCATAACTATAGTAGACATCTTCACATATGATCCTACTCACATTATGCACATCTTTGTCAAGCCACTCAAGCTAATTGAGTTAGCTCCCCCTTATCCAAACAAATCTTCAAATGATATTCTTGTCTTGAAACATCAACCAAAGCTCAACTATCATCCACCATGATTCCTATTACTTATCAAGTGTTTCCTTGAAGCTTAAATAGAGACACCCTAACCCATAATATTCTAGAATAATGTGAAACTAGGAGTTTCCCATAACTCCTCATATTCCTTCTACTCTTTAGTTATCTGAAATTGATTATTCTTCTTATTTTTCTTAGACTTAAGATAAGCAACTTAGTTATCCACTAAACTATTATCCTTTTCTTCCTATAAAGGTAACACATTCTCTTGGCATTCCTAAACCTTCTTCATATATGATTCCTCTTTTTATTTAGAAAGAAGTCCACCTTGATATTTCAGCTT
Organism: Torreya grandis; assembly: GCA_037957365.1. Lineage (NCBI taxonomy): Eukaryota > Viridiplantae > Streptophyta > Pinopsida > Cupressales > Taxaceae > Torreya > Torreya grandis. The sequence continues at coordinate 1,920,111 of JARHVA010002564.1, forward strand.
AATTGAATTAATTTTCTTGGTATTCACTTCCTTAGGATTCCATACCAAGGATTGACCTTTCTTGAGCACACTAGGATGTCCATGCACCTTCTTATTACTTGAAAGCTTGCTTATACAATAACTTGCAATATGACCAACTTGATGAAAACTGAAACAAATAACATCTTGTCTCTTAGGTTCATTATGCTTAAGCTTAACTATCTTAGGTCTCCACACCTGGGTTAGTATTTTTCCATGCATTTTGGGGTAAAATCTAGAAATATGTCCCATGTCATGATAATTATAGTAGACTACATTATCCATACCTCTAGCTAACCAGCTTCTCTTCCTTCTATAGTTTCTTGCCTTATGACTAAAAAACTTTCATTCAAAGTAGTGACCATGAAATGAACTTTTATACCTTATAGTGTTTGGTTTCCTGATAGGTATTCTCATGTTTTACTTGGTGCTTGCATCCTTATTGTCTTGAGTTGACATCTTTTGATCTTTCATATCCTTGTTTACCTTGACAATAAATTACCCATGCTCATATTTTCAATGAGTCTAGCTTGGTTTTTATTTGAATTATCTCATCCTCTTTAGCTCTCATACTTGAACTTGTAGCCTATAACTAAATTATGAGAACTTGGATAGTCTTTTTATCCATCTTAGCTTATTTAGCCATGTCATCCTTCAATATACATGATTTATCTTAAACAATCTTTATAGAATTAATATTGGACTTCAACTCATCGTGCTCACCTTGGTTTGAACTCAACTTGGCATTTATCTCTTCTAACTAAGTCTTGAGATATCTGCATTCTTCCTCTTTTGAACTTAGATTTATTTTTATAACCCTTAAGTGATCCTCAAAAATTCTAATATTCTCTTTATCATATTTTGATCTTGAGATTTCTTTCAAGGATTCTAGCTCCTTATTGAGCTTTATGTACTCATCCTTAATATCCTTAAAGTTTGAGGCCATGATTTTATTTTGAGCTTCTTCTCAATCATTATCACTCATCTTACCTCTGTATTTAAAAAGTGCCTTGTAATGATTACAATTTTATTCGATTAATTTTAGACATGCATAAGTAACCTATACTTGACCATTCAAATCTTGATTATTTTTCTTCAATTGCTTAGACATATTATACCTTGGATCACCTTCAAGTGGTTAAACTTACAAAGAAGGTCTTTCTTTGATACTAATTATTAGAGGTACAATCACTGAGAGGGGGGAAGTGAATCAGTGATGATAGATATTAAATCTAATTCAAAACCATTTAAACCATTAACCATTAAACACATATAATCATGAAGAGTGCACATCATTCATAAAAATGAACATGGAAGATAAAACAAGATTACGAATAAAACACATGATATATATGGGAAACCCTCTTGAGGGATAAAACCCACTAAACCCTATAAGATAGACTATAGTCATATAATAAAAAGATATAAAATTTAGACCAACACCAACTAATCAAGGAACACCCATCCCTTAGTTTAGTGAGACACTAATCCCACAAGGAGCTACTGCCCTTTTCTAGCTAAGCACCCATAATAACTAGACCTTTAATAATTTTTATCTCGAAAGGAGGAACTAACCCTCTAGGAAACTAATCACCCAATAAACTAACTTTAATATATAATATTAAATTCTTTTTATTATTCTTCAACTGATGATTACCACCTTTGTCTGCATTCTTTACCTCCAATCTCTCTCAAGATGCCTCTAGGCCTAACTCACTCAAACTACCTCTTTTAGGCTCATTAGGTCCAATGACCTATGTGTCCTCCTACACAAACTTGATAAAACAAGCATGGATAATCCTATTCACTCTTTTTTGGTCCTTAATGACCTATATCTTCTCTTTTAAAGGTTCTCTCCTTTGCTTAAATCCACACTTTCACAACAACCATAAATAGGCCAATAATGCCTTGTATTTATACCACTCTCTTGGTATAACCCATCTTTGTCAGCCAATATGCTTACCATACTTGTTATACATTTTAAATAGGTCATCATACATGTTACATGTAATAACCACACACTCCTTAGGTTAACCAATACCTCATTATCCCCAAACCACCATTAGGTCTTGGTGAGACCTATAACAATTAGGTCTTCATAATCATATCTTACAACTTCAACACCTTGGGTCACTTTATGCTTCTAAAAAATATTTTATCACATTAAATATATCACCAATAGACCCTTTAGTACTCCCTCATGGTTCCATGCTACCTAGAACACCAACTCAACACTCAAACTTAATAATTAGGTTTCCTTGCTCTTTAGGTCTTCATATATAGAAAACATAATCTCAAACTTCTAATGAAATGAATAAAATATTTCTCATATAAATATGATTATATCACATGGTTGAAACCTTTAGGATGTCTTCAATTCCTTCATGTGCTTTAGATACTTCAAGACTGGCTCTAAGCACTCAAAATAACTCTTTCAAAATGACCACTTAGGCTAAGCACACATAGTCAAAATATAATCAGGTTATTTTGAATATCCATATCTGATTAGGGGAATATCATGACATATAATAATTTATCATAATCCTTAGATAATTAAAGAACATCTCCATACTCATTTCATTCCTTAACTCTTCTTAGAACACCTTTAACATACCTCCACAATATGGTCACTCAAACTGTCAATGCATGTAATAAACACAATCAACTTCTAAGCCTTTATTCATACTAAGTATGGATTGGTAAAACCTCAAAAATACATAAAAATAGTATTCATGGATTCTAAAACAATCTCTAATAGTTATTTTATATTGAAACATCAAAATAGTATTAAGAACAACTCAATTATCCTTTTTAGGTCACTTGTAGAACATGGTCAAACACATAGTCAAATTTGAAGCTTAATATATTTGACTGTACATATATTCAAAAATTATAACTCACTTATATATATTTAACTTAAATTATTATTCAAATTTTCCTTTTACATCACCTTCAAATTTTTTTAGATCAAAAGATATTAGCAAAATATTACAAACTATTTTTTTCATTTACTAATTCAAATGCCAACGGTCACTGGTTAATGAAAAATAATTTGAAGACACGTGTCTTCATCTCATGTCCTTAAATATCTTACTCAAACATGATCCATTTATCTTATTATAAGTTTATTAAATTTTACCTCATTAAAATTGACCATTGATCCTTGACATAGACTTCTATGATTAAGACACTTGGCACCCCTACGTGCCTTCTAAGCATATTTCTGTCAGTCCCCACTCTTGTCCCACTTGGTAGTCCTACATGCCATTGATGTTATATCAAATCATAGTGATATAGACCCATGTCACTAGTTCATTAAATTTTAGGAACCTTTGACATATTGACTTTATGTATGCCATTAGATCACAATTTAGACAATAAATGTTCACTGTTAGATCTATCTTGACTAGTTGACCCCAAATTTTAATATAGTTAAACTTGATGGTCTTTGGCACATCACAATCTACAAGATAAATTTTTTAGGTTTATAAATTTATCTATAAAACACTTCAAGAGTCCAATTCTTTAGGGTACCTTCTTAGAACTATAGATAACATCTCCATGAAAAACTTTGACCATTGTTGACTTTTTGAGTACCTATACTAAATCCACAAACTTAATGGTTCATTCATATTTTCATGATGTAAAATGATGGTATAGATTCTCTTAAGCTAGAAGATGCATGTTTATCTTTCCAAATGATCAAATGACACACTAGAACTTCATCAAGACATATATGAATGCCTTATAACCTCTTCTTTGTCCTTACTGATCTACACATATGCCATATACTATCCAAACTATCAAACATAACTTATTTGTATTTCATGCACTAGTACCTCATTCTCTTTCTGACATCAATGACAACCCTACATCAATGACCATGCTCAAAAATCATGATATACTATCAAAAAAACCATGACATCCTACTTGATAAGTATACATGCCTATTGAAGATTAGTTTTGAAGGTTAGATAATATTAAATCATAAAAATGTATTCTCATGAGTTATAAAAATATTACCTTCTCTTGGGGATACTGAGAATATTATTATAGGACTACTAGAGGTCTTAAATACTATAAACCTTTTCTCTCTTCATGAAATCCTTCTAGAAATTCCATAGGCCCACAATCTTATATATTTATTCCTTGCTATCATAAGAACTTGTAATAATTTTATTATTCTACATACCTTGATGATGTTAGTAATAATTATTCCCCATTACTTCTTGAGAACCACTGTAGGTGCATTGGCAAGTTTGTGAAACTATGAATACTTGATTTGATGTTTCAAAACTTGTAGATTGCTTTTGAGAAACCTTGATATCTCCAAATATGTCTTTTAGGATTGCATATATGATTAATGAACTAAAGACTCATTCATACTTATTAAACACCATGGAGATAATATTAAATACCTAAAACTTGTTTGAAAGAGTTTTAACATCCCATGGAGCTCCTATTTAATGTTTGCAGGCTTGTAACTCTCAAGGTGTTTGAAATCTCATTGCAATAGACTTGCAATCATGTTTATATACTTGAAATTTATAGGGTACCTTATGATACAATATTAATTCATACCTAAAAATTGAGAAGAGGATAATAGTTGAGAGGATTACAACCTAGAAGAGCTTGAAACCTTGTAAAACCTTAAAACATTATTCTTCACTATAATAGACTTGTAAGTGAGTTCTTGAAGACTTTGCAATGTATTTAGACCTAATAAGGCCTTTTTGGAGATTTAAAACCATGATTCCCCTAAATAAATAAGTTTTAAGGCCTCTTATGTCCTTGATCATGCTTTATTCCTCTTAAAACCTTGGTAATATGGCTATAAGTGCATGTTTTATTGAAAAACCTCTCTATGTAAGCTTGCCACCTTGTAAAATTACCAATTCTACTTTTATTCTCATAAGATCAGGCTTGGAAGCATTAAAGTATATTTGAAATGACATGGATTCTCTCTTTAAGACCTTAAAAACCTTTAAATAAAGAAACCACTGTTTGAAATGCTTTGTCAAGTTTGTAACTTGTAGAGAATATAGATCATGAAGCCTTTTGCTCTTTCCATTAAAACCCTATAGGATTATATACAAGATCTATGGATGTATGTATTTTGTATGAAATCTCATTTTATAGATTCTTAAAAGACCTATAACTTTGTAATATTTTCAAATTTGCTTGTAACCTTTTATGTCTTCAATCTCTTGGTTAGCCATGGAGACTTTATAGCACATTAAATGCTTGTTTCACCCTTGGAACATGCTTGAGACAATTTTAAAACTCATGTATACTTTTAGGCATCTATATCATGACATTTGAAGGAATGAAAAATTTGAGAAGCATAAAACCTAGCTAAGTAATTATAAATATCCATGACCATGCTTGGGAAACCTCAATTTCCTTGCACACAAGCCTGTTAGATGATTAAAAATCCCCTAATATTGATCTAAAACCTATAGGTTCTTTTGACAACTTGTAGACATATTTGCATATTTTTCTCTTCCATAGAAAAATTATAACTTGATGAAATTGTATGTAATATTTTAAGGTCATGGAATCATTATAAAGTCTTGAGAATGATGATTGCATACATGTAAATGTTACCATAATTTGAATTCTTGTTGGAATCATGTATTCAACTTTAAACCCTACTAAAATTCTTCATATAAGGTTGTCCACAAGACTTTATAAGGTCTTTGGGTTAGTATTTGGAATCTATGACCATGTTTCTCACTTGTTAAGCCTTGACATCATCTTTAAATCAGTCAGCTAAGCTTCCTATAAGTCTAAAAGCTTTAAAACAATCATGGGACCCTACAATCTAATGTGTAGACCTTGAAACCTTGTCAACATTTATAATAGGATTGTAGGTATATGTTTTTGTTTAAAAAAAATATCTTTGTATGTGTTATCAATCAAATTTTCACCCTTTAGAAGGTAGTTCAAGCCTTCCAAATTTGATGAAATATGGAAACACCTCAAGGTTGTGCATGCCCTATAACCCTTGCCATGGCACCTTTGAACATAAAAATTATGTGGATTTACAATAGTCTTCTTACACCTCTCAATATTCATGTCTATAGGTGTCATTTATTAAAGGTTTTGACAATATATTAGGGTTTTAAACCTTGTTACAAGTCATTGCATATGAAAACCACACTACTAAGGGTTTACAACTCTTCACTAACCCTATGCAATTTTGTCAAGGTGCTACATCTTCACTATATGCACCTATTAGCTTATACCTTCCAATGCATGGCTATAGGTGACTATTGCAGAGAGTTTAATTGTGAGGCATGAAACTTAAACTTAAAATCTAACATGACACTTTGAGAAGGTTCTAACTTAAAAGGAGATTATTTCACATACTACAAAGTATACTAACCCCTTTTATGAAATTTATAAACCCTTTCTCATTTGATTTCATATGCATACTTGTGTAGGCATATTATGCTTGTGCACTTAGTCCCATGTGACCCTCATTGGCTCTCAAACACTTAGATGCTTTCATGAGTTTGTGCATTGATTTATTATATGAAATGTATGGAGTTATGATTTTACCTTATTTTTGACCCTATTATTGATAATTTATTTTGGTTCAAAATGAGGACCTATAAGTCTAAAGCCTATAGGTCTTCATGTTGCTTATATGGGATTTAAAGAAAACTTATTTAGACTTTATACACTTTTATTATTTCATCAACTTTTGTACCATTGTATAACACCTCTCAACAATCATGTAGACCTTTTGACCAAGCATTATGTCATCTTCAACTTGTTTATCTGGTCTGTATAAGTCTATACATAGAGTCAGCTGATGTGTAAGTTATGTGTTTGAGAGTTGGAGTCTATTCATTCAATTATTCTTCTTATGATGGAAGTGAGGGATGTACCAAAGTCACATGGTTGTTTTAAGGGGAGACAAGGGTCTTTTTACTTTTTGAACACTCTTATCCTATACCTTAGACTCCATGAAAGCTCACTTACATGTATACAAACTTGTGAGTGAATGAAGCACCTTATAAAATTAATTGATAGTACAAATTTGATATCATATCTCATTACTTGGACTTCTAACCTTTTAAAAAGAACTCATTCATGATACAATTTAATTCTTATTGCCATTCATACCTAATCTTGGTATATTAGACCTAGAAAAGGTTATTCATAGAGTTTACATGCTTTCCAAAGATAAAAACACTTAGAGAATGCATATAAGGGTTACATTACAAGAGAGATAACATTAAGTATCTAAGAATGAGGATATTTTATGAACAATGGAGTACTTGATACCTATGAAAGTGACAATCCTTAAAAATAACCAAAAGACACTTGCAATAGGGTGGTATGCTCACACACTTGAAGCATCTTTTCTTCTTGTTGAAGACACTTCATGGAGTTGAATTATATAATTAAAACATAATTTAAAATATCTATTTGACCTCTTAAAAAATCCCTCAATACCATTTTTATCCATCAAAATTTGAAGTGGAGAAATATGATCAAAATTAGACCTTCCTTGGATGGATAAGGCATAATGACTTGTTATCACTCTTAGAGATTATTCATAAATTAAGGGATATGAATATTCAAAAAATTCCACTAATTTTAATATTATTATGAAACCTAATAATTTCCAAAGTTTTAGCTCCCAACTCTCTCTCCTTTATCCATACTATCCACTTGAATTTTGCCTTAAAAGAGATTTTAAAGGCAGTGGAGGAGAGAGAGAGGGCATATAAAGCATATGCATGACCTAAAACTTGATTCAAAGCCTAAAAATATTATGTTAAATCCAAAGGGACACTCTTAAACCATTTTAAATTGAAACATAATCTTCTAAGGTCGTACATGTGCCCAAACGTGCTTTTAAAAGAGTGTTTTACTTTTTTTAGGCATTAACCCTACAATTTTTTTAGTCTATGACAATTCCTTAACATTATATGACATTAGGTACATATTTTAACCTTCTTGAAATTTTTAATTTATAATATGGTATGTAAAACTCATCCAAATAGGCAAAAAGGTGACCAAATGATATTTTATCACATATGAACATAATAAAAGGTTAACAAATGATAATATGAATTTCAATACATATTAATAACCTTTTATAATGAATATAACCATGTAAAACATTTGACCACACTTGATCATACCAAGTCCTCATAAATGACCCTTAAGATTAGATAAGTACACATGAGATTAGACTTTTGACAAGGCTAGACAAGGGTAAATATGACCACATGGAGAACATTTAGGTCCATTTAAGACCATGACAAGACCACATACAAGTTTTTACATCCTTATGAAAGTTTTAACCTAGAGGTATTGAATAATTTTGACTTGGGGTCAAAATTTGGTCAAGAAATTGGTGATTTATAGTAGTAACATACCTACAGTACTAATGAATCAGTGGCCTTATCCTCCTATTAGGCAATGGAGTGACTTTTATGCTACGAACTAAAACTAACATGACTTATAAAAACTTAAAATTCATATAAAAACATACAACAATAAGAAAACACATTATTCCAAAGGAATTTAGGGAAAACCACACATAAAAGACTCAAAACAACACACCTAACCTATTATGTACAGACCTCAAAACATGTTGGAGATGATGAAATAGATCCTTCATGATTCAACTAGTGCCAAAAACCATGCTCCTAGAGTCATAACTATTCCATGAAAACAAATCACCATATGATGGTGATTTATCAAATAAAACTTGATTATGAAGGTGATAAAATGACTCACCATTCGTGAATCCTCTATTATCTTCAAGTGCACTAATTTAAGCTTTTTTGAATGATCTTTTTAGATATCCTTGAGGTTTGCTTGTCATTGCATCCTACTTGATCTCTTTCATGTTAATTTGATGCTTCTAAATTTTCTTCTTGGGAGTCATGAAGTCTTTCTAAAATTCACCTTAATTTAGACTATGATGTGTTTGATGTTTAAAGGCATCAAACTTTCCTTCTTGATATCCAAACATATCTGCAAGTGACACATAATTAGATTGAGGCCTATGCTGCTCCTCATTCAAATAAACTTCTACCTTTAATTGATTGCATTCCTAGAATGCTACAATATTCTTGATAGTGGTTTCACACTTTTTTTATGCTCATTAGGTTCAACATTACCTTCATCATCAAGATTATGTTTCATTTGAAGAAGAGTAGGCCTACTTATTCAAAATTGCATTATGGCATGGTAATGATACGATAGATCATCACCTTACTCTTAACTATCATATTCATGAAATTATTCTTCTTGGGTAGGAAAAATTGCATCATCTTATTCATTATCATATTCTAACACACTTGGAACCTCATCACCACTATCCATATGCAAAAATTAGTTACCCCACATAACTTATTGAAGGGTATCATCAAGACATACCTTAGGATAATCATCATCATATTCATCAATGATGTATGTGATAAGACTTGTCTCTTTAATGAGTTTGTATGGATCAAACTCATATTTATCAGCTCCCCACTCTTTAAGGTATAAGTTAGTTATGCCATCAAGAGTTGTTAAAGGCTCTTGGTCATTAATATAGTATACCTCATTATTGATATTTAAGTTCATGTTTGAAGTATTAAGAACATATGGATCCACATGAAACTTAGAAAAAGGTTTATCCTTGATAGAGACTTTGGCAACATACTTGGTCCTAAATTCCATGTAGGACCAATCTAAAATCAAGTACCCCCTAATCTTAGTAGTAAATTCCCTTGACAAGTAAAAGGCAAAGTGAGGTGGCACATATAAAACCACCACATCTTGGGAGATATAAAAATTTAGGACAAACATGAAAGGTAAGATGCAAACCCTTTTTTAATGCCAATTATCTTAGTAGTTGATCCATCCAACTGTAATAACCCCTTGGAGCGTGACTCATACTTTAACTTCAACTTGTCTTCTACTTATTTAGGCATGATTGATGTACTTGATCCATTATAAATAAAATAATTTCACACTAATGATTCTCCAATGATTATTGAGAGGTATAATGGAGGAGGTTTATCCATTATTTTAGTTTTGATTGGATGCCCATCCTTGGTCTTCACTTCATTTGTAAAAACTGCCCCTCTTTCACTAGGACACCCAAGTGATGTATTGAGCTTGGAGAGATCATTTTGGAGTAGGCCTATTTGTCCATGGATGGATAGAATTTGCCATATTGGGATGCTTATATGAACCTTATTCATCTACTCCACAATTTTCATAGGAAATATACTAACCCTATCATGTCCTTTAGAAGCTATGACACTACCACTAGATTGTGTAATTTGATGCATAAGAGAAGGCATAGAAGGATCTCTAATATTCCAATTTTTTTGATTTAAATAAGATAAAGGGACTATATTTGGCATACCTAATCCTTGAGGTGCTTGAGAGTTCATATTTGGACCACTACTTATCCCCTGTGCTTCTTTAAACACTCTCTTCTTTGACCTTGTGTTTGTAGCTATGGATATTGATCCAATGTTGAGATTAACTTGATATTTGAATACACATGATTCTTCATGATAGTATTTCATCTAGGTAGAATTTTTTTGAGAATATCCTCAATTGATTTCTCCTACACTAGGCATCTCCTCTTGAGTCATAGAATGCATTGTTGCCCATTGATCCATATAGGCTTTGATTGAATGCTTCATTTACATAAGTGTAAAATTCATGAGGCTGGTCTCATGAAGGCTTATCTCCATTATATTTGTACAAGGTTGTTTTGGATAGGTATAAGTGGTTTGGAAGTAGAAGAAACATTCCAATTTTGTCCATTATACTACCTCACTTGAGTTAGCTACCCTTGTCTTTGGTATTGACCTTGAAAAAGTTGTCTAGAAGATTGATAAGATTGATAAGGATGGAAAGGACCTTGAAAAGACCTCAATTTCTACTATTATTTTTTTATTTTAAGATTTTTAACCTCTTCTCTAATATACTTAATCATATCTTCCTCCTTTTGATTTCTTTATTGATTAGGGTAGCTTACTTGTGATTGGGTGTGGGAATAGGAGAAATGGTAAGTGTTGACCAAATTTGACTTTTATGTCAAATTAGGATTCCTAAAGGTAAAAGTTTTAACTTTTAGGTGTTTTAGGGGTCTAATACATATGTCACAAGGTGTTTTATAGGTTAATTAATATCATTTAATGTTATACTAGCCTTGGTCCTTAGTCATTTTAGTCCTTTTAGTCATTTTGAAGTCAAAAAGGGGTATTTAATGAGTTATACAGATTTATTGGGAAGTTTGAAGGTTATAAAAGGTGATGTAATGCCCAATGTATTCTAAAATGTCTTAATAAATTGACATAAATGAAAGGTGGTAGGTTCTTTAGAAGAAAAGTTAGTTTTCTTGAGAAAAAGGTGAGTTTGACACTTGTATGACCCATTAGGAAGTGTGCCATGTAGGATAAGGTTTTAATATGACTCTTCATCTTAATAAGTTTAATTTATACATTTTAATGATTTATAAGTTCCATTTTAGTCCCAAAACCTTTTTTCTCTTTTCTTGCCCTTTTAGACATGCAAAAGTGACCTTCAGGTTTATGCTTAGTATAGATAGCTCAAGAGGTTTCAGATAAAATTCCTTGGGGAGGTGAAATTAAATTAAGATAAATTAATTTAAATTAAAATATTTTAAATAATGGTAGCCTTTGATTTATGAACCATCCTCATGAAATTGAGTGTGCTTTTTTGCTTGTTGTTTCATGTACACTATAGGTTTTGATTTAGTTTGGGAATTTTTGTACAATACATTTGGTCATATTGGTTAAAATTTATTTTTGATTCATCATAATATTATCTCCATGATTTTTTTCAAGTTTCATGATGTTTTTATGACTTAAGTAGCTCAAAGTTGTAAAAGGATACACCTTTATGAGTTATAGGCAGTTTTCAACATTTTCAAGAACTTCATGATTATTCATGGATTTAGAGTCTTGTGATATAAAATTTAAAATATATTCCATTTTAAATTTAAAACTACATCATTAAAATTAATCTCCATGAGTTTTTATTCATATGCAACACTCAGGTAGGCAACCATTAATGAACATATACAGATGATCTTATGGATGAATTCACATTAAAGAGAAGGTTTTGACACTTATTTAAGGTGTTTTATTATGTTAATAATGTATTTTTAGGTATGGATATTAGTTTATAACATATTTAATGCCAAATTATATGCCCATCATGCCAATCTTGCTTATAATCTACCTGCTATAACTCATCTTCATAGACAAGAGTCCCCTTGCTAATGTCATACTAAGAAGGATAATTTGATAGTTTTTCCAATATCCCATAGTGAAAATAATTTAATTTTAAAATTGGGTGGGGGTATATAAAATTTTCATAAACATAAGTGCCTTGCATACTATCCATTTTTCCTTCACTACCTATATTCATGATACTGTCCACCTATAGGTGGCTTGACAGAGATGCAAATGTACTTGTATTGAGAAATGGGATTATGGTGAATCTTGTTTAAAGCTATACTATGTTGATTAAGTCATGGAAGACCAATTTAAAGGGATATTTTGGAAAATTTAAGTTGTAAATTGCCTTTATGGAGAAATGACACTATTCAGACCCATTTTCCCCAAAAATGCAAAACAAAGTTACTAAGGGTTTTGATGATATCTCACAACATGGTTGAAATGACATTTGAATAAGGTAGATGAGTAAAAATTGTATCTATCACATAGGAAAATAAATTTTCCAAGTTTTAAGAGAGGATGATCAATGGAGATTGGTTTTTAGATGTCTCAAACTTGTCAATTTATGTACTGACAATAAGCAGTGAAACCTATAGGGTTGAGTTCAAAAAGGACCTTTCTCCACCCAAGTTTCAAATTAAGTATTTACCCAATATATGAGTGGATATAAATGGTTCAATTAGAATAAATGAACTAAAATATAATCATATGGAATGATACTTTGTGTTTTAGTTCTCCAAACATACCTTCAGTCCGTACACAGGCCATGAAAACAAGCACCTACGGCCAACATGGAGTTCAAGTTTGAGAAGGGTATATTTTATTATATACATGAGTGTTAAGGTATGTTAATGGTTTTAAAAAGTTATTGTAAAATTTATAAATGTTTCAAGTATCTCAAAAGTTAAACATAGTGACCTTCTAAACTCATAAACACCTACAAGACTCTACCTAAAGTCAGTTGTAGGTAGACAATCAGCTGAGAAATGTATCTGAGGGTTAGTTTAGGTTAATTAAAAGAATTAAATAAAGTAAAAAAAAGTTTGATATGGATATAAGGGAATATATAAAGTTTTGAAACATTTATTCTAATATTTATTTATGAAAGATATCCTATAAGTGTTCCTTCAAAGGCAAAAACATAGTTAGAAATGGGATATAGTTTTTACTGGTCAGGGTATGGGATAGAGTATCTAAGGAGTTTAGGTATTTAAAATACCTAAAACTAATTAATTATGATAATGAAAACATACATAGTCTCTTGGAAGTGGAAAATAAATCAAGGAGGGGCCTAAATGATGAAATACATAGTCTAAAGTAGATTACACATAGTCCTTTCTTGACTAGTCTGTCTTGGAACTTGAGGCCTTTGGAGGGTCAAATGACCTAATATAAAGTTTAAAATTTGTGTATAAAACAATTATGTCTTGTATAAGATATTATAATAGTCAAATTTGTTAGGGGAAATAGGGGATCTCCCACTATTTTGTCTCAAACAGAGGGCACTCCCTTCATGCACAAAACTGGTAGGTTTTTGGGAAAAGGGGATGAAGAGTGACCAAGGAGATGTTTGGACATGGAAATAAGGTTATTAAAGTTATAAAACATATAATAAAATATGAAAATACTTATTTATAATAAGGTAAATAAATATAAGAGTAAGCTCATGAAACATGGTTATGCCTAGAATCCAAACAAGAGGGCACTCTCACTTTTGGATCTAAGTGAGATTTATAATTGGTTATATAATGTTTTTAGGATCATAAAATATATTTATGTGATATTATAATGTATGTAATCCATCAAAATGTCATTCTAGGTTCCAAAGGTACATATAAGATTTTAGATAATGTTTAAGCCAAGGCTAAATGAAGAATCTTTCACCCTTATAGACCTAGGTAGCCCTTATAAATAATTTATAAATGTTGGTAGGGTTAATTTATAAGTTATAAAGCTTTTAAATTTAAAATGAAACCACAAAGAAGCCATTTTTAGCCCAAAAGCAATATCAAGCTTGTGTAAAAAGTGAAAATAAGCTTGATATGCTAACTTGGAGTGCTCACATCTCCTTAAAGGATTTGCATGGAGGCCTGAGAGGTTTGGAGAAGTTAATAGGGTCCCTGAAAAACCATCTTGTATAATTTTTTTTCAAATTCAACTTGAAATATTTATGAACACACCTTATGAGCTCAAAACCCTTGCTAAACCCTTACAAGGACCAATTTGGAGAAATGGAGTTAGGAATTTACTCTAATGGAATAGTTTGATTAGGATGATGATTGGAACTTGAAAATTTATACCTCAAGATACTCCCCATGTTTTTGGGTTGTATGGACTTGTATGTACAAGGTACAAAATAGGATTTTATTGACTTTTTTATGCATTATGTAGGTTCTAGGAGGATTCTAAAGATGAAACTAACTTTAAGAGAAATATTAAGAATTTTTATAACTCCAAATGTTCATTTCATGCCTCAAAACAACTCCTAAGTGCCTCAATAGGAGATCTCATCTCAGCCAGTCAAAATTGGTATAGTGGACATAGTGGTGAGAAGGGTGGAAAACTTTAAGTAGACTGATTTTAAGGTATTCCTGATGGTTCTAAGCCCATGAAGGGTCTTGAAAATTTTTATCCATTAAATCCCATGGATTTTTGTGTCACAGTGAATCCAAATTTGAGGCCAAGTGTGTAGGGTGCATAAAGGAATAGTTTTCTAGACTACAGATGATGATGGCTCCTTTATAGATGATTCCATATGATCAAGCATATAACCAATTCATGTATAGGTATGTATAAAATCATTCCCATTAATTTCAATCATCAGACCTATTAATAATCAATTTTGGGATGTTCAAATAGGGCTAATCATGAAGGCAATTTTTCTGAGCTAATATAAGGAGTTTTATGCCACTTTGCAAGAGTTTCATGCCTTGTATGGACACTTATGCTTCCTGACCTTGCATGGTTCATCCTACATCATTTTATCATGTATAAATAACTATTTTTTTCAGCTTTAAAAGTGTCCTTATGACCCTTGGACTTCTCTCTTCTCCTCTGTCTCTCAAGTTCTATAAGAACTAGCCATTTTGGCCATTATAACTTATGCTCCACTTGAGTATGGTGAAGCCCTACTCATTTATATACCATTTGATTAGTAATAATACTAATTTTTTACCTCTTTATGACTATTCATAGTGTTTTATACTTTAATGTTAAATCTTACTTAGTGAATACTATGGGTTCTTTAGCATGTTGTCTTATTCTTTCTCCTATTTTTAGTTGGAAAGCTTATTCTTGTAGGGCATGTGAAGTGTTCTAGGAAATTTCAAGGATTTAGTGAGTTAGTCTATTCACTAGTGCCATTAAAGTCATCTTTACTATTCCTTATAGATTTACACATTCATTTATAACCTCATAATGTAACATTGATGTGAGAAGATATAGATTGAAGGAGTGTATGTTTGGTTAGTCCTTTGTTCTTATGTGTAACATGCTGCTAGTTGGAAGTCATCATCTTATTTGGTGTATCACCTTCCTTAGAATAGTTTTATTTTAGTTATCTCTACCCCAAAGTTAAGGTTTAGTTGTGATCCAAAGTGGTACATAAAGGGAACTATCCCTATTTAGAGATTCACCTCATCCTTAGGCTACCCATAAGCCTAGAGGTATTTCCATTATGCCACTTGGATGAGGAGAACTTAGGAATCTCCTCAAAGGGTGAAAATATAAGTGAAAACAATAGGAATAGGAGCTTGAACATTCAAAAACAAAGGCATGGGATGTCTAGGGGCTATTTTCCTTGATTGAATAAGGTAGTTCTTGTAGACATCTAATTCCTAACAACATTTGTGTTGAAATTATAAATCTTAATCTAATTTCACTCAAATGCACATTTTAGGTCAAAATAACTAAAACACCCTAAATAGTTCAAATTTGTCATTTACAAGTGTCGAATTAGGACAAAGTATCCCTAAATGGGGAAATGCATTTTATGTGATTCCTAACTTTGATCAATTCATTTTGAGTCAAAATGATGATTTCACCTTTTTTGTACTTTGGATCACTCTTTTCTTCTAATTCATTAGTACACATCAAGTACCATTATTAGTTTGTGTTGGCAACATTCTAAATGGGAATATGGTTCTAATGCATCTAACATCACCTTATAATTCTTCTTGAGTCAATTATGACCCAATAATATGACTTTTTGACCATTTTGATTAATTGAGGGCAAATTTCCAAAGAATTGCACAAATATTGAGTAATCTTGTTTAAGGCTATTTAATTCAAATCAAGAGCTTAAGTGGATTTTCCATGGAGGTTATTAAATATTTATTTTTTTAGGTTGATTCATATTAAATGTATCACCTAATGACATTATTTTTTTGGAACGCATCCCTAGGTCATAAATGCATAAAATATCTAAATTATGGCCTCCCATGCCTTTTTAATGCCTCCCATGCCTCATTAATGCCCCTTATTCCTAAATCATGATGAGAATATTTATGGATTTAATTATAAATATTATATTAATTCATGGCCACACATCTCAAGCTTGAGATTTATGGTCATGGTTGATCCTGACCAATCTCAAAAATCTATAAATAGAAGGCCTCACACTACCATTTTTAAGCTTAAATTGTGTAAACTTATAATGCTAAAATCCCTTCACAATTCCTTTGTGTTTTGATTATTTTGTTATTTACATTAGGATTAGCTTCATTGATAGGTAAAATAGATAGCTTATATCATGAGCCTAGGTTTTGCATAGAGTTCTTGAGGTAATGAAGGAGAAAAGAGGCCATTATTGAAAAAGACTAGAACTCTAGATCAAGGGGTGAACAAGCTTGGAGCCACTTTTGAGTAATGGAGTCATTTGGGAAGGTAATGGTTGATTAATTTTTTTATTTTTATATTATTATCATTAGAAACCCATACATGAAAAATTTGTCTTAGTTTGTCAATAATTATGCATTATTTTATGAATTTTTATGACTAATGTTTGAATTGATCCTTTTCATGATCCACTCTACATTTTGGCATACTCGATGGGACATGATTATGTACCTCACATATTTGAACAAAAATAGATGTTAAAATATCTCTTAGTTTTAATTTTTGATAGGTTGTTATTACTTGTTTCATCCTAATTTTTTCAAACTTTTATTAGAATCTGATTTGTAGTTTATAAGTTATGACTCTTTTAGTGACTGTCAATTTTTGTTTTTGATTTTTTTGGTAAAAATAGATAGTATAGTGTTAATAAATTTTTTGTATTGATTGATTGGATATATTTTTTATAGATAGGTACACCTTGGAGATATTTAAAACTTGTAAAAATTTCATGACAAAATGATATATATTCTAAAAGTTGTGATTAAAATACTAACTATAGGTTTTTATGTTTTATGTGTTCAATTTTATTTGTTTTAGCCTTATAACTTGTTGTTTTCATGTTTCATATGTTTATTATTACTATTATTTTTTTATAACCAAGTCTAATCTAAATAATTTTATTTATTGAGGTTTACCTTTAGGTCAGTAGGTCATCCAAACCCGAGAGTTTATTTTTCAAATTTATTTGATTCATTTAATTTTTTTTTCAAAGCTAAACTACACGATGAGCATTTTTTTGCAGAACCTACTTGGAAAGTGATCCATTTTTCCTTTATTAAGTCTTTTTAACCTTTTTTTGGGTGCTTAAAAAGAATTAGGAACATTTTAATTTAGTGCTCAAGGAAAAATTGCTTGTTTATATTGAATGTTTTTTTAGTTATTCTTTAAAAGTTTTTGGAACTTAAGGCTAAGGGGATAAAGAAAATCACTAAACATTTCAATTTAGTGATTTAAAAAATAAATCATTTTAATTTTTTTTTAATTAAGTCATTTATCATTATTTTCTTGTTTTAAATTTATTTGATAAAAGAGGAAGTTGTGCGTGTATGATCTCCCCCCGTCCCCTATAGGGAACTTGTAGGATCAAAAGTGACATCTTCATTGTAAATTACCCTAGTTCAAAGGCATAAAAGAGATGTTTTGAAGTCTCTCCCCAATAACCAGATGGCTTGGGTGATCTAGAAATAACCTTAAATCTCTTTTATTTAGTCTTTTATTTCATTGCATCTTGGCTTGTGAGGGAGACTTTATTACCTCCTATAAGTTCTACAGGGAAGCTTTGACCTAGGGCTTCATCTCTTGGCATCATCTTCAACCCCTCTCCATGAGGATGGGTATATAAATTGGGATCCCCTCACTGGGATGGTGTTTTGAGTAGTTAAACCATGTCCATTAGTAGAGGCTAAGCTCGAGACATTTGAGCATGTTGGACATCATAATACATAGAGCAAGTGATGGATGTAGTGGTTGTAAAAAGGGAAAGACATTTTTTAAACAAGCCATATGATGTAGATCCAAATGATGTGTACTTATTTTGTATGATGACATGAAATTCATTTGAATTTGATCCATCCAAAACATTCAAAAACTTGTTAGTTTAGTTAACCCCACTTTGCCACACCTTATTAGTTTAGGGATTAAGATGATTAAGTAGTTGATTTGTCTTTGTTTTAGATTACTTGGTCTTGTTTTGGGTCAAAAATTAATTTTTAATAAAACATTATAAACCAAACACATTATCCACAAATTTCTTGAACGAGGAGGCGTTACGCTGTCCAAGTGAAAATCATCTTTTTCCTTACTCAAATTGTCATCTAAAATAGTGTCATATCATCCATTTTGGTTCAATTATTATTATCATTTGAGTTTAGATCATTTGATAAATTTTATTAAGTCCCTCATGTAGACACCTAAAAATGGCCACTGATAACCTCCAACCAAGATTTTGACCAATTTCTACTAAAATGCACAATTTGGCCTAAAAACACTAAAATGTATTAAATGACTTGAAACTATCATATTCAAGTGCCAATTTTGGCTAGAGTATCATTAAATTAGGTAATTTAATTTATGAGGCAACTAACTTTGATCAAATCATTTCAAGTCAAAATGACATTTTTGCACCTAAGTGCTCTAGATTGCTCTTTTCTACCATATTTATTATTTTATGTTGGCAACATCTGAAATGGGATAACAAATCCAATGCATTTGAAATTGCATCCTAACTCCAATCTAGTCAAAATTCAAGCCAATAATGAGACATTTTGACTAATTTGATTAATTTGTGCACCAAAAGGGCCAAAATTTGCACCAAAGTGACTAATAATGATTAAAGATAATTAATTCAAATCATGAGTCTAATTAAAAATTCCATGGATCTTTTTAAATGTTTGTTTTTAGAAATGAATATTGAATATCTGCATCATCAAATGACATCATTTCTTGGGAAGGCATCCCTAGGCCATAAATGCATAAAATATAAAGGTTAAGCCCCTCCATGCCTCATTAAGACCTTCCACACCTCTTAAATTCCCCTCTATCCCAAATATTTATGGGGAATATTTATAAATTTAATTACATAATTATATTTATTCATGGCCACACATCTCAATCTTGAGATGGATGAGCATGGTTGATCCTAAACCATTTTGAAAATTTATAAATGGAAGAGCCATGAACATGAATTTGAAGCTTGGATAATACAAAGTTATAATACACAAATATTTACAAATCTATTGTAATTAGTTTTATAATGCTAAATTATTGAGCCAAGCCAAAGAAAAAACATCACAAAGGTGCTAAGGAGAAGAGGAGATAGCCAAGCCTCCTTTGATGAAGACTCATTGAGCACAAGATGAGAAAACCACTTCAACAAGCTATTTAGAACATCCAAAGAAGGTGAAATATTTATTTGTCTTTACATTCTAGTTGTGTTTCTTATTTGGTTTTGTTAATATGGTCTCCCCTTGAGAGAGGCTTAGGGTGTTAACCTAGTGTGTTCTTTTTTTGGATTTGATTTCATTCACTAACACCATACTAATCTCCCCCTATTGCAATCTTATGTTCACACCTCATTGATAATTTAAATTCAGAATTGGAATTTTCTAAGTTTTAAAGGTTAATGTGTTAAATTGGGTTCACCATTTTTACTTGATTTGTTTTAACTTAGGTTCAATTTTCCATTTGAATTGAGGGCCATTTATAGACTCATTATCACATTATCATCTTTGGTGGACTCAAGTCATCTTACATATCGCTCACGCTTTGAGTCTTAGAACACATTTTATACTACCATTCCTATTACCATATGGCATTTTTATACTAACCATTTGGTTTTAACTTTATACTTAGTAATTCTTGCATGTTTACGCATCATGAATTTCTTGGTTTGCATTGTCTCCTTCCTAATCTCAGGGGATTTCTTCTAGTTTTCTAGTAACAACTCGTCAAATTTGAATGAACTTTTATGTTATTGATGTATCTCAAAGGTCTACATTTTAGTGTACTAGTGACACTCTAGGATTTTCAAGTTATCATACCCTCTTATAATTTATACTATTTCAACTTTACCTAAAGGTTAAGTGGTTTTTTGAACACATTATTCTAATTGTGTGTCATTCCAAGCCACACTCTTTTTATAGTCTCTTTGGTACCTTAGTCATTTATTTAGAAGAAAGATCATAATCCATACCTTGTTTAAATGTTTTCAAAACATTCTCTAAATCTTGTAAAATGTCTAGAATAAGCTTTATAATCATGACACTAAGGTACACTCGTAATGGGGTCTATTGTGGCTTTAGTTACAAGGTGGAGAATTTTTTATGGTGGACATGAATTTTACATCTTGTTTGAGGATGTCACCTTCTTTGAGCATATTTAATGAAAAACATTCCAATCCATGTTTAATGTTGTGCATCATCCCCATCCTTCCCCTTCAGTTTGTGTACCACACTCAAAGGTTACTATTTTGGGATATCCTCCTTTGATTTATGTACCACACTCGAAGGTTACTATTTTGGGATATCCTCCAATTTTCACACCACAATCAAAGGTTACCATTTTAGGCTATTATCCTTCAGCTTGTGTGAGCAATCTATCTCCACAACATGTGAAGGTTATTATTTTAGGCTATTATCCTTCATCTTGTGTGAGAAATCAAGATCCACAATGCTATAAGGTTACCATTTTAGAACCTCCTCCTTTTGTTTGTGCAAGAAACCAAACTATGCAACATCTAGTCATTATCATTTTAGGCCCATCACCTATATTTATTAAGCCTATTTTTGAAAAACCCTCATTTGATGAACCCATAATTTTTGATCCCTTATCCAATAGTATAATTTTGGAGACCCCATTATTGAGCCACAAACCATTATTCTTGATAAACCAAATGTTCCCCACTTTAGAAATTCTATGATGATCTTTGAGCCAAAATAAGAACCATTACCTCTTCAAGAACCATCTTATGAGGATCATAATGTGTTCAAAGTTGATATTTTATGACCAATTATGAAACAAAACCACAATGTTATTATTGAAACACACATTTGTGATGAGCCAACCTTTGATGAATCACCCATTCATATGCTACCTATTTTTGAAGAGCCTGATCTCCTTGATAAGATAGTCTCTATAGAGTTGCCTCTTGATCTTTTCCCACTCCTTAAGGAGTCTCCTTTTGAAAACAAGATTCTATTGAGTCATCCCTTGAGTGGTACCCTATCATTGAGGGGCTTAACTTAGATAAGCTAGTCTATGTTGAACCCTTCCTAGATGAATCAATTTTTATTGAGCCCATCATTCCATCACAGACCATTACTTGTCCAAAATTTAGCATTCAATAGAACATTAAAGAAAAAACCATATTATATGAAGAAATAACATTAAATTCAGGTTCTATTTTTGAATCAACATCATATTTAGCAAACATTAGTTGTGACAGCAGATTCAGAGTCTTTTGTATCAGAATTAGATTTAAAAACAAAATACAATATTGGTTGTTATAACATTGGTTACAATTACCTTGTGGATCATTTTGAATATATTTGTGATCCTTCTAAGATTTTTGAGGATGATTACTTCAACATCGACATAGGTTCTCCTAGTATATTTTATGAGGATTGTGCTACCATTCATCATTACATTATTTCCACCCAACATAGCCATTATATTAACATTATACCTCATACAAACATCGATTGGGATTGATAGAATCACACTTTGTTGAACTACATCCATGGTGACATACCATTTGTAAAATATCAGGATGGTTAAGACCAAATTCATGTAAAAGAAGAATAATCTACTAGTGAAACCTTTTTGAAGGTGCTAGGGGATAATCAAAGAAAAAACTCAACATCTTTTAGTGAAACCTTTTTGAAGGCACTAGAAGACAATCAAATTCAAATGTTAACATCTCTTCATGAAACCTTCTCAGAGGCACTACATGATAATCAGGACAAATTCATTGGTGAAAACCTCATCGACGCACTAAAAACTAAGCATAAAATTTATTCACTACTTATTGAAGATGTTATTCATGATCAAATAAATATAAATTTAAATCTACATCATAATCATATGGTAGCTACTCTAAAAATCAAACAACATAAAAATCTGGCGGTCCTATCGAGAGCATCTTTAGAGGTTTTTAGCCCTACTATAACCAAAATTATGTTGATTATGGTATCAACAACATTAGATGTGACTAAAAGTCCCAATATTCATTTATTTCCCATTCATTATAAATTTCATTCTCATCCACCTATTCATTTTTGACGTATATAATTTATCCTATCATTATTTACCATCACTAGCATCACTTTCCTTTATAGAGGTTACAAAGATATATTGTCTTGACATTTGAAGGAATCAAAGTTAATGACCTAAGAAGATCTTGAACACATTATTATGATCTAGATCAGTAACAAGTTCTTGATAGAGAAAATTTTCTGAAAGGGTGTTGGATAATTTTTTTATAATTGATCATTTCTAATTCCTCGCATAGTGATGAGGAAGTGCATCTCCCTGTTAACAAGAACAGTAGAACCATTTTTCACTTTTATAATTACCATTTGCCATCACCATGCCTTGTCTCTTGGGGGAAACCATATAGACCTTTTTTAGGCATATTATACTATTATGTTCTATTTATCATTCTATTTAAACTAAATTGACTTGATGTCTTTTAGGACTATGTAGGTAGTGCTCAATTGTTATTAAGGTTAGCTTAGTCACCCCTTTTCCATGCTTTTACCATTTTGCAGGAATTTTTTCCCTTACCATTCTCTTTAATAACCATAATCTTTGTTATGTTTTGGGCTTATTGTAACCTGAACACTTTTTTCCCTTGACCAATTATGATCTTGATTATGTATCATCAACATTATGAACACCTTAGACGCCAGTTATACAAAGAAGTTCAACCAAGATAGTATTTTGTAGCTTCTTCTATAGACAAGTGAATAAGAACACATTTTTAGCTTAGGATCGTTACCTATCGCATGGTTCTTTAGATTGATTTCATAATGCACATCATTCTATCATCATTTGCTATTCTTTGATGAACATTGTTGTCTTTTTAGGACCCTCACTCTCACTGATTTTTGAGCATATGATGTTGTAACTAGATTTAGCTATTATTGGAACTCTTAGTTAGTTCCCTAGTCCATTATTTATATCCATGATTGTTGTTGCATCCATATTAACTATTTATTGGAACTTATAATCTTAGATGAGCACATATTTCACTAGTTTGTTTCCCCCTTGTACATATTTTATCCCAAAAATATAAAATAAAATAAAAAATGATCTATAAAATAATAAAAACATTATCTTGTGATTTTGTACATTCTAATCCTCATACTCTTACCATTTTTCAAGCATTTTATCCTACTAAATTTACACTATGTGAGTCATCTTTTCCTATGTACTTGACATTTTGAAATATTATTCTCTCTTATCCCACTATTTCATGCTCTTTCCATTTTGCAAGAAAATTAAGTCCCACTAGCTTGTCATTTTGTAAGTCATCTCATCCTCATGCTCTTGCCATTTTTCAAGACTAATCTCATTTGTCATGTCTTCCATTTTCTTCTAAAACATTAATCATATGTTTCTAGTCATCATCATGTCTTATATCCCACTTCCTAGGAGAACTACATTTGGCCTAAAGTTTAGGTTGGAACATGCATTCATGGAACTATGAAGGCAGTGTCCACTTATCTTATACATCTGGAGTTAGATTGGCTAACCCCTTCCTTTTATTCTCTTCCATTGTTTCTTCTACCATTTTTTATCTTTAATTAGAGAAATGTTTTTGTGTCCTTTATATTTGTTATGCTGTAGTGAAAAGTAACACCTTTACCACATGTGCATGAACAACTATTTTTAAAACTGTACTAATTTAGTTTTTGTTTGTGTTTATTTATTTGAGTTTTATTGGGGATTTATTATTTTCTCTTGGTGTTTTTTGTGCTTTTATGCCTCTTCATTTATTTCTTCTTCTTTTCTCCTTTTTTTAATTCTTGTCTCACCTTGGTATTGTGTTTCCTTGTATGTTTTTGCTCTTCTCTTTTATTTTTCAAGAACATCTTGATGATCCATGTGAATCTTGATTATTTATATCTTGATCTAATATTATTAAGTTTTTATTTAAATTTTTATATTTTTTTGATTATTGTTGGTGTTTTATTTTCCTATTTGATTTTTATTTTATCTTTTGTGTTCAAGAATATCCACATAGATCTTGATCCTATGTTGCTAAGATGTTCTTGCTCTTCATTTTTAAACATTTTTGTTCCTGCTTAAATATTGATTGTTTATATCTTGATTTTAAGTTGGGATCATTTATGCTTATATTTTTCTTTATCTTTTATTTTTTTTTTAAATGCAAATAAATATAACTCTATTTTTGGTCATTATTTTACCATTATCCTTAGTTATAGGTATTCACATTTGAACTGGCTCTGCACATTTGAAATGCCATGAAATTATGAGTTATTCACACTTATGATCCCTGATTTATTTTGATATATCAAGAACTTTGTGATTTAAATTCAAGTCTTAACACCAAAATATCTATGATGAATAGGTCTTAAGAACACTATGCATAAACTAGGCTCAATTGGTTTAACACCTGACTCTATGCTTAGACGTCCATCTCTTCACATATGTCATGAGTCTAGTAAATCTCTAGTTAGTTTTCATCATCCCTCATTCCATTCTCTCCTACTTCTAGGTGAACTATATTGGCTTGAGGTCCATTTGGATTATGTAGGCAGTGATTGGATACATGACATATCTTAGGTCTGCTCAGCTACCAGCTTTATTATTTTTTTCATCTCTTTCATCTCTTTGTGCATTTTTATATGCCTAGTTTTTTTATGGCTTTTTCTAGACCATTTTATCATCACATCTATGTTTTCACCCACTTACTTTAATCTATGTTTTAGGTTATATCCTTAAGATAGTTTCTTGCCAATTTTCTCATGATGGGGCACAACTTTTGAACCGATTAACAAATCTAAATCAGCCTTACAAGGGCAAACCATTATATATTCTTTATCAATGATCAAAATTAGCCCTACTGGAGTGAAAATATTTTATAAAAATAAAATATGACCTAATGGGGAATCTCTTATTATCATATTTTTAGAGACCATATTCTTCTTTTCTTCTAGTTCCAAGCTCTCCACACTCTTGCCCATGATGGTATTGTTTTAATGTGTAATTTATCTCGATATTGATTAATGCTATAAGTGCACAACTTACACTCTCAAATTGAGTGTATTCAAAGTGTGTCCCTTAAATTTATGGATTGAATCCTTCTCATTTCCTCCATATTTAGGGCCCATTATACCTCTAATTATATTTTGATAATTGATGGTAGTCATGTGTGTAAGCATTAGCTCATCTGGATGTGATCAATATATTCCATGGGTTAATCTCTCACTTTCCCTCTCTTTTTGAGAGTCCATCCTTCTCTTTCATCCTAGTATGTCCTCTTGAGGGGGCATCACGGGTCATTTCCAATTTATTCTTGACAACTCTTTTCTTTGAAAATATGTTTCTTTTCTTGAATGTCTCACCATGCCTTCTCAAATAGGGGGAAAATGTAGACATCCAATTCCTAACAACATTTGTGTTGAAATTATCAATCTTACTATAATTGCACTCAAATGCACATTTTAGGTCAAAATCACTAAAACACCCTAAATGGTTCGAACTTGTCATTTACAAGTGCCAATTTAGGCCAAAGTATCCCTAAATGGGGAAATGCATTTTATGTGATTCGTAACTTTGATCATTTCATTTTGAGTCAAAATGATGATTTTTCCTTTTTGTGATTTGGATCACTCTTTTATTCTAATTTTTTAGTACACATCACATACCTTTTTTATTTTATCTTAGCAACATCCTAAATGGGAATATAGTTCCAATGCATCTAACATTGCCTTCCAATTCTTCTTGAGTCAAATTATGACCTAGTAATATGACTTTCTGACCATTTTCATTAATTAAGGGCTAATTTCTAAAGAATTCAATAAATATTGATTAATATTTTTTAAGTCTAATTAATTCAAATTAAGAGCTTAATTAGATTATGGATGTTATTAAATATCTCTTTTTGGAAATTGATTCCTATTAAATGCATCACCTAATGACACCATTTTGTGGGAAGGCATACATAGGCCATAAATACATAAAATATCTAAATTATGGCCTCCCATGCCTCTTTAATTCCTCCCATGCCTCATTAATGACCCTTATTCCCAAATCATGATGAGTATATTTATGAATTTAATTACAAATATTAGATTAATTCATGGTCACACATCTTAATCTTGAGATGGATGGTCATGGTTGATATTGACCAATCTCAAACTATATAAATAGAAGGCCTCACACTACCATTTTTAAGCTTAAATTATGCAAACTTATAATTATAAAATCTATTCACAATTCTTGTGTTTTGATTATTGTGTTATTTGCATTTGGATTAGCTTCATTGATAGGCAAAATAGATAGCTTATATCATGAGCCTAGGTTTTGCATAGAGTTCTTGAGGCAATAGAGGAGAAAAGAAGCCATAGTTGACAAATAATATAACTCTAGATCAATGGGAGAACACGCTTGGAGCCACTTTTGAGTAATGGAGTCATTTGGGAAGGTAACAATTGATTGCTTTCT
This sequence comes from Torreya grandis, assembly GCA_037957365.1. Taxonomy (NCBI): domain Eukaryota; kingdom Viridiplantae; phylum Streptophyta; class Pinopsida; order Cupressales; family Taxaceae; genus Torreya; species Torreya grandis. Next base: position 1,947,458 of record JARHVA010002564.1, read on the forward strand.
TTCATTTGTATCTTGTTATCATTAATAATACTCACATGAATAGTTTGGATTAGATTGTCAATTCTTATGTATTCTTTTATAATTTTTCATGACTAATGTTTGAATTGATCATCTTAATAATCCACTCTATAGTTTTTAACCTTTATGGTAGTCTCATAGGAATTAGGCATAATATCCCCTCTCATGAATTGAATCATCATAGATATATCACTATTGAAAGATTTAAGGAAATAAAGGAAAATGTGATGGGCAATAGGCCTTACTAAGAGTGGGATCCTATCCCAAGTATTTTGGAATATTGTGTTGAAGTATTGAATGTCCTATTGAGGTTATTTATTTATTATATTTAGATGCTTGATCAAATACAAGTTATCATATTTGTATTCAAATCTCCTTCTCAAGGCATCATCCAATTCATCCCATGTAATTATAGAGTTGGGAGCCAAAGTGACATACTAATAAATTGCATTTTATTTAAAATAAATAACCAAAAATATGATATCAATGTCCTCTTTAGTGTTATGTATATTACAAAAATTGGAAATGTTTTTTATGTGTTCAATAGGAGTAGTGGAAGCTTCTCGCATGAATGAAGGCACACTTTTGAGGTCTGACATAAGGATGCCACTATAGTGATCAAGTGATAAAGGACTATGTCCATTGAAGGAAATAAAGGGTAGGTTCTTTGGGTTTTCCATCATGCACATAATAATCTTCTAGTTCACTTCTAGCCTATTCTAAATTAGACCTACATACACATAATAAACTAAGTATCATTTGGTTCTAATTCATTGAAATATATATCAATAGTTATACTTTACTATTTTTGGTAATATTAGTTATACAAATTCAAAGTATTACTTATCTAAGTTTTATATTAATTGGCATGCTCATTAGGTTCATTTACCACCTTTGTGAAAAATATAATATAATCCACCTTAGCCATATATACTCTCATATCTAAAATTTAGGGTTAAAAATTTGATGGACTTGACGTGATGTGATCACATATTATGTGATTGAATGATATATCTACCTAGACATGGTTCTCTTATATGTTACATGATCCATACACAAGTTATAAAATTATATTATCCTTTTTAAGGTAAGGCAACTACTAGATTCTACTTCCCCTCACCTCAAAATGGGGGGCATATCAATGGGGGAATGTTATAGAGGCATGATTTTGACATTTTCACAATTTTAGATTATAGTGGGGGCATGTCAAGAAGGCATGACTTCCACACTTATTTAGTACTAAACATATGCATATTATATTGGGGGCATGTTATAGAAACATGTTATCCTTATTTCCATGAGTTATAAGATTCTCCAAATTTAGTGGGGGCATGTCATAAAAACATGTCCTCCACACTTGCACCAATTTAAAATTCACCATATTTCATAGTTATATGATTCAGATACATATTTTTTATAACATTATATATATTGTTAATTTTATTATAACTAGATTTGATCTTGAGACATATATGAGGTGAATAGTCCATATAAATGGAATCTAAAATTGTAAAATCAAATCAATTTATAGATTTTAAATACTATTATGGAATATTATCATACCCATGATGGATTGTTATCAAACCCACCTATTTCAGTAGTTGGTTCATCTTTGGAAGGTTGAGTTGATTAAATCACTTAATCTTACTAAAACTATAAGTTAGATTTGATTAAATCATTTAAATTTACTAGATTTATAGGTTGGATTTGATTAGATCATCCACCATCACTAGATATATAATGAGTTAATTTAATCGTGCACACTTACTTGATTATGCACATATTTAGGTTGCATGATTGAGATGAAATAAGCTCAATTGTCATGTTAAAACTCACTTTTACACCAGGTTTTTGGGAATATGCCCTCTAATATCTACATATATATGCACTTGTAGGTTAACAATCATCTTGATCTTAATTTCAATACTTCATAATGAGGCATCATTTCAAATCAAATTTTCAAAAGTTAAGATGGTTGGATTTACACACATGTGTACTTTTAACCTTGATATTCTTACTTTCAAGCATTTCAAATCATTTCAATTTTAGAATTCATACATTGATTATATACTATAACATGCTCTTAGTTTTATTTTAGTCACCAATAAAATACTCAAGTTGGGCTCATACAAAGATAAGGTGTGTTATACACATGTAGGTATGCATTCCTTTCCTTTAAACTAGAAATTTCATTATTATATCAAGGGGGAAGTGTAGACATTAAAATATAATTTATATAATAACTTAGTCATATACACTTGGAAAATACCTATCATGGTTATACCTTTTAGTTATAGACCTACCCATTATTGAAAGGATTGCGTTCACTATCTCCTTGTGCCAAATTACTTATCTCTTAGTCCAACCATTATTATTTTGATTACTAAGACTTCTATACTATGTAAAAATATCTAACTCTAATTATAATATTTTACTATCAGTTCTAGACCTGTACCTATTTTTAGCTTTAAGGACACTTACATCCCAAATAGATGCATGTGTCAACACAAGTGTCCACTTTTCCTATAAAGTGTCAACTTTTATTATAGTGTATAATTCCCAAAAGTCATCCAATTTACAAATGAAACATATCAAAAAATTTGGACTAAGTTATTTAATATGGTATATTTATAAAATGGATTGGTATATACATGAGATTAACCTTAATTCATTTCTCACCTAGCAATCACCTAGAAGTCACATACAACTCACAAAGCCATATACCAAGAATCACTCAATCAAGAATTCAAGTGAGAAAACCTACCTTATTCATCCTTATTTATATATCAGTCATAGGAACAATATTTTCATAGGTATAAAACACTCAAGGATTAGATCATGAGTCATATTTTCAAAGTTACAAGCTAGATTATAACATGTCTTTGCTTATCACACATTACATCCTTGTGCACATAAAATACAACACATAGGAGAGAAATACATAAGTATAAGGCCCTCTTTAGAGTTTTGGATATATAGTAAACTCTAATTGATAGAGGAGTCCTTGGGGAAACTTTACACTTTGATCCCACTAACCCATTTTCCCATAGTCACTCCAAGGGTAAAGATATAGGGTTTGATCATTTAACAAAGAGAGACAACCTATGTGCATGATCCAAAGACATTATAATAAAGGCAAAAAAAAACTTAGAAGGATCAAATTGGTTTCATCTAGAATAAGTCAATCTTTCATATAGGATACCTATGATAGGGTTAGACACATACATTGATGTAAATGTCTAAATCTGATGCAAGCATCTGAGGCCACATAAATAATATTCCTTGAATCTGATGACTATTCTAGGATAATCTTCTAGTCCATTTCTAGTTTATTCTAGATTAGACTTGCATGCACATAATAAATTAGCTAAGTATCATTTGGGTCCAATTCATTGTAATATCTATCAATAGTTGTTTTTTATTATTTTTATCAATCTCAATTGTACAAATTTAAAATATTATTTGTTTGAGTTTTATATTAATTAGCCTACTCATTAGGTTAGTTCATCACCTTTCTATAAAATCTAATCTAATCCCCCTTAACCATAGATACCTTCATATATATAATTTAGGGTTAAATACCAAATAGTACTATTCAACTTATAATACTTAGTTTTTATTAGTTATTTGTGTACCTAATTGCTAACATCTATTTTGATATTAACACTATGTAATCTTATTCATACACACATCTCACATTACTATTGTACCTAGTTTATCTATATGATGATCCATGTTATCACTACTAATAAATATTTATATTTGACATAACTTATATCTCATACATTTTACTTTGAGTTAAGTTATTTTGCAAGATCAATAACTAAACTAAAAAGAGGGGGCATACAAAGTGTTTTGTATTAGAAAATTAAACCCACTTAGTAGAGTGCACAAAATGACACAATTTTTTTTTAGTACTCATAAAATGGATAAAAAACACACTTAAAAAATAATCAATCCTAGAATCTATCAAAATATTAGACATTCCAAATCAGTTCCATCAAGTTCACAATATCAATTCTTAGAATTTAATCAAATTTTATCTCAAATTTGCTTAGTTTAGAGGCATCATGTGTGACATGTGTTCTAGGTTAATACACATGTTTTTATCATAATTTAAATTTTTATTACTCAATCTCAAAATCTATATACATCAACTATTAGATTGGGGGCATGTACGTGGCACATGACTTTCTCCTTGCTCAATTTTCCTCCAATTTTGTAGATGAAATGGAAATGCTTATAATATTCCATGCTTTACACAACAAACCCATGATTATAAAAACTATTTTCACCAGGTTTACACCAATTTTACACTATAAATGATCATATTATGTCTATAGCAATTGGTTCACCCCTTTTAATAATAGTTTTTGAAGTAATTTTTCACCATAACATTTTATTGGGATCTATATAAGGATTCCAATTTATTTAACTAACTTTATTATGAAATGATGGAGTAAAGCATACCTTTAGTTATTAATCACCCTCTCCTAACCAATGGAGATTGGGGAATGCATAGTCTAATCCAAGATTTTCAATGAAAATGAAATCTCCAAGGGGCCTACCTTCTATAGTCACTAGTTTTTACACCATAAACATAGTAGTTCACATACCCAATTAGGTGTATTAGTTCCTTATTATTATATCTATAATTTTTCTTGTATTTTATTCTTGGATTTTATTTTAAGTATAAACTAATTTTACACATGTTTTATTATAGGAGAGTTTTGGCATACATTCAAAAATACACTTCACATGTAAGTTTAGATACTTATTTTTTACTTTTAATCTAGTAATTTTGCTTTACTACATTATTAAAATAAGGGTGAGGGGAAAAATAGACATATAAATTAAGATTTAAGCTAAAATTATGAACTTCTCATCACCTTTTTGGCACACTAAGCTCATGACCTATTTTATTGCCTTTTGAACACATTCCTTCACTTTCTACATGGTAAGTCATTCCTTCAAGCACCCAAAATCACTTTAAAATGTGTCCATCTAGTTTTCTCAACAACTTAGGCTCTTGATCAGATTGATTAATACCTTTAACTTATATTTTTTTGCCTTTAGGATAAGAGTGCCCCATTGGGACATTAATTCACCCTGCTATTGTCCACCTTAACATAAGTTATCCTCATACCATTTAAAAACTATTTTCCAAAACTCATATTTATTTAAAGGTTAACCCATAAGTTTTAGTAAGTTACATAAAAAATAATTCAAAAAATACTACTATATAAACACATTTCAAACCATGTTTCACACAACATGTTTCCACATAGAAACTTACCATAATTTTAATAGCACTTTGAGAGCGATTTCCCTATTTCTCCCAAATTTGATCATATACAACCTAATAACCCTAAGCTAAAAATAAATATACCTCAAAGGTCACAAGTCATGATTGAATCACTTAATCACCCTAGGATTCCACCAATATTCAACATTTTGTACCAATTTTACACACACCACCATAACATGGGAGAACTACATAGATTTTAAACCCTATTAAGTGTATTAGTATGTAGGTAACACTCAAACAATGGGTATAGAGGTAAAAACAACTCAAATTATTAATCCATTTTCACTCCATGATTGCATATTTTCATCTTGTCTATCGATCTAGGTTTATCAATTAGAAAATCAGTTACATAGTGGTCACTGAAGTGAATATGAAGCTCCCACATAGTCCATAGAAAAAATAGGTGAAGGCACACAAAACATCTTAGGATCCTAATCTTCTGATAGACACCAACCCACCTTAGGGACAATAATTCACCCCTATCATATCTAGTCATTATACTCCTATCCAGAAACCTTGGTATCTTTTGTTCCTATTCTGTATACAATCAACATAGTTAGTCTATTAGTATCATATATAGAATAATCTTACATCTTAGTTTTCCAACTAAGTTTATATTTTCTTTTGTGCACTTACCATATTTAATAAGTTTATATATTTAGAAAGTTTCAAATTATTTTGTGTCATTTATTGCATATATGTATCATTGTAATTTTTCTCGATAATTTTTATAACTAAGGTCTATCATTCTCCTAGTTACCTAAATTTGATTAAACACCTTTCTTAGTCATGCCTATTGATATCCTTTATTTAGTGGCATGTTTTATTTTTTTTAACAATAGGTTTAATGTTTCTCATATTTTATTTATTTTGAGTTAACAAATGTAAATTGGCTTCAAAATATGTAATGCCTAATGGTGTTCATCCTTTGGATTTCCTCCTCTTTAACAATGCCGCAACCTATGATTATGATAATGAATAAACTATTGATCACACTTGTATAATTATTGATGATTCTTATATCAATTAAGAATAATATTATGATAAATATGATTATGAGTATGAGTATGGTTCCACTAAAAAAAATTAAGATGATTGGTATAATAGTGAAGAATATAGAGAAAATGAAAGTTAACACACTAATTTATAAATTCCAAAACAAATCTTTTATATTCCTACCATGTATTACTGTTTCATAAATAATAACACAAAGAGAATATTAATAATGAATATCTTATTTCCATTAATCTCTCACAATGATCAAAATGTGAAGAATAAATCATTAACATACCTTGATTTCCTCTTTAGTTTGATACTACACTACACCACATTAATCAATATAAACTATAAAAGCATATCCATTTCATAAAAATAGAAAATGATATAAATGAGTGTGATATTCCCTCTCCTTATCTATAAAGGTAGATGATGTAAATACATGTGATATTACACACTCTCTTTTAAACATGGATAAAATTGTGATAATCTTTATCCTCCCTTGGAAATGAGAAATGATGGTGAAATTTTCAGTGATACTTCTTCCATTTATTTTGAAATATCAAGAGATATAAATGAATTTGATGTATCTTTAAAAAGTGTAATTATTTATTTATATGCATAAAGTGATGATAACTAAATATTATGAAAAGTTTATCAAGTTATTCATGTTATATACAAAAATGTGATTCTTAAGATAATATCACTTGTGATGGCTCTCAATAGTATCCTAAGTCAAAAGAACCAAATGAGATACAATGTGATGTTCTTCCTCTCATACAAATTTAATGTGATAAGAATACTATGATATTCAATGATTATAAAGTAGGCACTAATTTGTCCTTGAATGCAAACCCAAGCCATGCAATGATATTAATATTTCTCCTCTCATACCAATGTTTAAATTATATGGTCAATTTGAACCCATAAGTGAGTCTTATCAAACCAATAATGATACTAGTCATATTGTGTCCATGATACATGTTATTGGTGATAATCAAAGACAAATACTTGATTTCATTTTGAAAACTAGATCATGTTATGCTAAAATTAAAGATAATGTAATTTTAGGACAACCCCTTACCCAAGATATACACAAAAATCCATATCCAAAATAATTTATTATGTCCATATTCCCATTATTCATAGAAGCCTCAAAAAGATGCCTTAAATTATTTTTATAGTCTACCTAGTTGCTCTTTACCTAATTTAAAAAGATTAGAAGATCTATTCTTATCATATTATCACAAACACATGGTGCCTAAATTCACATTAGAACATATCATAGGTTGCAATAGGGACACGATGATATTATTGAAGATTATATTTTATAATCCAAGACTAATTTTCATTCCTCAACTTATCAACCTTGTGATTTAGAAAGGCAATTAATCTTCAATAGAGGTTTTTTGTCTCCCCTCGAGGAAAGAGTCATGTATAAGCCTTAGATTTATTTTGAAGATTTATAATTAAAGAGTTATAAACCTTACTAGATCTCGTTATGATAAAATTAAATATAATGTTATTTTAGGATAATCCCTTACCCAATCTATATACAAAAATACATATCTAAAATACTTTGTTATGCCCATAATCCCATTATTTAATGGTCATGGAGATCCTTGTGTTCATTTAGATCAATACACACTTTATTTTGGAGAATGGGGTATTTTATGGATGCATTATACTAAAAGGTTTTCATAAAAGCATAAACAAAGATGCCTCAAATTAGTTTTATAGTCTATCGAGTGGCTCCCTACCTAATTTTAAAATATTAGAAGATGTGTTCTTATCATATTACCACAAACACATGGTGCCTAAGTTAACATTAAAACATATCAAAAGGTTTAAAAAAGGCTATGATGATCTGATCAAAGATTATATTTTATAATTCAAGACTACTTACTTTTCATTCCTTAAATTATCAACCTTATGTTTTATAAAGTAAATTTAGCTTCAATAGAGGTATTCTATCTCCACTAAAAGAAAGAGACATGTATAAAATTTACATTTATTTTGAAAATTTATACATGAACGTGTTTAATTATGAATATGATCTAAATTATACAACACATAAGGCTAAAAATATAATATATTCAAGACCATCTTCACCTAAAAAGTAAGCTACCAATAAAAGGGTGAAATCAAATTCCATCTCTATAAAAGAAAATAGTTTAATAATAGTTTCTCATGAAAATGATGAATAAAAAAAAATAGTTGTAATCAAGGAATATAAATTAAAGTCCCTTAAAAAATTAAAATAATTAGTTTAGAAAACACCTCCTAATGTAAATAAGTCTACCTTTAAATAGAGGAAACCGCTTTAGTTTGATCATTTCAAAAATTGACTGCATGATATTATATGAACATTGTTAGATGAGAAGTTAATCACTCTCCTTTATAATTACTATAACCCTCCTCGTATAATTGAATAAATAAAAAGAAAGATGTTTTTCACTTATTATGGTATTAATGGACATTGAGGTAATGAATGTTATGCATTGTAATAAAAAATTACACAACTTGTAAATAAAGGGATTATTACATTTTAAAGTAATAGAACAAGCATACATTATACTATGGAACAATATAAAGTTACCTCTCACCTTAAAAATAAATGGATACCAAAGAAAAAATACAGATATTCATATCAAATATATGAACATGTATTTCATACTTCAAAACAATTAAAAGAGCATCAATAATACCAACCACAAGTATCACAAGTAAATAATATACGTGTGACTATATCTAAAATTATAACATAAAAAATTTAGTATCAAAAGGTAGTTATAAATGATGATAAATATGGTTCAAACTTTTGATTCCATCAAGGTGGTAAGTTCATTCTAAAATTTTTATTTATTTTTATTATATACAGTGTCATGATTTAAAATGGGTCAAGTGAAAATGCATGTACATTGAGATTTATTTGCACTCTTGAGTATACAAATAAATATGTAAAAAAAAAATCAAAACTAGGAAAATAATTTAATGGACATACACAAAATACTCTTGGGCACATAATTCTACTTCTTGAGGTTGGGTCAATGGCAATGGTTATGCCATTACTAGTCTTACCAAACACAAGGGTCTTTGACATCTTATTAGGATGCCCTTGGATAAATAATCTCCAAGTAGTTCCATACATATATTTTTAGATACTTAAAATGGATTTTACATAATAGAATACTCTTACACACTTGGAAAATATCACTTTAGGCTCTATGATTCAGAACTTGACTTTCCCACTATTTCAAGGCATTATAATGTTCACCATTTCACTATGAATAAATTATTATATTATGGTTTTAATAAAAATACTAATTTTGATAACCCATACACATGATTCACATATAGAATATGAAAGGAAATAGTGAACCCTAATAGGTGTCGATGGAATTTATATAAAAGAATCAATATTTTTTACATGACACTAGTGGTATAATCAGGACACTAGCATGAAAACTAAAATAAATAGGGTGATACAAGTGTCAAGATTGGTAGAAATAAAATATTTAGAATTTGACAACTAGATCCAAATATTCAGACAATCCATTCATACACTTGCACTACTTATATGTACCTGCATATAAATATATAAGCTAAGTATAATTTCTCCTTTGCATTTTTATTATCATAGCATTACATGTTATAATTTATATATTTAGTATATTCTTATATTTTATATATCTTATCATAATATCAATAGAATATAAATTCATTTAATTGGCACACTTTTTAGATTATCTTACTCCTTGTCTGACTAGGATACTCCCTCATGTTAATATTTATTTCCAAAAAGATTTAAACAATTGGTGAACCTAACCTCTAAGTCATCTAATGAAAATCCTAACTTTCCCTAGGGTTTTTATCCTTTTAAGGTTTCTACTTGATGTATTTATTCATTTATATTCTATTATTTATATAAAACCTTAGTTTAGTCCTAGAATAGGTTGTGTTCTTATTAAAAATCTTTAACTTCTCCTTCAACCAACTAAAATAACTCAAGTTAATATCATGTCAAATTATACTAATAATGAGAGTGCCAGTAATGATAATGAGAAAAATACTATTTTTTTTATATAGGATGAATCTAATCATGAGGATAATGAAACACAAAAAAATAATGAACATGAATAAGTATATCAAGAGTAAGTTAAATCTATTGCTTTATTTTGAGAGTGAATTTGATAGAATATTGAATATCTCCTTAAGATCCTTAATACTATACTATAAACTAAAAAAATAAAATATGTTAGTGAACAACTTGAACTCTATATTGATATAAATATTAGGGCTACTAGATATGTCTATCACACATCACTCCCAATATCGCTTCCTTTGGGCACAAAATTTGATCTTACGTCTAGTGGGGGCACATGATATGTTTTCAAACCATTATTCCCCTAAGATCAAATAAATATTATAAAATCCTCCATGGGAACAATTAATGATTCAACTCAATTATCAATTTCAATTCATATATCAACATAAAAGTTTACATCCCATTTGGTGACATCCCAAAATCAAATCTCAATCCAAATGGGTCTACTGTTAAAAATATTCTCTAAGTTATTTAAAATTTGGAAGCTAAGATTACCAACATTGAGAAAAATGATTCAAAATCATCTCATGCTATTAATTCACAAGACGTATTACATAATATTCTTACACCTGAGATATATTTGTACCCTTTTCCAACTAGTTTTGTTGTACCCAAGTTCACACTTTATGATAGAAAGGGTAATTACAAACATCATCTTTGATATTTCTATGCAACATGCCTTGAATATGATTCCAATGATAAAATTTTGACCAAATTATTTCCAATAAGTCTAAAATATTATGCTTTAATATTATTCTACGATATACTAATACAATCAATAAGAGCATTCATGCCTCTAAAATATGAATTTATAGCACATTTTCTCTTAATATTATTGAAAATATGTCATATTCATAAATTTAAAATATCAAGAAAATAACTAATGAGCCTATCAATGAATATGTTTTAAGGTATAAAACAATGTTAGATAAAATAACAAATCCAATAGGAGATAAAGAACTTCAATATATATTTAAGAAAAGCTTGCTTTCCCCATTGCATGAATCTATTGCCTTCAAAATTTTTAAATCTATTGATGACTTATACCATATTGTTCGATATTGATAAATGAAACTTTTTATATTGAAAAAGATTAATTATGTAGCAAACACACTAACTACATTTAATACTAGGTTTCATATCAATCCAAGTTATAAGGTTAAACTTACTGAGGCTAACAATGAATAAAAAAATAGTTAATATTGTGTCACAATATCTTAATTGACTCATCTTATCCAATGCACCTAAGATATAACCCAATGAGCATCCCTTAGATGGGATCATTGAATAGCCCTTTATTTCTTAAAACATTTAAAAAATTCAAAAAAATCAAATAATCAAGAAAATATAAAAACATTCAAATAAAGAATAAATGCAAAAATATTTAGAATTTCACATGTTTACTAGCTTTTATATATGTTGTTTACTTTATGTTATCAGATAACATATAATTTATACACACACATATGTTTCATAGGTAATTGAGTGTGATACATGCACATGTAGATGTTGGTCCTTTTATCTTCTCACATGACACACTACATTAGGTACATCTCACTTATATTTATCATGATTGATACATGTTATATTATTTTATGATCATTTTAAGTAATCATGTTGAGTTTATATACTAATGATTACACATGCCTATAATCATGCTACTATATTATACAATGTACTTGATATTATATTTAACATGACATTTTATTAACACATATATGTAGCGACTAGTATGACATGTTTATGTTAGTTATATTTCATCTTATCACATGGCTTACTTATGTGTATTACTTGTTTGCTTCCTTATGTTTATTGTGGAAAATTTTAATATGTTCATTATTTTTTGGACCTAGTTCCCTATGTGTTGATTGTTTCTTTGGTGCATGGACATTTGAACATGTCCTTCTAATGAAAGTGTGGAATTTGAACATGCCCCTTGTTTATAGTCTCCTTAGACCCACCTTTTCATGATATTTAGTGTTCTTGTGTGTGCACTTGATTTTTTATGGATTTTGTTACTTGTAGACATTTCCATGATCCATATCATGCATCTTAGGGATTATTATGATTTGATACTATGGGATTCATTGATACATATAATTAGACATGATACTATTATACGATTCATTAATACATGATTGATACAAATATAACATGGTTATCTTATCTTTTTGAGATAAGGTGACTATCAATTTTCATTCCCATCACCTCAAAAAGGGGGGCATATTAGTGGGGGAATGTCATATAGACATGAGTCCACATAAATATAGTTGATATAATTGGAATAATTTGATATAGTTTATATGATTTAGATATATGCTTATGACAAAATCTTATACATTTGGCACATATTTGGGATAAAGTTTTTCATATTTTTAGCACTTATTGTACAAATTTTACATGTTAGATGCTAAAATTTTATTGATACTTTATATTGAGACACATTTTAGGTACATATTCCATGAAAATGCATCAAATTACATATAAATTATTCAAAACATACCAATATTCATGCATCAACCTCACCAATAAACACGGATTGAGATTTTATCTATTGTAACAATTGGCTTACTTGAGTAATACGATCAAAATTTTTCACCCTCAATTTACTTGGCACTAATTATATTATTGTGGTTTGATATGGTTACACCATTTGAATCAGGTGAGATTGGCTATATTTTCTAGATTAGATAAATTATGTTTACATGTGGTTTGTGTTATAGCCCAAATTTTCACCCTTGAAAGATTTTTCAAGCCTTCTAAATTTGGGATAAAATGGATGAAATCATAGGCTATTGGTGACCTTTAGGTGGATTGAATATCTAGGTTAATGGGATACTTCCCCTTGATATATAACTTAGGCTCATTCACTAATATAACAACTTGCTAGGAAAAGAGAGAGAGAAAACTTATTCTAATGGAGGCGATGAACCAAATAAGTTGACCACTACCAAATATATGAATCTATGTATAAAACATGAGAATAACATGAATAAACATTAGGATGGAGGTGATGCACCAAATAAGTTGACCACTACCAAATATATGAATCTATGTATCAACCATGAGAATAACATGAATAAACATTACTCCTAATCTACCTGTCTACCTAAACACTTCATATGAAGGTTGTGAAAGATGTTTGGGCTAGGATGACTAGTCAAGAGGTCATAAAATGACATGAGTAGACAACTCACTCAACCTTTAACACTTCACTTAAACACTTAATATAACATATAAAGAAGATTTAAAATTGAATACAAATTTTAAAAAAGGACAACATGCCAAGAAATCTAAGCTAATCACTTGACAAGATCAACTAGTCATGTACACACATTAAAACTAGTCAAAGGAAGAGGTAAACCTAGAAGTTTATCATTGATCAAAGGATTGAAAATGTGTAGGGATTCACCATACCTAGGTGGAGGATACATACATAACCTATCAAGGTTGAATTTATATAAAAGTGAGAGAATAAGAGAGAAGGGCATAAGAGAGAGAGATTAGTGCCCAAAATTGCATAAAAGCAATTGAGCCATTGTCAAGTGTAAATGCCTAAGTCTAGCTCAAGTTGAGTATCAAAGCCTAAGTCCTTAACCATATTCCTATTTTTTAGTGTTCCTTTGAAAGGTCAAGTTCATGTTAAATAAACTAAGTGTTAATTTTGTCTTTACTTAGTGTGAAATAGCCTTATTTGTTTCAGGAAAAATGTTCACACAAATATTCTGAAGGCTTATTTATTTCAGACATTTTTCCCACAAAAAAAGTTTGAAGGGCCATATTATTTCAAGAATTTTGTCTGCACAAAAAATATAAAGGGTTATTTCCTTTAGGCATTTTTTTAACACAAAAATCCTGATAAAATTCTAAAATTTTAAGAAAAATTTAAAGTTTATATGTTTTAGGGAAATTGTTTTGGACATTTTGCCTAAAATAATTGTCCCAAAAAAAATCCCAAAATAGGAATGTCATGGAAATTTTTTACAAAATAATTATTTCAAAGAACAAAAGACCAAATGAAGCCAAAACATAGTGGATCAATTATCTTGAAGACCAAGTTGCTGAAAAATAGGAATGCCATGGACATAATGTCTATAGATATTCTTTCAAAGACCAAAAGGCCGAATGAAGCCAAAATAAAATGAAGAAATTATCCTAAAGACCAAGTTGATTTAAGATATAAATGATAAAGATAGAAGTCCTGATGACCAAAATATCTAAGAGCCCCATGAGAGTGACAAGTGTCACCATCTTGATGGGTTGCCTAATGATCCAATAGCACACATGGGTCAACAAAATCAAAAAAACTCTAGAGGAATGTGAAGAGGACACATGTCAAACTACTGAAAAGTGACCAATTAGTGTCACGATTGCATGAAAATCATTGATGATCATATGGATGAAAAATTAAGCTTAGCCATCATATATTAGGGCTTAAATTTGATGGGCATCCATCCATAAAAAAATGTTCATAAGAATGTTAAGTGATATGTGTGCGAATGCTAAAATTAAACATGATGATTATCCATTGGGGATTAAATTTGATGGTCATATTCCCATCAAAGACATTCACACAAACATAAAATTATGGGAATGTGGGCATCAAATTTAAGCCATTGTAGATAACTAGTGGAATTTGATCCATAACAAACAAGATCGATGGTCCACATTAAGATCGATGGTGCAAGTGAGTTCTAGCTTGTTAAATATTTGAATTGAGTAAGAAGCTACCATGTGGTGAAATAATAATATATAGGGTCAAGATTAAATGATTAGAGTGTATAAAGCCTATAGATTCTCCAAGTGGCATGATCTTAGGGCTCACAATAAAAGCTAATATTAAGGGGATGCTAAAAAATTATGGGGATACCATGTGGCACTCTCACATTCAACATGCATTCAAGGATGTGGAATTGCCACATAGAAAGGTGGACATTTCAATAGATCTCAAGGCAAAATGTGATAGCCTGTGAACCTTCTAAGGATGACTAAGTGTCCTTTAATAATTTAGGATGGCTAGAGTTTGTGATGATAGATGGTAGTTTGGACAAGTTTGAAGTGAAGAGCTATATTGATGAATAAGAATCTCAATTACATATGAAGATGAGTAATATTGAGGATAGTTTAAAATAAATATATTCATGAGAAAAGTGACATGGTGATGCCATATAGGCATGCATGTCATATTTAAAGACCCCATGCAAGGTAGTTAGCAAGGATTTCACCACTAATAGTAGATTAATAATTTGCAACTTACAAATTTGTGAGAGGGTCCCAAATTTTCCCAAATAGGTCAAAGGTTAAAAATAATTCATTTATGAATTAAAAAATGAAAGGTGTAAAATGCAAAATATGAAAAGGCAAGTTGGATCCAAAAGGGTAAAAGGGTCAAAATATCCTGAGTATTTTACATTTTTTATTTTTGTGCTTGTTCAATCTCCTCCATAGAGGGAAATTGTAGGTTTGAAAATCCAAGGTGGGCCACCCAAAGAATATCATTGAAAGGTACATGAATCCAAAATATTCCCATGAAATCATTGCAAGAGGAGGTTGTTCCATGGCATGCATAAAGGGAAGGGCAGCTATCAAAGAGGTTTAAACTATGCAAGTAAGTGGTCCAGGGTATATTTAGGTAGTTACACATAAATACAAATGGTTCATTTATCCTTACGCATGAATTTTCTCCTTTCAAATCATTTTAAATATTTTTTAACCAAGAAAATCAAGGGGTTTGTTGTAAATCTTCATCATTCCTTGTAAAGGTAGTTGTGAAAATAATTTTCCTTACAAATACATGAAGATCCCAGGCATGACAAAGGATTTGTTCTAGATAGGACCATCTTGGTGGGACTTTGGAAATTATAGATTTGAAAAGGATTGAAAATATATAAATAGAAGGCTTGTCTTCTATTCAAGGGGTTGGTTGGCCATTGCGTTGGTCATTGTGTTGTCTATTGTTGGTCTTTATTTTCCTAAGTATAGGATCTTTCAATTTTTGGGATCATTATTGTGTGAATTTTATATCTTTTTCTAAGGTGGTTAAAACTATACAAACATTATCAAGCTCTGAGAGCATATCTATATTTATCCTCTGTCTAACATGTATCAAATCCTCCATGTTTGTCCCCATGGAAGCATTTTGAAACATTGGTGTATGTAATATTTTATTTCAAGTTATAGGAAAATACATGTGGTTTTTTTATTGTATTCTATTAATGAAATACAATAATGTGTTTTACAATATCTATTGATTGGATATTTGGGTTTGTGTTCATTATTGGTTATCATTTTGAGCATGTGTTAGGGTTATAAATCCCTTTTTATAGTTATATTTGGAACTATGTTGTTGAATATCTTTTAAGGACATCCTAGGTTCATGAATTTAGTAAGAGAAAGTATTTGAGATTCTAGTCTTAGTGTATGTTCTAAGGTTTCATAGATCATTTGGGCATTTGCATTCTATTGGTACCAATATATGCAAAGTTATCCTTGTAGTTTTTTTGGCTTGAATTTTAGTTTTCTTACATATTTACAATAAGTGATGTCATGTATGTTGAAAGAATCCCTAGTATTTGAAAAAGTAGATACCAACACACCACCACACCCTTCCTCTTTATTATTATCAGACTATCCTAGTCTATCCTACCCTACAAGTAATACACCCTTTACATATCTTAAGTGTTATTTGCTTATAAATGCATAAACATTGCACACTTAACATGTGTCTACATTTTGTGCTTTAAATCCTCATATTTTAGTATTTTATTCATCCCCTTTGTCGTTTAAAATTATCTAGAATGAAGGTTACAATCATTTTCAAATCTATCTTCAATAGCTTGTATATGACATAGAGCATTTATTCATTCTATGTGACAACCCTTCCCAAGTGGAGTGAATGAGTTTGGTTGTGCCTTGGTCATATTTGTGACTTCTTTGTGCTAAAAATTCCCATGGAGTTTGAATTATAGAATCTCTCCATGTGAGGAAGATACCCCATAGGTCCTCTCACCTTGGTTTAGGTAGAGCTAGAATTAACAGGGAGTTGACCATACCCTTTTGAGGTGCCTCTTAGTCATTTTATATATTTGGTCTAAACTTGATGCCAAACCCTTCATTAACTACAATGACATACTAACAACTTTTTAATCATTGGTTGCAATTTTATTCAAGTGTGCAAGGTTGAGAATATGAGGTGTAAAACTGGGAACCAACACTTTACTAGAACCTTACTAGGGACACTTTTTGTCACCCATATTGTCAGGGACTCTTGCAGAGAGATGGTTATTAAAATCAGGTTTGAAAAAGTTCTTTGCCTATATTTTCTACAAGTAATCTCAGCGATGTTTTCAAACAAGTTTATTCATATTATTTAATATGTTTGAAAGCTAGGGTTATTTAAACTTTCTTTCACTATCTTGGACATTAACACCATTTCAATCCACTGGGGATGTGCCAAGAACTTAGATATTTGATAACTAACATTTGCTAAGTTTATTGTAAAGAGCTATAAATTTGTCATGTTTTGAGGTTATTTTCACTTTTTGAATATGAATCTAAAATTTCATTGTCTTTCCTTTCATACATCATCACTGCTTTTAGCAAGATATGGTTTCATTATGTATCACTATAAGTTTATAAATGGTTATACTTTATAAGTTTGGTTGTAGTGGAGACTCTAAAAAATCATTTGTTTCAAAGAAAGATCAGTTCCCACTTCAAATATCTTTAGCTTTGAGAGATATTTTGATTAAAAAGCTAGAAGAAGGACTGAGGTCATCTTTCAAAGGTGACTCATCTAAGAAACCTATTTTTCCCTTAAGTATTCATTAAAAAAGGAAGCAAACAAGTTTGGAGGCATGTTGAAAAGCATATTGCAACTACAAAGGACTATTTAGGCTATCAATATTTTGGTAGGTCCAATATTTTGTTTGTTGAACTTATTATTATTATAGATTATTATATTTATTTTAACTATTTAAAATCATACAATCCAATTTATTATCTAGTTCCTTCTCAACCAGTTGAATCCCCTCCTAAGTTTGATCCTATAAGTCCACCTTGTTTACCCACTCACATCCCTTTGCCATTTGTTCCTAAACCTACCCTTAAACTAATAATGAGGCATAGGGATCAAGATGAGAATGAACATCCTGCATTACATGTTCCAAAATTTAGGGCTATAAATTTTGATGAAATGGTAGACTATCCCAATAAGGTCTCGAATGAAGCAAGGAAATGCCTTCCAAAATTCCAAGGGAACAATGTAGTTAGTGGTGATTACCATTTGAGGGCTTTTCACAATATCATTGAAGACTATGAGGTTGAGTGTGAGGATGTGTGCATTAAATTTTTAATGCACATGCTGGAGGAAGATGCTCATGAATGGTTCAATTCTCTTCCCAGTGGATGCATTGATTCATGGGAAGAAATGAGGAATGTTTTCAAAATTTAGTATGGTAATAGAGTTGATCTGAGGTTCCTTTTGGTTGAATTTGAAAAGATCAAGAAGAACCTGAGTGACTGTGTTTAAGACTTCAACACATGATTCAACAAAGTTATGATGTGATTTCCTAAAAACATAAGGCCTATTGATATAATGTACTTGATAAAGTATTATGATGCCTTTGAAAAGAATGTTGTGTATTACTTAAGGGACAAGGCTCTGAGTAACTTATGATTGGAATTCAATATGGCCATCCAAATTGAGAATAACATAAAGGCTATGGGTAATCCCATGAATAAGCAAACTGATGTAAAATTGGTCAATGCAAAAAAAAACATAGTCCACTAAGATAACCAACCTTGAGGAAACTGTGAAGACTTTGGACACTCCTATTAAAGAGATGTCCTACAAGCTAACTATAGCTGAGAAGGAGTTACCTCATGGGTCTAAAAGTCATGAGAGAGATCTAGATATAAATCAAGCATAGAAGAGGCCTACACATGATGATAAAAATTAGAGTAGAGGGGTTGTCAAAAGGGTTCTTAATCAATTACATCCCAAGGTAAATTCTATGAATTTTGATTTTGACATTGATTAGTACGACAAGCACTTTCATTCACATCCCCCCTATGATACAAATAAACCAAGTGATGAAGATGTGGATGATCTTGATTCTACATTTGATGATGATGATGATGATGATGATATTTTTACGTTCAATTATCAAGTCTTCCAATGTAAGTTTTCTACTTCCATGAAAATGATGAATGGTACTACTATCGATCAGTTTTGTAGTATAGTATAGAAGGTATGTGTCTCAACATATGAATTTTCTTGTGATGATATTATAACAAAAGTAAATGAGTTACCCAATCATGATGTAATCAAAGATTTGAAGTGTGATTTAAAATAAATGTTATACATGGATGTAGCATTAGGTAGCTCCATTGGGAATATGGAATTGTTGAGCTACCAATTTTTCTTGATACTAGTTTTGACAATGAAGATGCTATTTAAAAGATGTAATTTGATGAAAATGAGGTTGTCCTTTATGCCCCTTAGGATGAAATATTTTAGTTTTCTTTTAAGCAGTACTTTAAGTGCACTAATGACTTTACTGATCTAGAATCACTCTAGCTTGGTACTTGTCTAATTATAGTTGAGAAATAGGTTTATTTACAACTACTAAAAAGGTACCAAGATCTTTTAGAATGGTATTATCTAGATTTGAGATCATGTAAAGAGGATCTATTTCAACTTTTCATCTTATCATAACCTGGTAGCAATAACTTTAGGCAATTGTAAAAATTGGTTTACTTCATCTTGGCCACCAAGCTACTAGAAAAGTTAAAGAGATTAAGGGATGACAAAATTTTAGAGTTGCCAATCAATGCAAAACTTTTAAAAAATTTCCTCAATTGAGATTGCAACTATGTACATAGTGTATATTTTTAATGCTTTTTTATTCTATTGCTTTATTGCTCCTCTACTTTAAGCCTTGTTTGTATAGTTTTTTTAAATTTTTTTAATCATGTGTTCAGTTTCAGATCTTCTTGATCTATTTTTGTTAGTTTACCATGTTTTGTTGATCCTTCATGAGTGTTACTAATAAATTTATAAGTGTTGACTCTGTGACCCAATTGATTGGCACTTGGTCTTATGTTTTGGGGTTCTTTGCACACCCACAAGGGGTATGCATCCCCAGGCAAGAACCAATGTTAGTGCCCAAAATTGCATTAAAAAAATTGAGCCCTTGTCAAGTATAAATGCCTAAGTCCATCTTGTGTCATATCAAAGCCTAATTCCTTAGACATATTCCTATTTTATAGTGTTCCTTTGAAAGGTCAAGTTCATGTTAAATCGACTAAGTTTAAATTTTGTCTTTACTTTTTTTGAAATAGCCCTATTTATTTTATGAAAAATGTTTGCGTAAATATTCTGAAGGCTTATTTCTTTCAGACCTTTTGCCCATGTAAAAAGTTAGAAGGGCCATATTATTTTGGATATTTTGTCCACATAAAAAGTTCAAAGGGATATTTACTTCAGGCATTTTGTCTACATAAAAATCTTGATAAAATTTTATTTTTTTGGGAAAATGTAAATTTCATATGTTTTGGGGAAGTCATTTCAAACATTTTGTCTAAAACAATCATTCTAACAAAAGGCCCAAAAATAAGAATTCCACAGACAAAATGTTTGAAATAATTATTCTAAAGACCAAAAGGTTAAATGAAGCCAAAAAATAATAGAGAAATTATCCCAAAGACCAAGTTACTACAAAAAAGGAATGCCATAGACAAAATGTTTAAAACAATTCTTTCAAAGAATAAAACGCTGAATGAAGCCAAAATGCAGTGGATAAATTATCCCAAAAACCAAGTTGCTGTAAGATATAAATGCTGAAGATAGAAGTATCGATGACCAAAATCACCAAGAATCCTATGAGAGTGACAAGTTTCACCATCTCAATGGGTTTCCTAATGATACAACAGCATGTAGGGGTCAATAAAGTCAAATAACCTCTAGAGGAATGTGAAGAGGACACATGTCAAACTCTTAATAAGTGATTAAGTAGTATGATGACTATATGAATGTCATTGACAGTCATGTGGATGTTAAAATAAAGCTCAACCATTATACATTAGGGAGTATATTTGATGATTTGATACCCATAAAAAATGTTCACATATATGTCAATTGAAAGGTGTGTGAATGTCAAAATTAAGATCGATGATTATCCACTGAGGCTTAAATTTGATGATCATGTACTCATCAAAGATGTTTATGTGAACATCAAATGATGGGCACACAAACATCAAATTTAAGCCTTAGTAGCTAACTTGTGGTGTTTTATCTATGGTAAATGAGATTGATGATCCACGTTTGATCGTGCAAATCAAGATTGATGGTACAAGTGAGAGCTAACTTGTCAAAGATTTAGCTCGAGTAAGAAGCTACCATATGGTGAAAAAATACTAGAAAAGGCTAAGACTTAATAATTAGAGTGACAAAGCCCATGGATTCTCTAGGTGGCATGATCTCTAGGCTAGCAATAAAATCTAATATTAAAGGGATGCTAAGAACTAGTGGGGATGCCATGTGGCATGCTCGCATTCATACACATACAAGGATATGAAATTGCCACATAGGAAGGTGGAAATTTTAATGTATCTCAAGATAAAATTTGGTAGCCTATGAACATTCTAAAGATGACCAAGTGTCCTTTGACAATTATAGAAGGATAGAGTTTGTGTTGATAGATGGTAGTTTTGACAAGTTTGCAGTGAAGTGGTCTATTGATGAACAAGAAGCTCAACTACATATAAAAACAAGTAATGTTGATGTCAGTTTAAAGCAAATATATTCATGAGAAGAGTGATATGGTGATGACACATATGTATGCACATCATATTCAAAGACCCTATGTAAGGTAGTTAGTAGGATTTCACTATTAATAACTTGACAATTTGAAAATTGTAAATTTGTGAGAGGTCCCATATTTACCTAAATAGGTCAAATGTTAAAAATAATGAATTTATGAATTAAAAAATGAAAGGTGAGAAATTTTAAATAATAAAAGGCAAGTTGGATCTAAAAGGGTAAAAGGGTCAAAATAGCCTAAGTCTTTTGCATTTTTATCATTGTGTTTGTCCAAGCTCCTCCATGGAAGAAAAGAATAGGCTTGTAAATCCAAGGTGGGCCACCCAAAGAAGATCATTCAAAGTTCCATGGATCTAGAATATTCCCATGAAATAATTACAAAAGCAGGTTGTTCCATGGCATACATAAACGGAAGGGCAGCTTTCCAAGAGGTTCTAACTATACAAACAAGTGGTCCAGGGCATCTTCAAGTAGTTCCATATAAATAAAAATGGTTCATTTTCCCTTCACCATGAATATTATCCTTCCAACTTGTTTTAAAGCATTTACAACTAAGAAAATCAAGGGGTTTGTTACAAACATCTATCATTCCTTGTAAAGGTATTTGCAATAATCAATTTCCTTGTAAATACATGAATATTCTAGGCATGCCAAAGGATTTGTTCTAGTTAGGAGAATCTTGGAAGGACTTTGGTAATTTTAGATTTGAAAAGGATTGAAAATATATAAATATAAGGCTTGTATTCTATTTAAGGGGTTGGTTAGCTATTGGGTTGGCTATTTTTGGTCTTTGTTTTCTTAACTATAGGTTATTTCAAAATTTAGGATCACTGCTATGTGTATTTTATCTCTCTTGCTAAGGTAGTTGTATTTTTACAACCATTAACAAACTTTGAGAGTATTTCTATATGTCTCCCCTATCCAACATGGAGAAAATCTACCATGCTTGTTCCCATGGTAGCATTTTCAAACATTGGTGTATGTAAGATTTTATTTCAAGTTAAGGGAAAATATTTGTTATTTATTGTATCTTATTAATGAAATGCAATAATGTGTTTTACATGTTCTATTGATTGGATATTTGGGCTTGTGTTCATTACTAATTGTTATTTTGAGCATGTGCTTAGGTTGTAAATCCCTTTTTGTAGTTATATTTGGAAATATGTTGTTGAATACCTTTTAAGGGCACCCTAAGTTCATGAATTTAGTAGGAGAAAGTATTTGAGATTCTAGTTTTAGTGTATGTTCTAGGGTTTTAGGGATCATTTGGGCATTTGAATCCTATTGGCACCAATGGATGCAAAGTTATCTTTGTAGTTTTCATAGATTGCATTTTATTTTTCTTACATATTTGTAATAAGTGATGTCATGTATGTTGAAAGAATCCCTACTATTTAAAAAATTACTAGCACACCACCATGCCCTTCTTCTTTATTATTATTAAACTATCCGACCCTATCCTATACTACAAGTAATACACACTTTTCATAGCTTAAGTGTTATTTTACTTTAGATGTATAAACATTTCACACTTAACATGTGTCTACATTTTGTGCATTAAATCCTTGCTTTGTAGTCTTTTATTCAACCCTTTTATTGTTGAAAATTCTTTAGAATGAATGTTTAATTCACTTTTAAATCTATCTTTAGTAGCTTATATATGACATAGTGTATTTGTTAATTCTATGTGAAAACCCTTCCCAAGTGGAGTAAATGAGTTTGGTTGTGCCCTAGTCATATCTGTGGCTTATTTGTGCTAAAAATACCCATGGAGGTTAAATTGTAAAATCTCTCCATGTGAGCAAGCTACCCCATAGGTCCTCTCACCTTGGTTCAGGTAGAGCTAGAAGTAGTATGGAGCTAACCATACCTTTTTAAATGCTTCTTAGTCATTTTTTACATTTTGTCTAATATTGATGCCAAACCCTTCCCCAAATACAATGACATATTAGTGGGTTTTCCATCAGTGCTTGCCATTTTCTTCAAGTGTGCAAGGCCAAGTGTAGGAGGCATATAACCAAGAATCAATAGGTTAGAATCAAGAAAGGATTTTTAAAACTTTATTATTATGTCCTTAATACCATGTTTTTATCTCTTTTAGATGTTTTTTCTCCCAAACGGCATGGGCATTTTTGTCTTGTCCCAATGAGTCATCACTTAAGGTGTTAAACTATCTTTATCTTCTTGAAACTATTTCTAGGAATTTTGATATATCATGACACTTTACACACTTATAATATTTAGTTATGAAATACATATGATTCCATTAAGTCCTTATAGTAGCTTATGGTCTTGTTGATACTTACATATGCTTCTCATGTTACTAATCTTCTATGCCAAACTTGGCTTGCACATTGATCTCTCAATCTAACATGTAACACTCCCAATAATTGTCCATGATTAGATACATTTTAAAGTGAATTTTAGACTTATATTTCAATATTATCAATATTTTACCTCTGCAACTCCTTTGGTTATACTTGTAACCCACTCTTCATATGATTGAAACTTACTTTTGAGTTATTCAAGCTACTCAAGCCTAATATCTTAGATTTATCACCTATTATACTATTATAAACATCTCACAAGGGTATTGAATGTATTTCCATAGACCTTCATAAACTTAGGTCCATTATCCTTCCTCCATTAGTTTGAGATCTTATCACATATCAAACCCCTACAAATAAGATTGTAATAGGCCTCTCTAGACCATTTTATTACCTAAGTTATTATATACGTGATAATGTCAATCACCATAGTTTACCATGGGAGTCAAAGATGTTAGTTAGTTATTTATAAGGGTAAACCAAGTGCATTTAATTCAATATAATGGCTCTTTTATCCATTGGGTCACTTCTTGCCTTCTAGGTAGCTCAAAACCTGTTTCAATCCTTAAAGATTATTCATAGAGCTCAAGGATATAATTGTATTATTAATTCCACAAGTGTAAAGTACACTAGGGTTCCCAAATCTCCTTAGGATCCAAATGTAACATGTAATCTCTCCATATTGTACTGAGCAAGAAAAGGTAGCCTCTTGGGTAGAAAAATTGTATTCTAAAATTGATAAGGATGTTTTGGTTTAGAAATGCCATTTTGATGAATGAGTCAAGTTAAAATTAACTTATTTATATCTAAAATAACTTAAATTAAGTATATAAAACATATTTTAATGACTTCAACTCCACTTGTCTTTGAAACCTACCTTAGTTCCATTGTTAGGGTTTTTAGGCCAAGAGACTTGTCTAGCCCTAATAAGCTTTTCCTGATAATTTCCTTTCTCAGTGGATATAAAACCTATAAATTCATCTTGAAACACTTCATACACAATATTTATAACCTTTAATAATAAATATGTTTTGAAAACAAGCTCTTGTAATGCTTTAAACATAGGCCTCCATGGTCTTTGTTTAATGTCTTAACTGAGCTATCAAGAATCCTCTTGTTTGTATGGTTTTATCATTATTATACATATAGATACATCTCTAAACTACACTAAGTTTAAATTTTTTTGAGGTCTCTATTTAGGATCTATAAAGTTATTTAGAGACATTTATATCATTCACCTTCATGACTTCACATACCACTATCTTACTTGTAGGCATGTGTGTGTATTGTTAAAGCTTACTACAGTTAAACATACATTTCAAGCTTGAATTTGATTCTAGTGACCCTAAAATTTTTATGGAGGTCATTTCATCCTTTGAAATTGATCCTTATATGATTTTATCTTTCCCAAGGACTTTTATCTTTCAAATAAAATAGGAATTTCTCCCATGAAAAAGATATGCCTATGCACATCTATTAAGATTGTGTCACTGGATGGTTTCAAATGAAACTATATGGATCACTCTCTATAATTATTTTTAAGAATTTATTAGGTTTCAAGTGATCCCATATAATTTTTACATTCATATAAACCCAAATTTCCTTATGCAAAACATTACATCTTCTTTTATGACATTTGAAGGTAAATTTGCATCTCTCAAGTAAGACTCATTGTAGGTGATAGTGGGGATAAGATATTTATAGGAATCCATCAATTGATGATGAGATCAAAATAAATATGAATATATGTAATATTAATTCACTAGTAATTCATTAACCTCAAGATGGATTCAATTCTCATCCATCAAGACTAATCTTTCACTGTCCTTAACCAACAAGCCGCCTTCATGCATAGGTCTATATGTGTCATCTTTGGTTTTTTACATAATTTTTTTCATTGAAAATTTGATACAAATAAGTTATATTAGAATAATTTTTATGATTATATTGACCCTATATGTCACTTGAACCTCATATTACAATGCAATATAATTACATTTCTTTTGAAAATGAGACCTACAAGTCTGTAGACCTATAAATTTGCATTTTCTTGATGTAATCATTCCATAAGGCTTGTTGATGATCTAAAAAACCTTGGAAACACTCATAAAATTTATTATTACACATATTAATAAGTTTTTACCTTAAAAAAACTTTGATAATATGGGGCTAGACCATCTCAAATCACTTTTGTGCAGGCAACCATATTCATAATCCAAAAATAAAGCTATTGTATGTTATTTGGAGAGAGTGGTGTTAGAATGAGCATGGAGAGTAATTAATGGAGATATATTAATTTAGGTGGAATTAAATATGATATATAATCCTTATAAACACACCTCTATCTATTAATAACCTTGAACTACTAAGAAACCATGATCAACAACCTACAAAACTATCTTGTGGAGATATTTTGCTCATATCCTAATGCCACACGTGTTGATATTGGTGAATTAAAGTGTAATATGGTTATTATAACCTTTTATTATCCTTTATAATTGATATCATGCTTTAAAAAGTCCATCCATGTAATAAAAATTGGTCAAAACTGAGCCATTAGGGTTTTGTACCTCTTTTAAGCACCTTAACTCCTTAGAAATTATTTATAAAGTTCAGGGTCTAAAAAAAATAACCAATTAAAATAAATTAGAGGTCAATAGGGTATATATATCTCATCAAGATATTGGGATATATCTCCATTTGTATGGCCTATACTATTCACATGAAAATAGCCCTTGTGAGCTTAAAAGGAGGTCAATGGAGTTTCTGAAGTAAATTCTAGAATCTCTAGACTTGTGCAAGTTTGTAAATAATGGATATGGATTGGAGAAGATGAAGAGACACTCTTGAAAAATTTTCACCTGAAAATGGATCTCCCAAGTCTATAAAAGTGCTTATAACTACCATTTTGGAGGATAAACTTGCAAAACTGACATCATCTGACATTCTTAACATGTGTGGCTATTAGATAACTTCGCTAAGAACCTTAGAAAGTGCATTTTTATGGGTAATTTCATCTTGGTAGATTTTAAATACATTTTATTTGACCAAAATCACCTTTCTTTTACATAACACTTAAAGAATACAAAATAACCATAACTTCTCCAAACCAACATGAAATGTTTATACATGTTGATTAAAGGGTAAAGTGACTTTGAATAGAAACCCAAGGACTTATGTCACATTTTGACCAAGCTTCATTACACCATGGAATGACTATAATATTCTAAGATAAAGACAAAGTATTACCTTAATATTTTCTAATAAGACTTTAGAAAGACCCTTTGAGGACCACATAAGGCATAAAATGGTTATGCACAAGAATATAAGACATGACAAGGAAAGATTTTTTATAAAGGGTTGACCTTTTGATCTTGGGGTCAAAATTGGTAAAAGGTTGTATAAATAATCCTTAGACTAGATTGGAGGCATGATCACCCTCCAATTCCCCTATTCACATCTCCAAGGTTTAGTTGTGAACCTCTCTCTAATTTTTCAAGTAGGAAGCATCATTACTGTTGACCAAATTTTGGCCCTTCAGGGCAAAATTGGACACCCATTTTTACAAAAAATGTCTGAGTCTATACCTTTTCCCAAGTCTAATATGTAAGTTTTATTTTGAATAAGTGTTCTTATACAAAGCTAAAGTCTTTTACATATAAAAAACCCAAGTGTTTTCCTTTTGAAAGCTTTGTTCTTTAGTCTTTTGGCTAAGTCCTTTGCAATAAATTCTTTCAAGTTTTTATTCTAAGCCTTTATCAAATTCTTTCATAATTTTTGTCTGAGGCTTTTTCCTTAAGTGTATTTCTTTTGGTCTTTCATTTTGTGGTATTCTTTCAAAAAAATTGCCTGAGGTAACTTTTTCTGAAGGGTATGTTCAACTTTCTCGAAGAGTATCATTCTTGCAAGAAATGGACCACTTAACTTTCCC
The DNA here is from genome assembly GCA_037957365.1 of Torreya grandis. NCBI lineage: Eukaryota > Viridiplantae > Streptophyta > Pinopsida > Cupressales > Taxaceae > Torreya > Torreya grandis. The sequence continues at coordinate 1,975,970 of JARHVA010002564.1, forward strand.
AAAAGGTACTTTACAAATTCTCTGAAGGGTACTTCAATTTTTCTAAAGGATACTTTACAATATTTCTAATGGGTACATTTGTAACTTTCCTAAAGGGCATCTTATTTGGAAAGTGGACACTTGCATTTCTTTTGAAGGACACTTGCCTTTCCAAAGGGATATTTTCAAAAAATCTGAAGGAAAGATTTATTTTGAACATTTTGTCTGAAAAAATATTTTTGAAGGTCCATAAAAGTATTTCCTAATGGTAGGTGACAAATCTTCAAAAGTAAATTTTTAGGCTAAGTGGACACTTTCAATTTCCCCAAAGGGCATTTCAACTTCTCTAAAGGGACACTTTCAAAAAGTCTCAAAGATTGTTTCATGAGAAGGTGGACCATTTTAGAAAAGCCAAAGGGTATGTTTCCTTTTAAAAAGGACCATTTCCAAAATATTGAAGGACCATTTCCAAAATCTTGAAGGACCATTTCCAAAAGCTGAAGGGCATTTCAACTTTTCTGAAGGGACCAATAAAAAAGGAAACGAACAACCAATGATCTTGAAGGAAAAGACTCAACAAAAAGTATGAGGAAATAAATAGCCATGTACAATTTTTCCAAAAAAAAGGTCCAAAAACAAATGTTTTAAATAAATGCCCAAAGAATGATGGCCTATAACACATCAATTTTAGACTGTAGAGACTAGCTATTGGAATTTCAAAAAGAAAGACTCAGCAAGAATGAGAAGGCATAGATAAATGTAAAAAGTGGAAAATGAAATTGAGGCTTTGTTTTATTTGTAACAAAATGCAACTGAGGCTTTGGTTTAGTTTTGACAAATGTAACTAATTCTATGATGAATTATAACTTGTGCATCTATTTAATTATGACATGGCATAGCTCACCTACTTCTATCCATTGCAAATGTAATTGATCCTTTCAAGATGACACATGTCTCAGTGACCCTTGGACTTCCTTTGATTGCTCTATCTCTCAATGATATATATATTCATCCTATTGGCTCATTTTTGGATTGTTCACTAGTTATGGTGAAACTCTACCTAGATTTATACTTGTAAAACTCTTGTAGAAATAATACAAGTTTTTGCCACTCACATGTTTTACTATTATGTATCAATTCAAATCAGGTTGTTCTTGTTTAGTGAGATTTTATCTTTCCTAACTTGTTATCCTCAATTACCTACCAAATGTACAAAAAGAGTATTGTTATAGGTCCTTATTAGTAATATTTCTTAAGTGCATAGATATTTTAGAAGTGGTTTAAGACTATATTCCTTCTTGGAATTATCTATTTCTCTCTTGGATGTTGAGTGCTTTCTTGAATCTAAGATGTGAAACAATGATGTGACATACACAAAGAGTTATGGGTTTTGTGTGAATGAAGCTTTATTGGTATTTAAGTAGTTTATTTTCAATCAAATTGGGAGGACATTACATATTGGTGCATCACTTGTTTGTTTTCTTAGTTGTTTTTCTTAACCCTTTTCATATACAATTGATAGATTAGAGAGAGCTTGAAAGGTGCATTAAAGAGAGCTAGCCCTTAATCTAGAGATTAATCTCAACAAAATTATAACCAAAAAAAGAGAGATGATTCCATTTTTTCACTTGGATGAGGATAACTGCACCTCTCTTCAAGGGTGCAAATCCAAGCATCAACAATTTTTGGCATGTCTGGTGGGACCTCTCAGTCCTAGAAGATTGTTCAAGAATGGTACTAGTCTTAGAATTGTTGAAGATTGAAAGAAACATCTACATTCAATACCTATAAACTCCATTGAGGAATTCAAGTCTTTGGTTGATGATCAATCCTAATTTCCCTACCAAAGGTGACCACTAGGTCTACTACTAAAGGCATAACCTTTGAGTTTGTGAAATTACTTACATATTCCACCAAAAGGTTCAGGTTTATCAACACTCATCCTTATAAAAGAAATTTTGTGTTTAAATCTTCCAAGTTTGTGTTATATTCCATTCCCAACATTAGTAGTGATCATTCCCAAATGGCTAGAAGATAACCTTTTATGCCTTTCACTGGGGCGTCTCCCTTGCATCTTGCCAATATGATCAAATTACAAGATTTGCCCTCAAAAGTGTCCTATATTTTAGTGAGGATGGTCTAATTACTACCATTAAGCACATTAGGAATATATTAAATCTTTTTAGTATCCATAATATTACCCAATAAAATGTAGCTATTAGGTTATTGGCCTTGTCTTTCAAAGGAAAAGTTTTGGATTGGTATGGGACCCTACCTATAAATACTATTGGCTCATGGGATGAGTTAAGGACCCTATTGACCGATAGGTTTAGGGAAAAGAGTGATCACCTATATTTATCTAAGAAATTTACCACAATAAAGAGGACACCACATGAATTCATGCAAGATTTTAATACTAGGTTTCAAAAACCTTGGGATTTTTCCCAATTCTTGTGAGGCCAACTACAAACTATGCATTTTTGTACTACTTGAAAGCATTGAATAGTGACATTGCCATGATGATTCAATCTATGGGTAGAAACACATTTCTTAATACCTATGAAATATCATAAACTCTAATAATTGTCTTGTCTAAGTGGGAAAGATAGCTCTAAGACCTCCAATGCCACTATTACTCTATTTACATTCTCTTTGTCAAATTACATTGCCCACTTTAGTTCCTTTGCCTGGTCAATAAAAATATGCCATTTCCCCTAAAAATGAAATCCATGAGGTTAAAAAATTTCTTCAAATTTTGAATAATGAATTGGTTACTCTCAAAAAGCAAGAAACCCAAGGGTATAATCTATATCAATCCTATAATCAGTTTAGACAAACAAACATACTTCCTTTTCAAGGCAATGCACAAGGACAAGGCCAAATTAACCATTTAAAGCCTTATCAAAGTTATAATCCTATTGATCCCTTATTTTACAAATCCCTTATCCCCACTTAAAATAATTTGGTCTAAGAATAGCTCAACTATCCACCTTTTGAGCATGGTTAAGAACAAATTGCTTATGCCAATGAGATGCAAAATCAAGGCATCATAAACATCCCAATTTTCAAATTTTGAGATGATAATGCAATTAAATATGGAGAGAAGATAGGTTTATTCTAATTTCACTCTCATGAATCATTTATAGGGTGAGTTTTATGCCATGAATTACATGGGGAATCCAAGTAATCAGAATACTAGTGTTGCCTCCAACACTAGGTCTAAAAAGAGGGCTATTGATGAAGTTGAAGGAACCAATCAAGGATGTGTTTTGAATCATATAGTAGTTTAAATGGGATGTGGGAATTTTTTATCTCCTAAATTAAAATAAATCAAAGGATTCTAAATTTTAGGCTAGTTGCTACAACTCCATCTCTACAAGCTACATCACAAGGTGTTAATGTTCATAAAGAGAACCCCAAGGTGAGTAATCCTTCAATTAATATGGTGGAACAAATAAAGAAGATTCATATGAATATTTCATTATGGGATTCTGTAACATTACTAGGTTATAAAGATATACTTCAAAAGGAATTGCATGGATTGGGTAAATAGGCTAGCCCATCTAGAAATGATAATGTCATTTTGGTCAATGGAACTCAATCCATAGATGGTCAAGTGAAGAAAGATGAGAAGACTCATTATTTTTAACTATATATAATATTTGGTGATTTATTAGTTCATAATTGCATCATAGATAGTGGAGAAAGCACATTAGTTATTCCAAAATGTATAATAGATAAGCTAGGCCTCAAGTATGAGCCAATGACTAAAAGAGTTTTGTAATTGGATGGATAACCAGCCAAGCATTTAGGGGTAGTGAAGGTTTGAATTTGAATCTTCATGATTTTCCTAATTTTTAAGTTCCCCATGATGTGGTAGTATCATATTTACCTCCCTATTTTTCTCTTTTCTTGTCAAGGGACTTTACATCTAAGATAGGTGGATATTTGGTAGCCAATTGGTCCTACATGGTGTTTAGGAAAAAATATGGAACTAAGGTGAAGATTAAGATAGAACCTATTCATAGAAATCACTTGGAACCATATTCAACTAAGGTGAAAAATGTTAACTATGCTATCATTGATGAGGAGGAGCTTCACATTGACCAATCTCCATCATCTTCCCTTGAGGGAGTTTTTGATTTGTTCCTAGATGAGTGGGAATACTACAACTATGAGTATGATCCTTACAAGTTTATTGAATAATCTAGTCTTGGAGTTTATTATATGCATGAGAAGGGATATTTTATGCCTAATTTGATGAATCCAAGTCACGATGTGAATGGATTGTGGTAGCTTTTCTTTGATGGGTCTAGTAGCAAGATGGGGGAAGGTGGTGGTGCTATGTTGGTTTCACCTTTAAAGGAAAGACATTTTTTAGCCTTAAAATTTCAATTCTCATGCACCTGTAATGTGGTAGAGTATGAAGCCCTCATTCATGGTCTTGAATGGACAAGGAAAAGAGGTGTCAAGGAATTGCAAGTGTTTGGTGATAGAAAGCTTATTGTGAATCAAGTTAGAGGGTAGAATTTGACCAAGAATTCCTTGCTCAAATCCTATAAGAATAGAGTTTTGGACCTTGTAGAAGATTTCATGGATTTTAACATCAGATCTATTCCAAGGAACTATAATAAGCATGCTGGTAGGTTAGCATATGTTGGTGCTCAATTTGATGTTCCAAAGGGCATAAAGGAAGATAAAAACCAACCCCATCTAAAGGTGATTATGAGACCATCCATACGAGATAATGTCATGAATTGGTAGGTATTTGATAGTGACCAATAGATAGAAAATTTTCTTTAAGAAGAGGCTAAGTTTTCTTCCAAGAATTAATCTAAACTATATCAATAATATGAAGGGAATATTGTCCAACTGAAGTCTAACAAGATCCCCAAAGGCTTAGTGACTCTTGAAAGAATATTCAATGAAGATGACTAGATCAAGAAGGAGAAGCTAAGCATGTAAACCAAGAAAGAGAACTATGAAAGGATGAAAATATTTAAAGATAATCTAACTACACTTGGGAAGGTCTGCACTAGTCAAGAAAAACATGATTTCATTGAATTATGTAAGGAGCTTAGTGATATTTTTGCATGGGAGTATAGTGATTTGAAGGGTTTTGAACCAAGCTTTGATCAACACACTATAGAGATAGATAAAAATTCCAAACCCATCAAGCAAAGACAAAGGCCAATCAATCCCAAGATTTATCCTCTCATGAGGAAAGAACTCACCAAACTGATTGAGTCCAAAATCATCTTTCCCATCAAGAATTCTTCTTGGTTGGCAAACTTAGTCCCTATTAGAAAGAAGAATGGGGAGATGAGGTTATGTGTGGACTTCAGGGACTTGAATAGACTGTCTTTGAGAGACCATTATCCCCTCCCTTCCATGGATCTAATTTTGTAAGTGGTAGTAGGTAGTGAGAGGTTTTCCCTCCTAAATGGTTATTTTTGGTACAATGAAATTTTGATGAAAGAAAGTAACTAGTACAAAACAACCTTCACCACCAAATGCAACACATATTCCTATGGGAAGATGCCATTTGGATTGTCAAATGCTGGAGCTAATTTTCAATGTGTAATGGATATGTCTTTTCAAGGATTAATCAATGACAATATATTGGTATATCTTGATGATGTGATAGTTTTCTCTAAGGAAGAAAAAGATCATTTAAATCACATAAGATAGATTTTTGAGATGTGTAGAGAATTTTGGATCTCCCTAAACCCAAAGAAGTGTGTTTTTTCTATTCATGAAGGCAAAATCTTAGGCCACATTATTTCCATGAAAGGTCTATCCATTGATATACAAAGGTTAAGTTCCATCTTGAAATTGTCCTTACCTAAACATAAGAAGGGTCTACAAAGATTCTTTGGTAAGATAAATTTCATTAGGAGATTCATTATTATATATATACATATACATATATATATATCCATATATATATATGTGTGTGTGTGCAAATAATAAAAGGGATAAAACTCAAGAGTAACAAGAGTAACAAAAAAGTCCTATACAAGGTAAAGTTCAATGATAATAAGATTCATAATTAACCTATAGTTAATGTGGCTTCATATCCCCCTTAGTGAGTGGTTTTATCAGCACCTCCTTAATGTACCTTTACCAATATACCAATTTCTCCAACTAGAGTTTTATTGTAGTTATTGGAATGTAACATCATATCTCTACCTCTTATTTTTGAAGTTAATCCAAAAAAACCTCTTCCATATGGATATGATCAACATGCATTTTGTGAGTTTCTCAGGGCATTAGGCCATACAACAAATAGATGCATTAGTTTGAGACATAAGATATAGGATTTAATAGATGTCAATCTATTGATCATGGCACTTCAATTGAGCCTCCTTAGGAAAATTAAACACATGATAAATATTTGAAAATCTTTTTAGATACTTTTCTATAGCATTGAAAATAGGAGACAAGAGACACATCATGGGTTCACCATGCATATCATGCACATGCACCACCAAATACATATAGGTCACCTCCAGTTAAATCACATCATTCAAGAAACATGATTGGTTTATATAATTATAGAGTTTTAGCTAGACCTTACATATCCTTCCTAGATTAGGAGATCATCAGGGATGATTCATATTATCATGCACTCTTTATCATAGCTTACATTCATGATCATCATATTCATAGTGTTCTTATTAGCAATGGATCTAATGTAAACATGTGCTCTATGAAATTACTAAAACATTTGGGATATTCAAAGCATGATATTACCTTGATAAACATAATTATTAGTAGATTTAGTGGGTACATATAGAGTTCATTGGGTGAGATTTTACTTCCTCTACAAGTTAGTTCAACACATGTGACCACACCATTCACTATTATTCCCAGTGTAGGAGTTTTCAATATGTTACTTGGTTGACCATGGATTTAGAAAATTCATGTAGTACCTTATATAGTTCATAGATTCATGAAATTCATTCATGATAATTAGGTTATTATAGTTGGTGGAGTTCCATATAAGTTACAACTCCCCACTTTAGAGCCATCTACTACTCCATAGTCACTAATTTCAGCTTTGCCACTAGTTGTAATTTCTCCACCAATTTTAGTTCTTCTTATAGTACAAATTAAAACACAATTGAGATATCCATAATCAACATAGAGGGTTCATACACCTCCATATCTTCAAGATTCTAGATAGCTTCCAGCTATAGTGTCCATACCCAGGGTAGTCTCATTGAGATCTCATGTATCTACATGTAGAGCACATGTTTAGAGAGCGTATCCAACTACCAGATGGGTCCCTAAGATCCCTATATTTTCATCCACTTCTTAGAGTTACAAATGGAACCCATAGTTAATTACTAGTTTAGAGACTTTAAAGCATTTATAACATATATATCTTTCAGATCCATAGTCTTAGCATGTCTATGATGCTTCCTGATCACACACAATTCCTCTCTTTGATAAAGGACACCATGATAGGGATTCTCCCATGAGACTCATTGATTAGTATCAACTTTTCTTAGCCTACTTGTACATATTCTCCTATGCTTGATTGTGCATAATTTAATTATGCACAATCAAGCATAGGAGAATATGATTTTCTTTCATGCTGAGTGAGACAGGATGGAGATAAACGCATATTCTTTTTGTTATGTAATTTAATTATAATAGCAGATAATAACCAACAAGAGTAACAAAAAAGTCCTATACAAGGTAAAGTTCAATAATAATAAATGGAATAAATTGATTATTCTTCTTTCTAATAGTCCCTATTAGAAAGAAGAATGGGGAGATGAGGTTATGTGTGGACTTCAGGGACTTGAATAAACTGTCTTTGAGAGACCATTATCCCCTCCCTTCCATGGATCTAATTTTGTAAGTGGTAGTAGGTAGTGAGAGGTTTTCCCTCCTAAATGGTTATTTTTGGTACAATGAAATTTTGATGAAAGAAAGTAACTAGTACAAAACAACCTTCACCACCAAATGCAACACATATTCCTATCGGAAGATGCCATTTGGATTGTCAAATGCTGGAGCTAATTTTCAATGTGTAATGGATATGTCTTTTCAAGGATTAATCAATGACAATATATTGGTATATCTTGATGATGTGATAGTTTTCTCTAAGGAAGAAAAAGATCATTTAAATCACATAAGATAGATTTTTGAGATGTGTAGAGAATTTTGGATCTCCCTAAACCCAAAGAAGTGTGTTTTTTCTATTCATGAAGGCAAATTCTTGTCTCTTATATATATATATACATCAAAATTGTGTGATAGTTTTCTCTAAGGAAGAAAAAGATCATTTAAATCACATAAGATAGATTTTTGAGATGTGTAGAGAATTTTGGATCTCCATAAACCCAAAGAAGTGTGTTTTTTCTATTCATGAAGGCAAAATCTTAGGCCACATTATTTCCATGAAAGGTCTATCCATTGATCTAGAAAGGTTAAGTTCCATCTTGAAATTGTCCTTACCTAAACATAAGAAAGGTCTACAAAGATTCTTTGGTAAGATAAATTTCATTAGGAGATTCATTCTTGCTTTTTATAACTTGGTCAAGCCCTTGACCTCCATGCTAAAGAAAGATGAGATATTCACTTGGATAGGAAGGAGGAAAGGAAGTTTTGAGGAGATCAAGCAAGCCATTGCCCAAGCTCCTACTCTTGCAAGTCCAAACTTTTCCAAGGAATTAAATTTGCACACTTTTAGAAATAAAGAGGTAATATCTACAATGCTTACTCAAACTAATGATGAAAATTTTGAAAAGCCTATTGCCTTCTTTAGTCAATGTTTGGAAGGCTATGAGATGAGATACACATATATTGAGAAACAAGTGCTTTCAATCATAATTTTTTTAAATAAATTTAGGCATATGTTGTCTAATAACAAGATTAAGATTTAGGCAGGAGCCTAAAAAGGAGAAAGATAATGTGCATTTAAATAAGGAAAAATCCTTAGAAGTGCTGAAGGTAGAGTATTAAAAAAAGAAGAAGTGGTCATCTCTATTTGGTAAGAAACCCAATGGAATATTTATTTTCCCACCGGTGATTACTAAATCTTGTTGGGAGAAAGGTGAGTTTCAAGTTTTTATTCTAGATCCTTTAATAGATTTTTCTGTGTCTTCTATGGAATTCACCCTAGTGGGTAAATTTTTAGGGGTAAGATCAGATCTAGAATCTCTTACAAAAATGGTTAAAAGGAAATGGGTTATTCGAGGAGAGGTAGAAGTGGCATCAATGTTGAATGGTTTCTTCTTGTTTAACTTCAACTGTAAGGAGGACATGAATATGGTTTTGTGTGGAGGACCGTGGTCTTTTGGTAAATGTTCTCTCACTATTAAAAAATGGGAGCCTAACATGGATCTTTTAGATTATTTTTTCTTAACCACTCCCATTTGGGTAAGACTTCTTGGCCTCCCTTTACAGTTTTAGCATGAGGACATTTTTAAAGGTATAGCCAGTTCTTTTGGTGAATTTGTGGCATTGGATAATGCAATGACTACCAGATCCAAACTTCAAAGTGCCAGACTTTATGTTAAAGTGGCAGATCTGAATCATCTCCCAGAAAAAGAGGATCTAATTTCTAAGCATGGCAAAAAAACTCAAAGGATTTTTTTGAAGATTTGCCCAACTCTTGCTATGCTTGTAAGAAACAGGGGCATTGGGTCAGAAATTGTCCTTATAAAAGTAAAAATTATCCTAGTAGTGTTTTGGATGAGATAAATATCAAGGTCCATCAAAATAAAGTATGGAAACCCAAAGAAGATAATTGACAAGAACTAAAGAATAATGAAGATTCGAAAGCTCTATATGCTGAGGTGGAGAAAGAGCTTTCTATTGAAGATCCCAAAGCTCCACATACTGAGGCGAATAAAGAGCTTGCTATTGAGAAAGAAAATTCTGAGAAAGAAGGACATGGGATGCAATCAAAAACCATAATACCTATACAAATAATAGATGATTTGATAGATTTATCAAAACAAATCGTTGTCTATCAAAAGATAGAAGACCGATGGAGAGATGTAGATGACAAAACTGAGCTGGAGGAAGGAAAATTCTTGGCTGAAGTTGGAAATAAATTAGAGGAGGGAGATTCTCTTTTTTCTCAGTCTAGGGAGATTCAGGATGAGAATGATTTCCCTTTGAATGAGCTTCTTTTAAATAATAGTGGAGGAAACTTAAAGAATATTCTAAACCAAAGAAAAAGGGCTGAAAAAAAGACCATTACTAAGGGGGTAGAAACTAGAAGCAGCAAAAATGACCAGTAAATGAAGGCAAAACATCTTGATTTTACTCTAGATAAATTTTGAAAAGGAGATGAACAACATTTAAACGTGAAACCGGATGTTGGCTCTCCAGACAGACTGGGAAGAAGATCCACTAAGAAAAATAGAGAGCTAGAAAGTATGCAGAATATTGCTGATGGCAGGCAGGCAACTATTCTAGATTTTACCCCTAAAAAATAGATATTAAATATTTATTTGGATTATTAGGGGGCTGAATATAAAATGGATAATGATGTTTTCCTTGTATTACCTAATTTTGTTGCTAATTTTTAGTACATTTAAGGATTGCTTATCCTGGTGCTTGTAATTGCTCTATCTTTTTTAATTCTGTTAAAGGGTTTCGGGGTCCCTTCAAAACTTGTTTTTACCTTAATCTAAATCTAAAATAAGATTAATTTTTTTGTGCCTCATCCTATTGTGAAAAACTTTTTGTTGAGTATAGATTTGAATGAGAAAAGGGTAGGTTTGATCACCAAAGTGATAGAGTATGATGTGGAGATCAAAACACCGAAGCTAGTGAAGGGAAAGGGACTATGTAAACATCTTTATTCATACTTGAAAGAGCAAAGTGAGTTTATTTTGGAACTCCATGATGACCATATAATAGCCATACCTTTAGTCACAAGGATCTAGACATAAGACATGATTCATTTCTTTCAAATTGGTGAGTGTCCACAAGGTCTTGATAGAGCTTAAAGAAGGTATTTCAGGCTACAATCCATTCCTTATGTACTTGTTGATGGAGTGATTTTTATAAAGGAATTTTTAGGTGTGATTTTGAGGTGCATTGATTTAGATAAAATTGAAAAAGTGTTGCATGAGTTCCATGATGGACTAGCTGGTGGTCATTTTACTCTTAGAACCATAGCTACTAAGATAATGAGGGTAGGATACTTTTAACCTAACTTGTTCAAAGACACCCATGCTTGGGTAAGGAAATACTAGAAGTGTTCTCTCTTTGATGGTAAAAAAAATCTAGTTGCCTTGCCTCTTCATCTAATCCAAGTTAATAAACCCTTTATGAAATGGGGTTTGGATTTCATAGGTTTGATCAATCCTCCTTCTAGTACTAGTCACAAGTGGGTGTTGACAACCACTAATTATTTTAAAAGATGGGTGGAGGCTATAGCTCTTAAGGAGGTAAATGAAAACTTATTCCTAGACTTGTATGAAGGTATAATAACCAGGTTTGGATCTCCATATGTGATCACATAGTGCAAATAGCACAATGATTTCTAACTCTCAAAGTTGGATGGAGAGAAGCTACATATCCTAATCAATGGGATATATCTAAAGCATTATTAATAATGGTTATCTTATTTTTGTTTTACATATTTTTCTATTTTCCTTGTGTTCCCTAAGTACTTATGCACATGTGTGATTTTGTCCTTGTCTAGTTTTGTGTCATCTTTGCTTAGTCTTACTATTATTTTATGGTGTGTTTCCTTATGTTTTGTTTTAGAAAAATCCTTGTTAGTCATCTTCAAGAATCCATTAACTCCATTGGCCCTTGGTTGGATAAGGCTACTAGTCTAGTCAGTATAGCATGCATACTACCCCTGTGAGTCATGAATTTATTGACCAAATTTTGGCCCTTCAGGACAAAATTGGACACCCCTTTTTACAAAAAAACATCTGAGTCTATACCTTTGCCCAAGTCTAGTATACAGGTTTCATTCAGAAGAAGTGTCCTTATACAAAACTAAAATCTTTTACATATAAAAAACTACCTTTTAAAAGCTTTGTTCTATAGTCTTTTGGCTAAGTCCTTTTCAATGAATTATTTCAATTTTTTTTTCTAAGACTTTGCCAAATTATTTTGAACTTTTTGTCTGAGGATTTTTTCTTAAGTGTATTTCTTTTGGGCTTTCATTCAAGAGAATTCATTCCAAAAAATTACCCGAGGAAAATTTTTCTGAAGGGTATGTTCAACTTTCTTGAAGGGTATCTTTCTTAGAAGAAATAGTCCACTTAACTTTATTGAAAGGCACTTTGCAAATTCTCTGAAGGGTACTTCCTTTTTTTGAAAGATACTTTAGAATATTTTTTAAGGGTACATTTACAACTTTATCAAAGGGAATTTTATTTGGAAAGTGGACACTTGCTTTTCTTCTGAAAGACACTTGCCTTTCCAAAGGGATCTTTTCAAAAAATCTGAAGGATAGAATTATTTAAGACATATTATCTTAAACAAATTTTTTGAAGGTCCATACCAGTATTTTTGAAGGGTAGGTGACAACTCATATGGAGGAATTTTTTAGGCTAAGTGGCCACTTTCAATTTTCCTGAAGGGCATTTCAACTTCTCCAAAGGGATGCTTTCAAAAAATTTGAAAGATTGTTTTGTGGGAAGGTGGACCATTTCAAAAAAGTTGAAGGGTATGTTTCCTTGAAAAAAGGACCATTCAAAAAATATTGAAGGATCATTTCCAAAATCTTGAAGGACCATTTTCAAAAGTTGAAGGGCATTTCAACTTTTCTAAAGGGATCAATCAAAAAGCCACAGGGAATGGACAAGCAATGAGCTCAAAGGAAAATACTTAACAAAAAGTTTGAGGAAATAAATATAAACAAATAACTATGTATAATTTATTCTAAGAAAAGGTATAAAAATAAATGTTTGAAAGAAATGCCTGAGGAATGATGACCCGTAACACATCAATTTTAGACTATGGAGACTAGCTATTGGAATTTCAAAAATAAAGACTCTGTGAGAATTGAAAGATAGAGATAAATGTAACAAGTGAAAAATGTAATTGAGGATTTATTTTAGTTATAAAAAAATGTAATTGAGGCTTTGGTTCAGTTTTGACAAGTGTAACTAATGCTGTGATGAATCATAATTGGTGTATCTATTTAGTCTTGACATGGCATAGCTTGCATACTTCTCTTTGACGTAAATGGAATTGATCCTTTCAAGATGACACATGTCTTAGTGACCCTTGGACTTCCTTTGATTACTCTATCTCTCAAGACTATATATATTCATCCTCTTGGCTCATTTTTGGATCCTCCACTATTTATGGTGAAACTTTGGCCATATTTGTACTAGGAAAACTCTTGAAGAAATAATACAAGTTTTTACCACTAACATGTTATACTATTGTGTATCAGTTCAAATCATGTTGGTTTTATTTAGTGAGAGTTTATCTTCCCTAACTTTTTATCCTTGATTACATACCAAATTTATAGAAAGAGTATTGTTATAGGTCCTTGTTAGTATTATTTCTTAAGTGCATAGATATTTTAGAAGTGGTTTAAGACTACATTCCTTCTTAGAATTGTTTGTTGCTCTCTTGGATGTCAAGTGCCTTCTTGAATCTAACATGCGAAACACTGATGTGAAAATGCACAAAGAGTTATGGGTTTTTTGTGAAATAAGCTTTGTTGGTCTTTAATTAGTGTATTTTTAGTCAAATATGGAGGACATTACATATTGGTGCATCACCATTTTGTTTTCTTAGTTTTTTTCTTAACCCTTTTCATATACAATTGATAGATTAGAGAGAGCTTGAAAGGTGCATCAAGAGGAGCTAGACCTTAACCTAGAGATTCAACTCAACTAAATTGTTACCCATAGGAAGAGAGATGATTCCATTTTTTCACTTGGATGAGGAGAATTGAGTATCTCTTTAAGGGTACAAATCCAAGCATCAACAGTTTTTGGCACACTTGATGGGACCTCTCAGTCCTAGAAGATTATTCAAGATTGGTACTGGTCTTGGTATTATTGAAGATTGAAATAAAAATCTAAATTATTACATGGTGAATCCATTGAAGAATTCAAGTCTTTGGTTGATTATCAGTCCTATTTCCATGCCAAAGATGATCACTAGGTCTATTGCTAAAGGTGTACCCTTTGAGTTTATAGAATTAACTCCATATTCCACCGAAAGGTTCAAGTTTGTCAACACTCATCCTTATAAAATAAATTTTGTGTTTAAAGCTTCCAAGTTTGTCTTACATTCCATTCCTTATATTATTTATGATCATTCCCCAATGGCTAGAAGACAACCTTTTGTGCCTTTCACTGGGGCATCTCCCTCGCATCTTGCCCAATATGATCAAATTCTAGGATATACCCTCAAAAGTGTCATATCTTTTAGTGGGGATGGTCTAATTATTTCCATTGAGCACATCAAGAACATAACAAATCTTTATAAATCCATAATATTACCCAAGAAAAATTAACTATTAGGTTATTGGCCTTTTCTTTCAAAGGAAAAGTTTTGGACTGGTATGGGACCCTACTTGTAAATTCTATTGGCTCATGGGATGAGTTAGGAACCCTAATTACTGATAGGTTTGGGGAAAAGAGTGATCACCTATCTTTAGCTAAGAAATTGACCACAATAAAGAAAGCACCACATGAATTCATGCAAGATTTTAATTCTAGGTTCCAAAAAACTTGGGATAGAATCTTAATTCTTGTGAGGCCAACTGCAAATTATGTATTTTTGTACTACTTGAAAGCATTGAATAGTGATTTTGCCATGATGATTCAATCTATGGGTGGGAAAACATTGATTGATACCTATGAAATATTCATAAATGCTAAGAATTATCTTGTCCAAGTGGGAAAGATATCTCTAAGACCTCCAATGCCATTATTCCTTGATTTGTATTCTCCTAGTCAAAGTGCATTACCCACTTTAGCTCCTTTTCCTAGTCAATAAAAAATTGCCATTACCTCTACTAATGAAATCCATGAGGTTAAAAGTTTGCTTCAAATTTTTACTAATGAATTGGTTGTTCTTAAAAGGAAAAAATCTTAAGGGTATAATCCATATCAATCCTATAATTAGTTTGGACAAACAAATAGACCTCCTTTTCAAGGCAATACACAAGGACAAGGCCAAATTATCCATGTCAAGCCTTATCAAAGTTATAATCCTAGTGCTACCTCATCCTCCAAAACCCTTATCCCCACTCAATAATTTGGTCCAAGAATAGCTCAACTATCCACCCTTTGAGCATGGTCAAGAAAAAGTTGCTTATGCCAATGAGATGTAAAATCAAGGCATGCATACACAAGGTAAGCAAACATCCCAATTTTCAAATTTTGAGATGCCAATGAAATTTAGGATTGAGAATAGGTAGGTTTAGTCTAATTCCACTCCCATGAATCATTTAGAGGGTGAATTTTGTTCCATTAATTTTGTGGGGAATCTATGTAATCAAAATATCGGTGTTGCCTCCAACACTAGGTCTAAAAGGAGGGTTATTGATGAAGCTCACAGAACCAATCAAGGAACTATTTTAACTATTAAAGTAGTTAAGATGGGAAGTGGGCCTTTTTTAGATCCTAAATCACAAGAAAATTAGAGGATTCTAAATTTTAGGCTTGCTGCTACAACTCCATCTCCACAAGATACATCATAAGGTGTTAATGTTCATAAAGAAAACCCCAAGGTGAGTAATTCTTCCATTAGTATGGTGGACCAGATGAAGAAGATTCATATAAATATTTAATTATGGGATTATATAACATTACTAGGTTAGAAAGATATAATTTAAAAAGAATTTCATAGATTGGGTAAATAGGCTGGCCCATCTAGAAATGACAATGTCATTTTGGTCAATGGAACTCAATCCATAGATGGTAACGTGAAGAAATATGAGGAGACTCCTCCTTTTAACCTATCTATAATCATTGGTGATTTATTGGTTCATAATTTCATTATAGATAGTGGATCAAGCAAATTAGTTATGCCAAAATGTATAATGGATAAGCTAGTCCTCAAGTATGAGCTAATGAATAAAGGAGTTTTGTAATTGGATGGATCACCAGCCAAGAATTTGGGGGTAGTGAAAGGTTTAAATTTGAATCTTCATGATTTTCCTAATTTTTAAATTCCCCATGATGTGGTAGTATTAGATTTACCTCCATATTTTTTCTTTGCTTGTTAAGGGACTTTACATCCAATATAGGTGTATATTTGGTAGCCAATTGGTCCTACATGGTGTTTAGGACAAAATATGGCACTAAAGTGAAGATTGAGTCAGAACCTATTCACATAAATCACTTGGCACGATATTAACCTAAGGTGTCAAATGTTAAATATGCTATCATTGATGAGGAGGAGCTTTACATTAACCAATATCCCTCATCTTCCCTTGAGGGAATTTCTAATTTGTTCATAGATGAGTGGGGAGATGACAACTATGAGCATGATCCTTACAAGTTTATTGAAGAATCTAGTCTTAGATTTTATTATATGACTAAGAAGGGGTATTTCATGCCTAATTTTATGAAGCTAAGTCATGATGTGAATGGCTTTTGGTAGCTTTTCTTTGATGGTTCTAGAAGCAAGATGGGGGTAGGTGGTGGAGCTATGCTGGTTTCATCTTCAAAGGAAAGGTATTTTTCAAACTTTAGATTTCAATTATCATGCACCTATAATGTGGTAGAGTATGATGCCCTCATTAATGGTCTTTAATAGGAAAGGAAAAGAGGTGTCAAGGAATTATAAGTGTTTGGTGATAGCAAGCTTGTTGTGAATCGAGTTAGAGGGTAGAATTTGACAAAGAATTCCTTGCTTGAATCTTATAAGCACTAAGTTTGGGACCTTGTAGAGGATTTAATAGATTTTAATATCATATCTATTCCAAAGGGAAGACAATAAGCATGATGATAGGTTGGAATTTGTTGGTGCTCAATTTTATGTTCTAAAGGGCATAAAGGAAGATAAAAACTAGACCCATCTAAAGGTGATTATGAGACCAACCATACCAGATAGTGTCACCAATTGGTAGGTATTTTATAGTGACTATAAGATATAAATTTTTATACAAGAAGAGGATAATTTTTCTTCCAAGAATTAGTCTAAACTGTAGTAATAATATGGAGGGCAGATTGTCCAACTGAAGTTTAACAAGCTCCCCAAATGCCTAGTGAATCTTGAAAGCATATTCAATGAAGATGATCAGATCAAGAAGGATAAGGTAAGCATGTAAACAAAGAAATAGAACTATTAAAGGATAAAAATATTTAAAGATAATATACTTGCACTTGGGAAGGTATGTACTAGTCAAGAAAAACATGATTTCATTGAATTATGCAAGGAGTTTAGGGATATTTTTGCATGAGAGTATAGTGATTTGAAGTGTTTTAACCCAATATTGGCTCAACACACTATAGAGATAGATGAAAATTCCAAACCCATCAAGCAAAGACAAAGGCCAATCAATCCCAAGATTGAGCATATCATGAGGAAATAACTCACCAAACTGATCGAGTCCAAAATCATCTTTACCATCAAGCATTCTTCTTGGCTGGCCAACTTAGTCCCTATTAGAAAGAAGAATGGGTAGATTAGGTTATGTGTGGACGTTATGGAATTGAATAGAGCATCTTTTAAAGACCATTATCCCATCCCTTTCATGGAGAAAATTTTACAAGTGGTGGCAGGTAGTGAGAGGTTTTCCCTCCTAGATGGTTATTCTAGGTATAATTAGATTTTGGTGAAAGAAAATGATAAGTATAAAATAACCTTCACCACTAAATGGTGAACATATGACTATAGGAAGATTCCATTTGAATTTTAAAATTATAGAGCTACTTTTAAATTTGTAATGGATATGGATTTTTAAGGATTAATCAATGACATTGTATTGGTATATCTTGATGATGTGATAGTTTTCTCCAAGGAAGTAAAATATTATTTGAATCACCTAAGATATATTTTTGATAGGTGTAGAGATTTTGGGATATCCCTAAACCCAAATAAGTGTGTGTTTTTTTTTCATGAAGGTAAACTCTTAGGCCACATTATTTCCATGAAAGGTCTATCCATTGATCCATAAATGGTAAGTGCCATCTTGGCATTATCCTTACCTAAACATAAGAAGGGTATAAAAAGATTATTTGGTAAGATAAATTTAATTAGGAGGTTAATTATTTATTTTTATAACCTTGTCAATACCTTGACCTCTATGCTAAGGAAAGATGAGATATTCACTTGGACAGGAAGGAAGAAAGAAAGTTTTGAGGAGATCAAGCAATCCATTTCCCAAGATCCTACTCTTGCAAGTCCAAACTTATCCAAATAATTCAATTTGTACACTTTTGGAAATGGAGAGGTAATCTATGTAATGCTTACTCAAACTAATGATGAAAATTTTGAATAGCCTATTGCCTTCTTTAGTCAAGGTTTGGAAGGCTATGAGACAAGATACACATATGCTGATAAATAAGTGCTTTAAATCATAAGTAGTTCAAAGAAATTTAGGCATATGTTGTATAATAATAAGATATAATTTTTTTTGCCTCATCCTATTGTGAAATAATTTTTTTTTAATATATATTTGAATGAGAAAAGTGTAGGTTAGATCACCAAAGTGATGGAGTATGATGTGGAGATCAAAACAACCAAGCTAGTGAAGGGAAAGGGATTGTGTGAACATCTTGATTCAAACTTGAAAGAGAAAAGGGAGGTTTTTTTGTCACTCCATGATGACCCTATAGTAGTTATACCTTTATCTATAAGTATTTTTACATAAGACATGATTCATTTCCTTCAAACTGGTGAGTATCCACAAGGTCTTGATAGAGCTAGAAGAAGGTATTTTAGGTTACAATCCATTCCTTATGTACTTGTTGATGGAGTGATTTTTAGAAAGGAATTTTTAGGTGTGATTTTTAGGTGAATTGATTTATATCAAATTGATAAAGTGTTACATGATTTCCATGATGGACCAGCTGGTGGTCACTTTTATCCTAGAACCATAACTACCAAGATAATGAGGGCAGGATAATTTTAGCCTAGCTTGTTCTAAGACACCCATGATTGGGTAAGGAAATTACATAAGTGTGATTTTTTATTAAAAATTAAAGCTAGCTTCCTTTCCTCTTCATATAATCCAAGTTGAGAAACCCTTTATGCAATGGGGTTTGGATTTCATAGGTTTGATCAATCCTCCTTCTAGTACTGGTCACAAGTGGCTAGTGACAGATATTGATTATTTTACAAGATGGGTGGAGGATATAGCTCTTAATGAGGATAATGAAAACTCAGTCCTAGATTTCTATGAAGGTATAGTAATTAGGTTTGGATCTCATTTAATATTTATCTCAAACAATGCCTTGGCTTTCTTAAGAACAAGAATAAGTGAATGAGATTTGAAGCATGGTATCTATCTCAACACCTCCTCTAACTACTATCCCCAAAATAATGGAATAGCTAAGTATAAAAATAATAACTTGATTAGGATCACTAAGATAATAATGAATGAAAATCAAAGGACTTGGCACACCAAGCTAAATACAACCCTTTGGGTTGATAGAATTACTCCAAAGAGAGCAATTGGGAACTCACCATACACACTTGTGTATGGAAGGGAAGCTAAAATTACTATCTCACTTGAGTTACCAGCTTTAGATCTTACCTATCAGATAAAATTGATGGAAAATGATAGCATGGAGGTCATATTATGTGAGTTGATGGATCTTGAGGAAACAAGAGATCAAGTTATGCACACCATGACTACTCACCAACAACAAACAAAGAAGTATTTTGACAAGAACTCTATGACAAGGACTTTTAGAGAAGGAGACATTGTCCTAAAATGGGATGAAGATATGTCCCATCCTAGAAGACATACAAAGTTTGATGCTTTGTGGAGTGGCCCATATATGATCACACAGTGTAAATAACATAATGCTTTCCAACTCTCAAAGTTGGATAGAGAAGAGATGTATATCCAAGTAAATGGGATATATCTAAAGAATTTTTAATGATGGTTATCTTGTTTCTATTTTTCATAGATTCCTATTTTCCTTATGTTCCCTAAGTGCTTATGCACATGTGTGAGTTTTGACTTGTCTAGTTTTGTGTCATCTTTTCTTGGTCTTACTAGTATTTTGTTATGTGTTTCCTTGTGTTTTGTTTTGAAAAAATCCATGTTAGTCATCTTCAATAATCCATTGACTCCATTGTCCCTTGGTTGGATAAGGCTACTGGTCTAGTTAGTATAGAAATAATACTACCCATGTTAGTCACCAATTTGTTGACCAAATTTTGGCCCTTTAGGCCAAAATTGGACACCCCTTTTTACAAAAAGGTATGAGTCTATACCTTTACCCAAGTCTAGTATGCAGGTTTCATTCTGAAGAAGTGTTCTTATACAAAGCTAAAAACTTTTACATATAAATAACCCAAGTGTTTTCCTTTTGACAACTTTGCTCTTTAGTCTTTTGGCTATGTCCTTTGTAAAGAATTATTTTGGGTTTTTGTTCTAAGCCTTTGCCAAATTCTTTCAAACTTTTTGTTTGAGGCTTTTTCCTTAAGTGTATTTATTTTGGGCTTTCATTCAGTGGAATTATTTCAAAAAAATTTCCCGAGGCAACTTTTTTTGAAGGGTATGTTCAAATTTCCCAAAGGGTATCTTTCTCACAAGAAATAGTCCTCTTAACTTTCCTTAATGGTACTTTGCAAATTCTCTAAAGTGTACTTCCATTTTTATGAAGGATACCTTGAAATATTTTTGAAGGGTACATTTACAACTTTCCCAAAGGGAATTTTATTTGGAAAGTGGACACTTGCATTCTTCTAAAGGACACTTGCCTTTCTAAAGGGAGCTTTTCAAAAAATCTGAAGGAAAGAATTATTTTAGACATTTGGTAAGTTACCTTATGAGTTATTTGGTCTATGATAGGTGAAGAATGAATGAAAATTGATATTGTACATATACCAATCCATTTTGATAAAATATCTCATTAAATCACTTAGGCTGACCATAAGGATATGTTTCATTTGCAAATTTGATGGCTTTAGGGATCAGACACTTAATTTGGCACAAGACACTAGCATTGACATAGACATCTAAATAATATGTAAGTGTCTAGGAATATATAAAAAATATATAAGTCTAAAACTTTTAGAGGATAATAATAAGATGATTTATAGAATTTTAGATAGCATAGAAGGTCTAGTCATTATAATAACATGTGATTGAATTAAAATATAAGCAATAGGCACAAGAGATAGAGGATGTGAGCCTTTTAACACTAGGAAGGTCTTTGAACTGAAGGGTATAACCTTGAGAATTACTTTCCAAGTATACAAGATTGAGGTGCTATATAATTCATATTTAGTGTCTACATTTCCCCCCTTTTAATTTAGTAATAAATTTGATAGTTTAAAGGAAAAAAATGTGTACCTGGGTATGTATGACACACCTTGTATTTATGTGAGTCTTATTTGAGTGATTTTTTGGTGGCTAACATGTAACCAAGATAATGATACATTATATAATCAGTGCATAAAATCTATAATTGAAAGAATTTGAAATGCTTGAAAGTAAAGAGTGTAAGGTTAGGATTACACCTATGTATTGATGCAACCATCTTGTATTTTGGAAATTAGATTTGAAGATATGCTATGTTGTGAGGTTTTGGAGCTAATAATAAGACAAATTTAAGATATGAAAGTGAAAATATATATAAATATTGGAATACAACTTTCCCCCAACTTTGGAGAAAATGTGAGTTACCACTTGACCATTGAGATTATCACAATCATGCAACCCAATCATACTTATAAAATGGTAAGCATGAGTGATCCAAGTTAAATCACACCATAAATATGGTGAGGGTGGATGATTTTATCACTCCATCCTATAAACTTGGTAAGATCAAGTGATGTAATAACCTCGACCTCACAAAAAGTGATATAACTACTATAGTAGATTGGCTCAATAACAATCCATAAAAGTCCATCTTGGTGTATGCTAGAGTTCATTAAAGTACTTGATATCTAAAATTTGATTTTATTTAATAATTTAAGGTGCTCTATGTGTGGAATATGTAACTCATATATGTTTAAATCTAAAATATGGGTGTAATAATGGTATCACTATATATAATGCTACCAAAAATTTGTATTTGAATCACACAATTGTGTAATTTTGGATAATTTATAAACTATGTAAGTGTGGAAGACATTTTCCCATGATATTATCCCACTAAATTTAGGGAATATGAGAACTGGTGTAAGTGTGGAGGTCATGCCTTTATAACAAGCCTCCACTAAAATCTAAGACTGATAAGGCATGAAATCCATGACTCTATGATATGCCCTCACTATTATGATCCCCCTTTTGAGGTGAGGGAAAGTAGAAAGTGGTATTTACCTTAACTCAAAAGGATAATATAATTGCATAATGTGTGTAAGGATCATGTAGCATATAAGAGAAGTATATCTCGATAGATATAAAAATGAGGTACATAGTATGTGATCACATAAAGTCCTAATATGCATAATATGAATCATGGAATTGCATAGATAGTAACAATACAAGCATAAAAATCAATCAAGTACACACACAAGAGCACTCAAAAGTAAATCAAAAGATAATTATCCAAGGAGACATTAAATGAGGGGCATGTTCAAATTCCACACAATCAAAGGGATATGACTTAGTCAAGTATCCACAAAGCATAAAAAGACATGTTTGAATGTCCACATAGAATTTTTTTTACATATGCAAATGTCATAATAGAAAAACAAAGGCACGAGAGCCATAATCAATGTAGGATATTCAAATGATCAAACAAGTAATATAATGCAAGAAAATACACTCAAGGAAGTGAATAAATAGAAAACATAGAATATAAAAAATTGACATAAACATATCATATTAGTCCATACATATATGTTCTACCAAAAATGTTAAGTACATAACATATCAAGTACACTAAGAAATATGTAAGCATGGATAAAGGCATGTGTAAGTGTATAAGTTCAAATTTGATAATGGAAAATTATCATAAATTGGTATAACCTAGGTGTATCATGATCAAATAAGTGGATTCCCTCAATTTATAAATAACATGAGTAGAGGAAAGGACCAACATATGAAAGTGCATAGATCATGTGCTTGGGTATGCCTGTATCACACTCAAAAGATGCATGAAACACGTGTATATAGAAATAGTTGATATGTTATCAACCAACATAGAACTAACAACATATAATCCAATGAGATAATAAGGTACATAATGGTGAATATGTTTGGATTTTTGAATGTTTTAATTTATTTTGGTATTTTTGGGAATATTGGGAAAAATACTATCTTATTATCTCATCCAAAAGATGTTCATACGTATCTTTCCATTATAAACCTAGTGCAATAAATTGGTGGTACTATCAATGAGCATAGATAGGTGTAATATTTGGCACTATATGATATGAAATGCTTTGTGTATGTATAATACGACTCTATGGTCATAAAGAGACAATAAAAGGAGTAGGTATTTATGGAACCCATCACTAAATTCTTTGTGGTTTCTTTGAATTAATAGTAATAGGAACATGTTTAAGTGTTTTGGATATCTAAATATGGTGCATAGTAGATAAAACTTCTTTGGAATCCATCATGTGTCTTTAATACAATGGTATCTCAAGTAATAACCACCTGGGAAAGGGTATTTCCTATTACTCACCCTTTCACTAAGGATTTACCTTAGTAGGTTGGATAATTAACTACTTGGGTATAAACTTATTTTGTTCAAGTGTATGTTCATATGAAAATTTAGAAACTATAATTTCCCTATTGGTATGAATGTATTTAACATACATATACATTGTATAAGGTATTGCATGAAGTGTATGTATCCAAGTTCATCCAAAAAACATATCAAAAATACCTATGTAAGGGATAATAAAAAATTAGTAACCACATGTGTTGGGCCCACCTATAAAGGCAAGTCAACCTCACTAAGATCCATTTTTGAGGTCCCATCAAATACTATAACTAATTTGGTCAAAAGATGTAAATAATCATGTTCATATCCCAAATGTGTAAGTAATCTCATGGTGAAAATGTTTTCACTTGCACCATTATCAATCATAATAATATGTATGAGTTGGTGGTCAAGGTATGATTGATTAAATAAGGAATTAAGATCTGAGTCATTATCTACTATCTCACTATCATCAAAATTAATAAGAGGTCTCTAAACCATAAGAGGTGTATGCCATGTATAAGTACCAATAACCCCAACTAATGGGTTCTCATAATGTGATGGAAGAGGATGTTCATGATCTCAATATGGATCATGGATCAATTTTTAGACTCTATAAATTTATATTTTATGTCCTGAGATGTTTGTGTTAGACCTGGACAATTATATTGACACTAGTCTCTAAGTTAGATGCATGTGTCTAGTACTGAATATTGACTAAATCTAAGTGAGACAACCTAGAACTTTATGGGTATTCTATTTCCTTTCTTCTAATGTTTTTGGATTGTGTGCATAGGTTGTCACTTTTCATCAAATGATCAAACCCTAACTCTTCACCCTTGGAGTGACTATAGAAAAAATGGGTTAGTAGGAAAATAGTGTCAAATAACCCTAAGGACTCCTATATCGATGGGTGTTACCTACATAACCATTATTATTAGTAGGGACACAAAATTCTATAGTTTTCCCTATGTGTTGGCTTGTGTGTATCAAGATGCAACATGTGATAAGAAAATATATAGAGTGACCTAGCCTATAACTTGGAAAATATGTCTCATGGAGTTCTCATTTAGTAATTTATACCTGTAGATGGGCTACCCTATGAATGATATTGAAATAAGAAAGAATAAGGAATAGTTTTC
The DNA here is from genome assembly GCA_037957365.1 of Torreya grandis. Lineage (NCBI taxonomy): Eukaryota > Viridiplantae > Streptophyta > Pinopsida > Cupressales > Taxaceae > Torreya > Torreya grandis. Next base: position 2,000,838 of record JARHVA010002564.1, read on the forward strand.
TCACTTAAATTCTTGATTGAGTGCTTTTAGTAAGTTGCCTTGTAAGTTGTTAGGTATGTTCTAGGTGAGGAATGAATGTGGGTTAATCTTGTATATACACCAATCCCTTTTGGAAATATATAACATAAAATCACTTAGGCCAACCATAGGGATATGTTTCATTTGAAAATTTTATGACTTTAGGGCACTGTTGATGTAGAATATTGCACCCTTGGTAGGAGGCCGAGCTCCTACCTTCTTCACGCAATTATGGAAACTCCCCTCTCGCCTATGGGACTGACAAAGCTAGAGGGAAGAGTCTCTAGGTAAGGGCTAGCTCCCTTTGATGCATCTGATTTGTTCCAATAAGTGCTAACATATATATATATATAATGGGGGGGATGAAAAGGGAGAAAGATTACAGGAAAACAAACTACTCTAAAGGAGGTGATGCACCAAAATAAATTTGACCTTCTCACCCTCACACTAAAAATCAGACAAACACACATATGCTTCAAATTGGTAGAAGGACCAGACTACAAGATCTTGACAGGGAGGCTTTAATGAAAATATAGAAAATAGAGATTCACCAAAGGTGCTATGAAAGGCACACTGTAAAATAATTTATTCTATTTTTGCACTTCCAAATAGAACTCTCCTTACTTGCTATAGAAATGGCACCTTATAGACACCAGATATGTTGGTGTTGAACCTGTTAAAGCATCAAGAAACAATGACTAAACACAAACTAACACTCAGACATACACATAGATATCTAACAAAGATAGAGGTAAAAAATGCGTTTATTGATTCAGGTGAAATTTTTCCAGGGCTATGCCTTACAAATGTCGAAGATGATAATACAAAAATGACAAGTCTCCAATATATAGAAGTAGAAAGGAGGCCTTTTAGCACCCCTTTTATAAGTGACCCATGTGATTTACGAGCATTGGGAAGAGCATGTTGCTTAAACATAAATGCTGTGTCAGCCCTGGGTTTGACTTTAGGGATTTTTTACATGGCCGCGCTATTGCCTCCTTAATCAAGACTACTCTCTAAAGGCACCTACACAAATTTGTCTACTCATAAATATGAAATGAAGAAAAGCATCGCACAGTTGGCCATTCGTGCCTTCTAATGGTCAATTCACAGGCAATGTGTCATTTGTCAGAGTAATTTCTTGAATCGATGCCTCCCTTCACCACTTAGACTATCTGCTTGCTCCTACACCTGGCACTTTTGTCTTTTCCCTATCTTGTCTCTTCTAGCTCCTTCATCCCTCAGAGCTATCTCTGGGTGGGTCACTACATTGCTTGGGCTCCTTTCATGGTTGGCGCTTGGGCATTTAAAAACTAACGGCCTTTTTGCTAGCTTAAATTTGATGTCTATGCACCCATCATCATTTGAAAAATAATGGCTAGTTCACCTTCTTAAAGTTGATGTTATTCAGAATGTCACCATCCTTGGCAATTTCCTTTGGGATTTTGCTTTTGATCCTGCACATTGAACTGGAGGCATTGAACCAAGTGATTGAATAGGCTCAACAGTTCAATGCTGTGCACCGATGAACTCATCAAAGTGTTAAGCTAAAGTGCCAAGGCATTGAACCAACACATTAAACCAACTCATATAACTAGACCATTGAAAAAGTCTGTTGAACTTTGTTGATTGAACTCTGCATTGAACTTATCTGATTTAACCAAAGCTGAAGAACTTGAAGATTAAACCAAGCACCTGTAGGGTCCGTAGAAACTCCTAGACTTATGCAAAAATCAAAAATGAATTGGCCTTGAACAACAGGGGAAGAAGGTGACCAATTTTTTACCCTGTTGGGCAAAAATGGTCAACAGATTAAAAAACTATTGATGCAGAAGATTGCACCCTTGGCAGGAGGCTGAGCTCTTGCCTTCTTCACACAACTATGGAAACTCCCCTCTCGCCTATGGGACCGACGAAGTTGGAGGGGAGAGTCTCTAGGTAAGGGCTAGTTCCCTTTGATGCATCTGATTTATTCTAGTAAGTGCTAACACACACACACACACACACAAACACACACACACACACACACACACACACACACACACACACACACACACACACACACACACACACACACACACACACACACACACACACACATATATATATAATGGGGGAGATGAAAAGGGAGAAAGATTACAGGAAAACAAACTAATCTAAAGGAGGTGATGCACAAAAATAAATTTGACCTTCTCACCCTCACACTAAAAATCATACAAACACATACACTTCAAACTGGTAGAAGGACCAGACTACAAGAGCTTGACAGGGAGGCTTTAATAAAAAACAAAAAATAGAGATTCACCAAAGGTGCTGTGAAAGGCATACTATAAAGTAATTTCTTCTGTTTCTACACTTCCAAATAGAACTCTCCTTATTAGCAATAGAAATGGAACCTTATAGACACTAGATATGTTGGTGTTGAACCTATGAAAGCATCAAGAAACAATGACTAAACACAAACTAACACTCAGACATACACAGAGATATCTAACCAAGATAGAGGTAAAAAATGCGTTTATTGATTCAGGTGAAATTTTACCGGGGCTATGCCTTACAAATGTGGAAGATGATTACAAAAATGACAAGTCTACAATATATAGAAGAAGAAAGGAGGCCTTTTGGCACCCCTTTTACAAGTGACCCATGTGCCTTACGAGCATTGGGAAGAGCAGGTTGCTTAAACATAAATGATGTGTCAGCCTTGGCTTTGACTTTAAGAATTTTTTACATGGCCGCATTGTTTCCTCCTTAATCAAGACTACTCCCTGAAGGCACTTACACAATTTGTTTGCTCATAAATATGAAATGAAGAAAAGGGTTGCACAATTGGCTGTTCATGCCTTTTAATGGTCAATTTGTAGGCACTATGTCATCTACTAGAGTAATTTCTTGAATCAATGCCTCCCTTCACCACTTAGACTATCTACTTGCTCCTACACCTGGCACTTTTGTCTTTTCCCTATCTTGTCTCTTCTGGCTCCTTCAACCCTCAAAGCTATCTCTAGGTGGGTCACTGCATTGCTTGGGCTCCTTTCATGGTTGGCGCTTGGGCATTTAAAAACCAACAGCCTTTTTGCTAGCTTAAATTTGATGTCTATGCACCCGTCATCATTTGAAAAACAATGGCTAGTTCACCTTCTTAAAGTTGATGGTATCCGAGATGTCACCATCCTTGGCAATTTCCTTCAGACTTTTGCTTTTGATCCTGCACATTGAAATGGAGGCATTAAACCAAGTGATTAAACTAGCTCAATGTTTCAATGTTGTGCGCTGATGAACTCGCTGAAGTGTTAAGCTGAAGTGCCAAGGCATTGAACCAACATGTTGAACCAACTCATTAAACTGGACCATTGAACCAGTCTGTTGAACTTTGCTGATTGAAATCTACATTAAACTTAGCTGATTTAACCAAAGCCGAAGAACTTGAAGATTGAACCAAGCACCTGTAGGGTCTATAGAAACTCCTGGACTTATGCAAAAATCAAAAATGAATTAACCTTGAATAGTAGGGGAAGAGGGTGACTGATTTTTTTCCCTATTGGGCAAAAATGGTCAATAGATTGGTGCCTCCCAGGGGAAGCATGCCTGCTATGCTTAGAAGCCAGTTGCCTTAAAATTCCATTGGGTACAGAGTCAGATTGTAACTTTAAAATCAGCAACAGCCTTGATAAATTCTAGAATCAATCACACAGATTCACTCCAAGAGGAAAAGAAAAACACATACAAAGCTAAGAAAACTACTTGTGCAAACAACACTTAGGGAAAATAGGGGAAGAAAATTGAAAGCAACCTACTATATATAGCTAACTAGGTATTTTTTGATTCCCTCCTGGATCAAAGGGAAAAATTCTAATGTCTCCTTCCTGGCAAGAAGACTTATGGTGCCAGGCAAGTAGCTGAATGAAAAGGAGAGTTGGTGACTTGCTCCTCTTGCATATCACCTAATTTGGATTACACCCGAGTGGAGATTCAAACATGCTTCCAACGTATACGTACTCTATTTGTTCTTGGAAGCTTGCCTCTTGTTGGTTCTTCAAGCTGGTGTATCTCATCAAAAAATCAATTACTACTAGCTCATCACCAAAAGCCCCTTGATACACACCCTTGACTGGCTTGCTCTCTTCTGCCTCATGCTCGGGTTCCATGGTATGACCATCCTCCTTGATGATTTCAAAGAAAGTATCTTTAGATTCACTAACCTCCTAAAGGGGTAAATCTAAAAAACTGTAGCCTCTTTGCATGCTTGTTTGAACCCCAATGCTGCCTTCTCTGCTCTTATCTAGCTCATAGCCTCCTTGATGAATAGTGCAGCCTGCCTCAGTGACTTCAAATGAATCATTCAAAACATGAACAAGAGATTTTCAATGCTCTTCCATGTCACCTAAGGTGATCTCCTCCTCATCTATACTCATGAAGTCTCCCTGGTCAGTCATAAACTAAGCATAATCTATATCAGGCAAGGCCTGATAGCTTTCTTGGAGGTGTATGGATGGAATGTATTCAAACACGAGATCTACTATTTGGTCTAAAATGCCCATCACATGTTCACTAAGGATAATTTATTTGGAATCCAACTCTGCAATCCACCTATCCATATCTTCCTAGAAAAGCCTTTCCTAGAAGTCACAATCATCATCGGGAGCCAGAGCAGCCCCATCTTCTTCAAGGTTTTGAGCAAAACCTTTCTCTTCTTCTTCCTTTCTACCCCAAGATTCCACTATTTGCTTCCCACTCATGATCTTGGGATTGGAATCTTGCTCCTATGAACAGGCAGCAACTTTATCCTCTTCAAGTTCCTGAGCTAGTTCATGATGTTCTTTCTTCCAGTTCAAAATTTGGAGATCATGTTGAAAGACTTGAGGAGGTTGGGGAAGATTTGGAAGGGTCTGCTCATGTATAGGAAGAGCTGTCTGAAAAGAGGCATGCTAAAAATCTAGGTGCACAACATTGAGGGTAGGATCGATTGATGCATTAGATGAGTTAGAATGAGGAAGTGCCATCTGATAGAAAGAATTTGGCACACAAGAGGGATTTTTCTCTAGAATAGGAGAGGGCAGACCTTGGGCCAAAATTTCTTGGTTTTCGTCTCTCCACTTTACCAATATTTCATCAATATTGAAATTAGCTTGTGAATTGGTGGAAGGGGTGTCCTTTGGTGTCAGCTCCTCTGTAGGGTCTGAAAGCTCCATCTCTCTTTATCTAAGTAGTATCATCTTCTTTTCTAATTCCTCAATCTGCTTGGCCAGGTCATCCTCATTTTGTACCTCTTGGAACTTGTGGGAGTCATCATAGAGATGGGGAGTGCGTGAAGATTGCCATGAAATACAATGAGCTTCCTAAGGAAGGGTGGGGGAAACTTGAAAAGGACTAACCTCATATTGTACCTCACACTCTTGACAATGTCTTTTGCCCCCTTGTTGTTCCATGACTCAACCACTTTATTCCAGCTCAAGATATTCAGACTGGGCATCTCCTTTGGTGGTGGTGGGGCCATAATGTGAGAGGGTAGTGAAGATTTAGATTCCACTTCCCTCGCTACCAAAATGGACTGCTGCATTTGAAGATTTGCCAATTCAATCTATCTATCAAGATTAGCCTTAAACACAAGATTTTCTATTTTGGAACTCTCCCCAAAATGATTGGGGAAAGGACTTTGATAGGCTTGACTTGGCTCATAAGCAGGGGTTGTATATGACTGATATGATGCTTGGGGCAGTGAGTATGCAGGTTGATAGACTTGGTAAGGCTGTCTCTCATAAATACTTAGCTTCTCCTCCAAAGATTCAATCAAACCACTCACATCCAGCATCTCATTTGTAAGCCTATGCCAATTGGCTCTTTCAATAGGAGCCCATTCCTTCTTAACCTGATCCAGTGCATTCCTCACTTGATGGATGATATGATCAAGAATTTCTTGGCCACATCCCCTTCTGGTGTCAAGATCTATTACATAATTTTTGTATCCCAGCAATGCTCGCTTGAAGGTGGAAACAGGTTAATTGGCAAAGAGACTGGGTTGAGTGGGAGAAGTGACGTAATGAGAAGACTGGGCATAAGGCTGATATAGCTCATGATAGGTCTGGGACCGGTCATATTGGACATGATAAGGATCAACATAAGGTTGGTGATGATCATAGCCATGCTGGCCAAATAAAATAGGGTCCATGGGTCAAAATGATGGGATTATACATACCAAAATGTTGTTTCTTGATGGTACGGTACCAGAACTACTTAACCAATTGATTTAACTTAGAGTCACCATTGGTGCTTGATTCAAAAGCCTCCAAAGGCTAGTTGGTCGAAGAACACACCAAAATTTCTTCAACTCTGTGGACACAACTTCTCCTAGTTGGTCCCACCAGGCGTGCCAAAAATTGTTGACACAGAAGATTGCACCCTTGGCAGGAGGCCGAGTTCTTTCCTTCTTCACGCAACTATGGAAACTCCCCTCTCACCTATGGGACCAGTGAAGCAGGAGGGGAGAGTCTCTAGGTAAGGGCTATCTCCCTTTGATGCATCTGATTTGTTCTAGTAAGTGCTAACACACACACACACACATAATGGGGGGATGAAAAGGGAGAAAGATTATAGGAAAACAAACTACTCTAAAGGAGGTGATACACCAAAATAAATCTGACCTTCTCACCTTCACACTAAATATTAGACAAACACATACATACGCTTCAAACTGGTAGAAGGACCAAACTATAAGAGCTTAATAGGGAGGCTATAATGGAAATACAAAAAATAGAGATTCACCAAAGGTGCTATGAAAGGCACACTGTAAAGTAATTTCTTCTATTTCTACACTTCTAAATAGAACTCTCCTTACCAGTTGCAGAAATGGCACCTTATAAACACCATATATGTTGGTGTTGAACCTGTGAAAGCATCAAGAAACAATGACTAAACACAAACTAACACTCAAACATACACAAATATATCTAACCAAGATAGAGGTAAAAAATGTGTTTATTGATTCAGGTGAAATTTTGCCAGGGCTACGCCTTACAAATGTGGAAGATGATTACAAAAATGACAAGTCTCCAATATATAGAAGAAGAAAGGAGGCCTTTTAGCACCCCTTTTGCAAGTGACCCATGTGCTTTACAAGCATTGGGAAGAGTAGGTTGCTTAAACATAAATGCTGTGTCGGCCCTGGCTTTGACTTCAAGCATTTTTTACATGGCTGCTTTATTTCCTCCTTAATCAAGAATACTCCTTGAAGGCACCTACGCAATTTGTCTGCTCATAAATATGAAATGAAGAAAAGGGTCACACGGTTGGCCGTTCGTGCCTTCTAATGGTCAATTCATAGGCACTGTGTCATCTGCTTTAGTAATTTCTTGAATCGATGCCTCCCTTTGCCACTTAGACTATCTGCTTACTCCTATACTTGGAACTTTTGTCTTTTCCCTATCTTGTCTCTTCTAGCTCCTTCAGCCCTCAGAGCTATCTCTGGGTGGGTCACTGCATTGCTTGGGCTCCTTTCATGGTTGGCGCTTGGGCATTTAAAAACTAACAGCTTTTTTGTTGGCTTAAATTTGATGTCTGTGTGCCCGTCATCTTTTGAAAAACAATGGCTAGTTCACCTTCTTAAAGTTGATGGTATCTGGGATGTCACCATCCTTGGCAATTTCCTTTGAGCTTTTGCTTTTGATCCTGCACATTGAACTGGAGGCATTGAACTAAGTGATTGAACTAGCTCAATGATTCAATGCTGTGCATTGATGAACTTGCTAAAGTGTTAAGCCAAAGTGCCAATGCATTGAACCAACACGTTGAACCAATTCGTTGAACTGGACCATTGAACCAGTCTATTGAAATTTGTTGATTAAACTCTGCATTGAACTTAGTTGATTTAACCAAAGCCGAATAACTTGAAGATTGAACCAAGCACCTACAGGGTCCGTAGAAACTCTTGGACTTATGCAAAAATAAAAAATGAATTGGCCTTGAAAAATAGGGGAAGAAGGTGACTAGTTTTTTTCCCTGTTGGGCAAAAATCGTCAACAGGCACATAAGACTTAGTTTGGCATAAGACACTAGCGTTGATGTAGGCATCTAGATAAGACATAAGTTTTTAGGAAGCTAGAAAATAGGCATAGGCCCAAAACATGTAGAGAATGATAATAATCAGGTTTATAGCATTTTTTAAAGCATAAAAGGCCTATTCATCAGAATAACATGTGATCAAATTAAGAGATAAGAAATAAGCATAAGATATAATGGATGTAAACCTTTTGGTAGTAGGAAGGTCTTAGAACTAAAGGGTATAACCATGAGAAGTAATTATCAGGTATAATAGACTAAGGTGATATATAATTTAGATTTAATGTATACAAAATTTGTGTATATCACATCACACTATTGTTCACACATAAGGCCACACATAGGGGATAACTACACATGTTTGAGGTCCTCTTTGGAGTATTGGATACATAGGTGGAACTCAAAATAGAGGGGTATTTGATGTCATCTCAACCTCACTTGAGCCCACTAACCCCTATTTTACAAGGTAACATGCCCTAATTGGAGGAACTAGGGTTTTGATCAGAAGAGAGATATCAAGAGTCTGTGTGCATGATCTAAACATAACATTTGAAAGGTGATAGTGAACCCTATAAGCATAGGTGGAATTTAACTAAAAAATTAAATATCTGTACATGACATTAATGGAAAAATCAAGACACTAGCACTAATGCTAAACTAAAAAAGTAAATATTTGTACATGACATTAGTGGAAAAATCAAGACACTAGCATTAATGCTAATATCCATAGGGTAATACATATGTCAAAACTAGCAAAAATCAAATATTCAAAATCTGATGACTAGATCTAGATCTTCAAAGAGTCCATTCCTACACCTACACTACTAAGACCTTTCTACACATTAGTGTATAACCTAAGTATAATTTCTCCTTCACATTTCTATTATCAGAACATTAAATATTGTATTGAGTATGTTCTTAGATTCAGTAAATCTTATTAGAATATTAATAGATTATAAATTCAATTATTTGGCATAATTTTTAGAGTAAATTAATCCTTATTTAATTATGATACTCTTTTATGTTAATCCTTATTTACAAAAAGGGTTAAAAATGTACATCAAAGTCTAAAATATATGTATTATAATCAAGTGATCAAGGTTTAAGGAATTCGATATGAGTACCCTATATATTAAGTGGTACCTCCTCCTCCTCCCCAACCACCATAGTTAATTATTACACCTATTCAAGAGAAAAATGTAGAAGTAGTTGATGTACCTATTCAAGAGCACATTGTAGATTCATTTTTTGCACCTATGCAATATATTTCTATATAGTTAGTTCAAAGGAGAGCAGTACACCCTCCTAGATTACAAGATTTAAAGTAGAGAGTTATTTAGAGTTCAAATAGATCTTTAAATTCTATAGTGCATCCTAAGGAAATACCTTAGATAGTTAAATGTGTTCCAAAACAAACTTAGGCAGTGAGATATTCTCTTACTATAGAGCAGACTCCACCAAGTCTTGTGCCTTCTAGAGTTAAACATCTTGTAAAATATTATATGATCAATATTTAATATAGTTACATTATAACACTTAATTCATTTTCAGATTTAGATGCATATACATGTGGCACTTTTATATTATTAAAATTTTCCCTCAAAACTCTATGATACATATACACACTATGGTCCTCCCATTGATGGGATCATTGGCTAGTTTATTTTCAAATATCTCAAAAATATAAAAACATTTAAATATATAAAAAAATAGAATGAATTAAAAATTTTCAAATATAAAAAAACATTCAAATTATTCTAAACAATTAAAATTAGGACATAAGCATGACATGCATTGCTAGTTTACTTATTTACATATGTTATTTATCACATATTTTGGTAGATAAAATATTATTTATCAACCACACATGTTTCATGAGGCATATGAGTGTGATGTAAGACATACATGTCACAAATGAATTCTTAGATGATGGATTCCATTTGCCCAATGGTCATGCCTATGCTAAGGGCATCTTATCCTAAAATTTACAATATCAATATGTTATATCTATCTATGACCCCCTACCATGTTGAGATAAATATATTACAAGTATCTTGATAATCAATTATATTTTACATTTTGCTAATGAATATGCTACTTTACTATGATATTTCTTATGGATATTGTATACTAGTTTTCACTTGTCATATACCTCTTTAAAGTTGTTTATTTTTTTGCATGATAAGATTGACATTGATTTCTTATTGTGTGTGACCCTTGGCCCTTGTGTGCAATAGTTTTTTGAACATATCTAAGATATCTATGCTTAGTATTTTTGACATTTGAACATGTCCATTTTATTTTGGCCATACATGTAAAATTTTAACATGTCCATTGCTTGTGGTCCTTTGCTCTATTTGTGAAATATTTTCTTTTGCAACATTTAAACATGTATATTACTTGTGGACCTTGGTACTATGTGTGAAATATTTTCTTGTGAAACATTTGAACATGTCCAATTGCTTTTGTCCCTTATCCCTATGTGTGAGATGTTTGCTTGTATGCATGCAATTTGAATATTTTTATTGTATATGGCCTTTAACATTATGTGTGACATTATACTATGCTTGTTCTTCTTGTTGAGCTTGATTAGTGGTGCCGTGATATATATCATGAATTTGTACTATATAGTCTAAATTAAAATATGGTCACTTTACATCATGCTTCATTACTATATCTATCTAGACATTACACTTGTATGCCTTGCATTCAATACATTACACATGATTCAGTGAAAATTACATTATTATGATGACATACTTTCCATATGATGACATAATACTACATGATTGTAGATGTATCACATGATAATTTTTTTTGAGATGAGTGACTTGTAGGATACATCTTGTTGATGCTCAACTACCCCTATTCCCAGAATAAGGGCCCTCCTATCTTTTTTTCCCCCAAAATACGCAAGTAATGAGTTTGATAAGTCATAAAACTACATATAAGATTTGATTTAATTATTCCCAACAATTCTTGGTTATATATTCATCTTGCAGTATAGACTGGCCTTTAGAAATACTTAGATTATTACAAGATGCTTTGAGTTTCTCCAAGTTTTCAATGAATAATTAACCAAGAAAGGATTCAAATGTGCAAATGGGATTCAAAAAGAATTCTCTACTTGTCTCCTTAATTAGCATGAACATAGCCAGCTTCAGAAAATCTTTCTACACTAACCTTTCATTTTTTTAAGAGCATTTGCTTACTAGTTTTGCTTTAAACTTATTATAATTTGTTCATGATGGGTGTTTGACATTTCCCAAAGTATAATTTAGCTTATCACATGAATTTTTAGGACATAAAATTAAATGTATCAATTTATGATGCCTCATGGGACATCAAATTATAGAAAGGGCTTCTAAAAGAATACTTGTCCCACATCATTCCACTTATCACCATGGCACTCATTTTAGACATGAATCTCTACTATCAGAAATTAAATCTATGCCATTGGATAAAATAAATACACTCCACAAATGACACTTGGAATTAATCTATTGGATCCAAAATATGCCATATGGCCTCATCTTGAAATATCATAAATAAACTAACCATTAGAATTCAAATTCATGGGCTACATATCATGATCTTGGATCCTATGAGAAAGTATAATCAAATATAAGCTACCACGCATCCCTACCTATTCTAAAGTCCATGAAATGATGCTAAATATCCTAAATGGAACCCAAATTAAATTTAAAATTCCATGTGTTTCCTTTAGATGCACCCTATATCAACATATACACTCTTGAACCATTTGATCTAAGGATTGATGGGGAACAACTATCACAAATCCTTTCCAAGAGTGGCACATGTACCTCTAAAGGATATGTGTCATGACCATGCTATTTATATATAAAAATCTAAAATACTCATCTAAGAGCCTATCAAAATGACACGTGTCCTTAATAGACCCATGAAATGATGTCATATGCTCCCTTTAGATCAACACATGGGTACACCCAGACTATTTAATCTAAGGTTTGTGCGTTCCCATTAAGGGAACACATGGAAAAACCCAAGCCATTTGATTAAATATTGATGATATATAGTGGTATAAATAACCTTATGATAATGACATGTGTCCCTTTAAATGACATGTATCCTCCCCACAAGGTGGTAGCCAAGATTAATAGGTTATTCTTGAGAGTGATACATGGATCCAACTGAGCCACATGATTAATACAAAGTTTCCAATAACTATCCATAACACTCCTAAGATAAATAAAAAAGGTGACACATGTCTAGGTAAGGCCCTAATTGCTCATGAGAGTGACATGTGGCACTCTCTCAACTAACCAGATTAGAGGGCCTTACCCCTGAGCTCACCATGAATCAAAATATCCCATATGGAAAATTAAAAATTAATAATCACATATAACTTCATTCAATAGTTTGAAAGTAATAAAAAAATGACATGTATCTAGACTTGAGCTGACTAAATAGCTAGGTCACATTTAGGACCCATGAGCAACTAGTTGGAACTAATGTGGCATGTTACATGTCAAAAGTTGGTAATATTTAGCTTTAAAGCTTAACTTAATGATGAATAAAAAGAAAATTAGTGCTAAGATTTGAATACAAAGGTGATGGGCTTGCCATTAATGTTTCACAAACTAGAATTTCCATTGATGTTGCATTAATCAAAGAAACCTTCAAAATTCTACTCGACTCAGCTATTACTACTCATAATTGCACTCAAATCCCTAAGTGTTTACCCACTTTACTATTTATGTTCTCAAGTTAACCAAGCTAAAAATATTTGTGAATCACTCTTGGAGCACCATTATTGGAGCTATAAAGTTGTATAAGACTATAAGAGGATGCCAAGTGTCACCAAAGATATCATAGAAATGATATGAGTAGGACCTTCCACATCTTATAAGGGAATTTCTTATGTAAATGATGATTTCTTGATTCAATTTGGCAATTCAATCATTTTTAAGGATATAGAGTTTATCCTCAAAGCCAAAGATTTAGGATACAATCACTATAGGAGTGTCTCCCACAACATTGAAAGATTTGGGGATCCTGATGATTATGAAACCATGCCCCACATTATTTGTCTTGATTTTTATATTCTTACAATCTAATCTATCAATCTTCATAAAGCTAGAACAAAATTAGAGGTCATGCCCTATGCTAACCTGGTTTATGACATCTTTAGAAAAATAAGATGCAAATATAGATTGCTTAATTCCATACACCAAGGGCTTCCCATTGCCTTCATCATAGGGCTAATTTTTGAAAGGTATTATGACCTACCCCTACCATAGCTGGACTACAACTTGAGCATCATCAAGGGCTAGTATAAGGTACATCAGCTAAAAAATATCTTAGCTTCATAGGTGATTAACCCAACTAAAGTAGTATTTATGGATGACCAGGGGAATATACCCATCCACCAATTTAGAAAGGGGTTTAGGATTGGTTTCACCCTAATTAACAAAATATTTGGTAATACACATATAAGATACGTGGATATAAGGACTATATCATTATTGTAATTAATTATAGAAGATCAACAAATCCCCTCACTTAGGGATATCATTAGAAAAAATAGATAACTACTATGGAAGACACATGTAATAATTTAGCTCCATTTTATATGATGAGTTATTTATTGTACGCTATTTATGTAACTACATAATTAGGGTAAAACACATGGAATCTTAAGAGAGATGAAGTGGTGCCTCAAACACATTCTACAATACATATCCATTACTTTTGGCACCATATAAAAATAATTATAAAGGAGTTCTATCCCCTTGTCTATAGGTCAATCATAGAATGTCCTATGTAGAGGGTTCCATTAGAAGTTAGATAGGCACTAAGGAACATTGGTAGCTTCTAGCTCTTCCTTGACTATATAGTCATCTTAGTAGAATGGGTATGGTAGCTAACCTTAGGATACTAGGGTATATTCCAATTAAGTTGGTAGAATAAGAGATAGCCTACTGGATACTCTATGGAATTGATGGCCTCTTTATGAAGAAGAATAAGACACCTCCCCATAAGGCTCCTTAATAGCTAGGGAAAGCTAAGGTGAAATAAGGGCAATATGTGATAGTGGTAGCATGGCATAGGTATTCCTTAATATTAGCCAAGGATGACATCAGAGTATGAGATCCAAATCAAGTCATTACTAGGCACCTTGCTAAATTCAAGAGGGATGTGGCTATGGAATATAAGCACCAAGATAAGGTATATGATTGGATATACCTCAATGCAATGAATGATGAGGAGGTCTAGAAAAAATATACTAAGAGGAACATATCTCTCGGGATAAGGCTCAAATGGGAAATGGTATATGGTATATGAAAGTGAAGATCCACTCTTCACTCTAATGAAGAAGAGAAAGGTAGGCCCTAGAGAGGTTCAAAAGTATGAGGAGGATCATATATACTTAGTGCAAGCATAGGTTGAAGAAGCTGTAGATTTGATGAAGGGGATGCAATAAAGGCTAAAAAGGCTAAAGGAAAAAATGCTACCCACTATATGAGAATGCACACTAATCTCAATAATCAATGGTATGATTAATGCCTTCGACCTCTACAAGGTTATGAAGAAGAGGCAAGGAGACAACATCCATTAAGCCAAAGTAATCACCAAGATTGACTAAAGTCTTATCCATTATGACACCAAGTTAGCTAAATTGGCAAGAGTGGTAAGAATGAACAAATTCCTATATCTCAAAGTCTTACCCATTGAAGACATTATACTTACATATAATATACTCATGAATAGAAGGAGGATCTTGAAGACCTAGTTTGATCAACTCAAGGATGTAAATACATCCTTTGATAAAATTGAGTTCAAATTTTCCCACTTACTAAAGGACACCATGATTACTAAGGTAACCAAGCCTAATGACTCCTTCATGGAAGATCAAGAGTTTAGCGCATAGATGAATGTCTTCATTTCATGATTCTAGCAAGATGTGTCAAGTGTTAAGATAAATATAGAGGTGATTGACATTGTAGCATTTTCAAATCAAAGGCTCTAGAATGTAGAAGCAATAGAAGAGTCATTCAGGCCCATACTCATGGAGCACAATAGGTTGATCCAAGACATACCCAATTTATATAAGCCCATGATCCTATATTTTATTCAAATTGACAAAGATTATCAAACATGTGCTGAAGTATGAACCTAAGAGGAGAATGAGAAGAAGCAGAGGTAGAAACAATAACAAGTTGGCCATCAAAAATCTCTAACCCCTTAGTAATATTTTAGTCTTTTTGTAAAATCAAATGAAGAAAATTCCATTGTATTGTGGCATTTTTACCACTTGTTTTAATTTGGGCACTGCTTGTGGGCCCACTTAAACACATCTTAATCATTTTTTAAAACCTATAAATAGGGGTCTTCCCTTATTTTATAAAGTATAAGTAACTTGTTATAAAAATTAATACAAAGAGCCAAAGAATTTGAGAGTCTATCTATAGAGTTATTTTGTGTGGTTTTGTGACTTCAGAATTATTGTGCTTTTAGATGTTTGATTGTTTCCTTTCTACAAAATAATTTGGAAATTGTATTTTATACATGAATTTAGTTAGTTTGAGATTAATGTTATGTTGACTAATTTAGTATCATACTTTCTCTATCTCTTCTCATTATCAACTAGATGTGTTGTAAAATTTACTATGTGTGAGTTATCTTTATGTAATATAAGTTGTTATACACGTGAATTTCCCTTCCTGAAAATCTTCAAATACATTTATTCATATTTGATAATTACACTAGAGGTGATAAATGTTAGTTTTTTTTAAAATTTTAACTTAGAAGTAAGTGGAATTGGTATCTTCCTTCATCTTAAGCAGAAATTCTTTCCTAGCCTACCATACTCTCTTTTATATCTACCCATGAATCACCTTAGTTAAATCATGTTATATATATCCATTGTTCATCTAAATTTTGGGAATTAATTGGCAAGAATCAAGATAATTCACAAATATTAGCTAGAAGTTGTGTCACTACATAACATTTACTATCTCTAATGTAGGGTTTGCTTAAAGACTTTGAAGTGGTTATCACATCTCTACTATTTGTGCTATTCTAATCAATAGTTATACAAACAACTTAATCCCCAAGTCATTCAAGGAATTTAAATTGAGTTTCTACTTTCACCTTTGTTACTTAGTAACATAAAGAACACCTAAAGTGAATCAATAGGGATAGAAAAGCTCGTGCTAGAAGGAGGGCTATGCAACTATTTTTCATGCATCTTTGTTGAATTTTGATGTACTTCATTATATAAATGTTTAATTAGTGCAAAGTACATAAATATTATCAAAAAAACATTAAGGATCTACATTATTTACATGAAAATTTGTAATCCTTTGCATGAATCTTTGCATTCTTTTGAATATTTCATCAAAATTTGTGTTCATCTGCACAAATTTGGTAAAATAATCTAGATCTTTGCTTAAATTCATGTAAAGATAGGTGAAATACCCCATCCTTTACACATCTTAAGGGTTATTTTGATCACATTTTTAAATTTTGGTGTAAATTTTGTAAAAAATAATAATATTTGTATAAATTTATGCAAATATCATTCTCTAAAATGTTGTTTATAATGTATCTATGCATTTGAGATCTTAATCACTCTATTTTATTAGAATTTAAGAAAATATTTGCATATATTTATAATAAGATGTTCTAACACTTTTAGATCACTGATTAAGGCATATAAACACTTTGATTTATTGGTTTAACATTGATCTTTATAGGCTTTAGTACAAAGATAACAAATATTTATGTAGGTTTTGAGAATTTTGAAGTTTATAAGCTTAGATATTCAAACATCAAGGCAAAAATACTTGATCTACTCTTTCCTACATTGAAAAGACTGATATTTATGATGCTTAGCGCTTGTAGAGGCTATCTTTGTAATTCCTTTGCTCTAAGCACCCATTTTGCATCTTAAATTTGCTTAGGATCCAAACTAGATCTTGATCTGAACCTAGAACCCCTTTAGCATCTCTAGAAACCCATAAAAAGCTATAACATATAAAGGAAAGCATAGTAAATATAAGACCTAGCCAAATTCCCCATCTAAAAAGAATTTATAACTCCTTGTGATAGTCATGATATAGTTGGATGGATCATCCATTAATGTCCCTAGAGTTGTGCATGATTTATTAAGAAACCTAGAAAAGTATTTGCCTTTATTTACCCCCGTAGGTATAGTGATGACTAAGGAGCATGTAAATTCCTTTAAGGCATATTTAAGGATGATCAATATAATCCATGAGGATGTGGCTTATCACCTATTTCCTTTCATGTTTTTATATGTTGTATATGATTGTTTCTTTAACTTTCCCAAAAATTCTATCATGAGATGGAACCAATTTAATGACATCTTTGTTGCCCAGTTTGGTAGGGTAGTTATCCTGAGAGTTGTGTACCAATAGTTTACCACCTTGAAAATGGAACTAATAAGGACATTTATTTTTAGGTTCTAAAATATTTACACCTTGATTTCCCCACCATATAAACATACTATCGACCTAGATTTGGAAATATGTAAGAATGATTTAAATCTAATGATAATGGTCTTTTTGAGAAGAATCATGGGTATAAACAAATTGCCTTTAAATTATGCTGAGCCCATTCATATTGATGAGAAAATATAACCACAGGGGTATCTTACCTTTTCCATACCCAAATTTGATCTAAATTTTCCTACTCTAAATGTCATACCCAATATGAACTAGAATCGCCCTGTATTAAACCAACTGCTAGTGATCAACTAGTTACCTTTGAACCATGTTGCACCTAACCAACAACTAGGTTTCTTTAACCAAACTAAAATTAAAGATGAACCCTATAAAAATCAAATGATATTACCTATGAATAACATAAATGTCTAAGCTACCACCCAAAGTAAGAATGTAGAACCTCCAAAGGGAGAGTTAAACTTAATTCAAAGAACTATCCAAAAACTAGCCAAAAAATTCTTAAACCTCAAGAAATAGATGGGTAATACTACCAAGATCTCCAATAGGAATTACAACTACCAAAGATATAATATAACTTTCAATAGGTTTAACAATAATAATGAACCTCCTTTGAGCAAATTACCTGAGATCAATATTTGTGAAATGGCCTTGCCTAACTAGTGCTGAGTGCACAATATTGATATACATAAATAACTTGACTATGTTGAGTTCTACCATGCATTTGAATCCCAATGATCAAAACAACACTAAAATATCTTGTAATTTTAATGATACCTCTAGAGCACCAGAATCTATCCTCATGGTGGAGACTTATGACTTCCCAATCCAAGATGAGAATGAACCTAAAGATAATGTTGAAGAGGTACACACTTTATATAAGTACCAAAGAAGAAACTCTGCCTTTAGAAGTAAAGGTCAGGACCCACCTCTAATGACTTCCATGCCACCTAATAAACTAGACACACTTCCTGATGGTAGGATAGATAATAACCCTCCACACACAAAAGGTAAGGAGATTCAACTAGTAACATAAGTTCCCTATACCATGTCAATAAAAGGTGGATAAAACATAGTGAAATACATGAAAAAATCAAGGAAAACATAACATTTCATGAGCTCACACAAATCATTGAATAATGTGATTTACTATTGAAATCAATGAATGAAAAGCCTAGTTCCAACAAGGCTAAACAAGCACATGCCAATGTAGTGATGTATAAGAGTAATCATGAATTTCCACTATTATTGTTATCTATTAGAATATTTGGTAAGAACATCCATAATTGCTTACTTGATTTAGTTGCTTAAGCTAATATTATGCCTCTAGGAATTTGTGAGAAACTAGGGTTAAACCTAGACAAGTCTGATAAGGTGGTAGTGAAGTTAGACAAGTCAAGGGTGAAGGTGATTGAAAAATTACTAAACATCCATATGCAATTAGCTCTTGAACTTTGGATACAAAAATTCATCAACATATAGGTCATTGATATACTTGAGGTGTATGGATTATTACTAATTCATGATTAGACCAAATCCTTAAATGGACACATGTCCATAGATTGTTATCACATGTGGCATTCCTAATTAGATTATGATTGATAGATAGCCCAACATGAAGTATATGATTATAGAGTACAATGCCAAGAATAAAAAGGTAAATTACTAGTCCTCTGACTTGGGTGTTTATACTCTAGAAATAACTAACATTGCTGTAGGTGATAACAAGACATAAGAAGAACAAAATTAAGGTCCTTATAAATTACACTTTGAGGGTGCATGATATAAACAAAGCTTAGGCATGGGGATTGTTATAAAAAATCCCAAAGGCAAATAATATCTTTATTATTATAGAATATAGTTCTATTATAATAACAACTTAGCAGAATATGAAGCTCTTATTTTAGGACTTCAATTTGCAATTAAACATAAGGTTAAGGAATTGTTAATTTATGGTGACTCTAAACTAACTTTTAATAAAATTATAAACATATATCAATGTAAAATTTCTTGTTTAAGAAAGTATAAATTTAGATAATGAGATTTAATTAAGCATTTTCACTCATTCAGCATTGTTTCCTTGCCCAAGGAATAAAACCAATTGGTAGATACTCTGGCTTCAACAATAGCAAACCATTGTGCCTCTTGAGGCCTTGAACTTAAAAAAATTCATAGTGGATATAATCTCATATCCCTTGATGCTTGATAACATCAATCACTTCCAAGTATTTAATGATGACCAATAGATAATTGAATTCTTATGCAATGCTAGTGTGTTTGAGTCCTCCATCATTGATGAACATGATGGAAGTTTTATGAAAATCCCAAAAGACAATGAAGATGGGGTAATAAAAATTAAAGATAACTATATTCCAAATGGAATTATTTATTTGGAAAGAATGTTTGACCCAAATAGACAAAGAAATGAAGCCAAGTAATCCAAAGTGAGTGGAAAGGACTACAAACAAGTCAACATGGGGAGTCCTAAGAATGAAAAAAATATCAACATTATCCTTGTTTACATTGATGAATAATTGAATAAAGTTATTTCCCTCTTAACTAGATTCAAGGATGTTATTTCTTGGTCATATGATGACCTCATATTATTTAACATTAGTGTGATTACTCACACTATCACATTAAAGGGAGCGTCCAAACCTTTCACACAAAGATAAAGATCAATGAATATAGTGTTAGAACCACTAATTTAAAAAGAATTGAAGAAATTATGTGATGTAAGGATAATATTTCCTATATAAAACTCATCATGGGTTGTCAACCTAGTGCCAGTATGGAAGAAGAGTGGGGAAATTAGACTCTATGTTAATTTCTGTAACCTAAACATATATTTTGAAAAGTATAATTATCCCTTGACATACTTAGATAAAGTCACAACTGATAAGTGGATCTAGAATGATGTAATTATTAGATGTATTTTTAGGCTACAACCAAGTCTTGGTAAACAAAGATAATAGGATGAAGACTACCTTCAAAACTAAATGGGGAATGTTTACTTACAAATAGATGCCATTCAGACTCATCAACATAGGATCAAATTTTTAGTGAGAAATTGATCATGCATTCCATGGATTGATAAGTAAATGCATTATTATTTACATGGATAATCTAACCATTTATAAAAGTAGGGGATACCACATGATGTATTTAGAGCAAGTACTGGAGAAATGTAGAAGGTATGGCATCTACTTAAACCCCAAGAAGAGTATCTTCTATGTAACTGAAGGTAAGATTTTCAAACATGAACACTTAATAAGGTATGACCATAGACAGTAATAGGATCAATGTAATTTCAAAGTTTGAAGTTATAAAAAATAAAAAAGAGTTAAAATCTTTCTTCATCAAAATTAACTTTGTAAGACAGTTCATTTTTAGTTTTGTAGAAATAGTGAGACCACTCAATGCCATGCTAAAGAAAGATGCAAAGATAGAATGGACTGTGGAAGCAAAGAAGGCCTTTTAGGAAATAAAGGATGCTATTGTTTAAGCTCCTATTCTAATAAGTTCCAATTTTAGTAAGGATTTATATCTAAACTCTTTTACTTCTAATCATACTATCACTTCTATCTTAACATAGAAGGAAGATGACAAAGAGCATCCCATATCCTTTATTAGCACTAGCCTAAAGAATGTTGAGCTGAATTATCCTATCCTAGACAAATAAGATTATGCACTAGTAAAGGCTATAAATAAATTCATATACTACATCTTATGGAATAAGACATAGACTATAATGTCTGGTATAGCTATCAAACTGATGCTAGGACATAATGAACTTTGGGAAATAAGAGGGAAGTGGATGACCAAGCTTCAATAATATGACTTAGAAATCAAATATACTAAGTTAGTGAGGAGGTAAGGTCTAATCCGACTCATTGCAAACATTGATCCCCATATTGACATTTTTTAGGTGGACACAAACTAAGTACTTGGTGGAGATTAGTAAAAATATATTATCCATTATCTATTGTATGGAAGATCCCCCTCATACCTTAAAAGAGAACAAAAGAGAGCCCTCCGATTTTGATCATCTCACTTTATGATCAAAAGAGGAGTCATATAAAGAAATAACTATGAAGGAATTTACTTAAGGTGTGTTGTTAGAATTGAATCCATATAAATCATGTATAAATTCCATGATAAATAAGGAAGAAACCATCGTTCAGAGTGTAATAATGTTCATAAGATATTAAGAGATGACTACTATTAGCCAAATATATGCAAGGATGGACATGCTCATGTGCACACCTACCATCAGTGCTAGGTATTTGATAGAATAGAAGTAAAGGTAGCCATGCCTTTATAACTAGTGATTGAGGCAAAGCCATTTGCACAATGGAGCCTCAATTTTGTGGGGGTAATCAACCCCAACTCCTGGATGGGACACATGTTTGTATTCACCATCATGGACTATTACATTAGGTAGACTGAATTAGTGATAAATATGGTAAACAAAGACAATAAGATGAAGACTACCTTCAAAACTAAATGGGGAATGTTTACTTAAAAATAGATGCCATTCAGACTCATCAACATAGGATCAAATTTTTAGTGAGAAATAGACCATGCATTCCATGGATTGATAGGTAAATGTATTATTATTTATATGGATGATCTAACCATTTATAAAATTAGGGGATACCACATGATGTATTTAGATCAAGTACTAGAGAAATGTAGAAGGTATGGCATTTACTTAAACCCTAAAAAGAGTATCTTCTATGTAAGTGAAGGTAAGATTTTCAAACATGAGCACTTAATAATGTATGACCATAGACCGTAATAGGATCAATGTAATTTCAAAGTTTGAAGTTATAAAAAATAAAAAAGAGTTAAAATCTTTATTCATCAAAATTAACTTTGTAGAATAGTTCCTTTTTGGTTTTGTAGAAATAGTGAGACCACTTAATGCCATGCTAAAGAAAGATGCAAAGATAGAATGGAATGTGGAAGTGAAGAAGGCCTTTTAGGAAATAAAGGATGCTATTGTTTAAGCTCTGATTCTAATAAGTCCCAATTTTAGTAAGGATTTATATCTAAAGTCTTTTGCTTCTAATCATACTATCACTATTGTCTTAACACAGAAGGAAGATGACAAAGAGCATCCCATATCCTTTATGAGCACTAGCCTAAAGAATGTTGAGCTGAATTATCCTATCCTAGACAAATAAGCTTAAGCACTAGTAAAGGCTATAAATAAATTCATATAATACATCTTATGGAATAAGACATAGACTATAATGTCTGATATAGCTATCAAACTGATGCTAGGACATAATGAAATTAGGGAAATAAGAGGGAAGTGGATGACCAAGCTTCAATAATATGACTTAGAAATAAAATATACTAAGTTAGTAAGGAGGTAAGGTCTAATCCAACTCATTGTAAACACTAATCCCCATATTGATGTTTTTTAGGTGGAAACAAACTAAGTACCTGGTGGAGATTAGTAAAAATATATTATCCATTATCTATTGTATGGAAGATGCCCCTCATACCTTAAAAGAGAACAAAAGAGAGCCCTCAGATTGTGATCATCTCACTTTATGATCAAAAGAGGCGTCATATAAGGAAATAACTATTAAGGAATTTACCTAAGGTGTGTTGTTAGAATTGAATCCATATAAATCATGGATAAATTCCATGATAAATAAGGAAGCAACCATCCTTCAGGGTAAACTAATTTTCATAAGATATTAAGAGATGACTAATATTAGCCAATTATATGCAAGGATGGACATGCTCATGTGCACACCTACCATCAGTGCTAGGTATTTGATTGAATAGAAGTAAAGGTAGCCATGCCTTTATAACTAGTGATTGAGGCAAAGCCATTTGCACAATGGGGCCTCAACTTTCATGGGGGTAATAAACCCCAACTCCTTGATGAGACACTAGTTTGTATTCACCATCATGAACTATTACATTAGGTAGACTGAAGCAGTGATAAAGATGATAAACAAAGACAATAGGATGAAGACTACCTTCAAAACTAAATGGGGAATGCTTACTTACAAATAGATGCCATTCAAACTCATCAACATAGGATCAAATTTTTAGTGAGAAATGGACCATGCATTCCATGGATTGATAGGTAAATGCATTATTATTTACATGGATGATCTAACCATTTATAAAAGTAGGGGATACCCCATGATGTATTTAGAGCAAGTACTGGAGAAATGTAAAAGGTATGGCATTTAATTAAACCCCAAGAAGAGTATCTTCTGTGTAACTAAAGGCAAGCTTTTCAAACATGAGCACTTAATAAGGTATGAACATAGACCATAATATGATCAATGTAATATCAAAGTTTGAAGTTATAAAAAATAAAAAAGAGTTAAAATCTTTCTTCATCAAAATTAACTTTGTAAGACAGTTCATTTTTAGTTTTGTAGAAATAGTGAGACCACTCAATGCCATGCTAAAGAAAGATGCAAAGATAGAATGGACTGTGTAGGTAAAGAAGGCCTTTTGGGAAATAAAGGATGCTATTGTGTAAGATCCTATTCTAATAAGTACCAATTTAGTAAGGATTTATATCTAAAGTCTTTTGCTTCTAATCATACTATCACTATTGTCTTAACACATAAGGAAGATGACAAAGAGCATCCCATATCCTTTATGAGCACTAGCCTAAAGA
The DNA here is from genome assembly GCA_037957365.1 of Torreya grandis. Classification (NCBI taxonomy): domain Eukaryota; kingdom Viridiplantae; phylum Streptophyta; class Pinopsida; order Cupressales; family Taxaceae; genus Torreya; species Torreya grandis. The sequence continues at coordinate 2,025,042 of JARHVA010002564.1, forward strand.
ATGTTGAGCTGAATTATCCTATCCTAGACAAATAAGCTTATGCACTAGTAAAGGCTATAAATAAAATCATATAATACATCTTATGGAATAAGACATATACTATAATGTCTGATATAGCTATCAAACTAATGCTAAGACATAATGAACTTAGGAAAATAAGAGGGAAGTGGATGACCAAGCTTCAATAATATGACTTAGAAATCAAATATACTAAGTTATTAAGGAGGTAAGGTATAATCCAACTCATTTCAAACACTGATCCCCATATTGATGTTTTTTAGGTGGAAAAAAACTAAGTACCTGGTGGAGATTAGTAAAAATATATTATCCATTATCTATTGTATGGAAGATGCCCCTCATACCTTAAAAGAGAACAAAATAGAGCCCTCAGATTGTGATCATCTCACTTTATGATCAAAAGAGGAGTCATATAATGAAATAACTATGAAGGAATTTACCTAAGGTGTGTTGTTAGAATTGAATCCATATAAATCATGGATAAATTCCATGATAAATAAGGAAGCAACCATCCTTATGGGTGTACTAATGTTCATAAGATATTAAGAGATGACTACTATTAGCCAACTATATGCAAAGATGGAGATGCTCATGTGCACACCTACCATCAGTGCTAGGTATTTGATAAAATAGAAGTAAAGGTAGCCATGCCTTTATAATTAGTGATTGAGGCAAAGCCATTTGCACAATGGGGCCTCAACTTTGTGGGGGTAATCAACCCCAACTCCTCAATGAGACACAAGTTTGTATTCACCATCATGGACTATTACATTAGGTAGACTGAAGCAGTGATAAATATGGTAAACAAAGACAATAGGATGAAGACTACATTCAACACTAAATGGGGAATGCTTACTTACAAATAGATGCCATTTAGACTCATCAACATAGGATCAAATGTTTAGTGAGAAATGGACTATGCATTCCATGGATTGATAGGTAAATGCATTATTATTTACATGGATGATCTAACCATTTATAAAAGTAGGGGATACCACATGATGTATTTAGATCAAGTACTAGAGAAATGTAGAAGGTATGGCATTTACTTAAACCCCAAAAAGAGTATCTTCTATGTAAGTGAAGGTAAGCTTTTCAAACATGATCACTTAATAAGGTATGACCATAGACAGTAATAGGATCAATGTAATTTCAAAGTTTGAAATTATAAAAAATAAAAAAAGAGTTAAAATCTTTCTTCATCAAAATTAACTTTGTAAGATAGTTAATTTTTGGTTTTTTAGAAATAGTGAGACCACTCAATGCCATGCTAAAGAAAGATGCAAAGATAGGATGGAATGTGGAAGTGAAGTAGGCCTTTTAGGAAATAAAGGATGGTATTGTTTAAGCTCCTATTATAATAAGTCCCAATTTTAGTAAGGATTTATATCTAAACTCTTTTGATTTTAATCATACTATCACTATTGTCTTAACACAGAAGGAAGATGACAAAGAGCATCCCATATCCTTTATGAGCACTAGACTAAAGAATGTTGAGCTGAATTATCCTATCCTAGACAAATAAGCTTATGCACTACTAAAGGCTATAAATAAATTCATATACTACATCTTATGTAATAAGACATAGACTATAATGTCTAATATAGCTATCAAACTAATGCTAGGACATAATGAACTTGGGGAAATAAGAGGGAAGTGGATGACCAAGCTTCAATAATATGACGTATAAATCAAATCTACTAAGTTAGTAATGAGGTAAGGTCTAATCCAACTCATTGCAAACACTAATCCCCATATTGATGTTTTTTAGGTGGAAACAAACTAAGTACCTAGTGGAGATCAATAAAAATATATTATCCATTATCTATTGTATGGAGGATGGCCCTCATACCTTAAAAGAGAACAAAAGAGAGCCCTCAGATTGTGATCATCTCACTTTATGATCAAAAGAGGAGTCATATAATGAAATAACTATGAAGGAATTTACCTAAAGTGTGTTGTTAAAATTGAATCCATATAAATCATGGATAAATTCCATGATAAATAAGGAAGCAACCATCCTTCAAGCTGTACTAATGTTCATAAGATATTAAGAGATGACTACTATTAGCCAACTATATGTAAGGATGGACATGCTCATGTGCACACCTACCATCAGTGCTAGGTATTTGATAGAATAGAAGTAAAGGTAGCCATTCCTTTTTAACTAGTGATTGAGGCAAAGCCATTTGGACAATGGGGCCTCAACTTTGTGGGGGTAATCAACCCCAACTCCTCAATGAGACACAAGTTTGTATTCACCATCATGGAATATTACATTAGGTAGACTGAAGTAGTGACCACCAAGAACAATAAATTAATTTACATCATCAAGTTATTTGAAGAGAACATAATCATTCAATTCAAGATACCCATATCTTTGGAGTGTGACAATGGCCTAATCTTTGCATTAGCTAAGTTTATTGAATGGGCCTATCATAACTAGATAGTCATCAAGTCTATATCCAATTACTACCCTCAAGGTAATGGAGGGGCTGAATCCACTAACAAAAAACTTGATGAATGAAATTAATGAGTATACAGAGACAAAACCAAGATAATGATAGTCCTTTCTAAAATATGCTCTATGGGTAGATCAAATGGGATACAAGCAGGTGCTCATGGCATCCCCATTCTTACTAGTTTATGGGTAATAACTTATATTTCCCATCACATTGATGGTACCTACATATGATTTCATGGTCGAGTACATGGAGGATGATGAAAAAGTGTAGTCCTAGATCCTAAACATCATCTAAATGGAGGATGCTAGAGATGAAGCTTTGAAAAACTTCAGCAAGCATCAGGATGTTGTAAAAAGATGGTTTGATAAGTAGGCCAAGATTAAAGCCTTCCAAAATACTAGATTTAGACCTACTATGGGATAAGGCCCATGATAAAAAAGGAAAACATGATAAGCTCACCCCCCTCTAGATTGGACCTTATCAAGTTGTAGAGATCTTGGACAAAATATCATTTAGACTCAAAGATTTACAAGGAAATGACTTGGCCCTGCCAGTCAATGGGAAATAAATGAAGCACTACTTCTCTTCTACTTTATCCTAATTTATACAAGGAGAATAATCTTGTTTAGGTTTAGAGTAGGTATGGGTAGTGTAGTTTTATTTATTGATTTTCTTTCCTATTATTTTCTTCCTTGTTTTCCTACTTTGTCCTTTCCTACTTTTTGTTCATTCATTTGTTTCCTGTTGTGTGATGTAGTTTAAAAGTAAGTCCTTTATAAAAATAGGTATTTGGATTTATCTATATTATCCTATTCCTAAAATTTGAAGAAGGGGTTTTTGATTTATAACATTATTAGTCCAAATCCTAGAATCCCCTAACACTATTCTAACTTAGAAAAGCTAGGTGGGGTTAATTAGAAATTGGTTTTCTTATAAATATCTTAAGCTATTTTGATGTTATAATGTAGTTTAGACAATTGAACATGTGATTTAACAAGATTTTAAACATATGTAGACCATCATACTGACACTCAAATTCAATAAAAAAATTTATTGGACTAAGCTTGTTATTAAGAGTGAATGAAATTTATATACATCTTGACATAATACTTACACCTAGCTAATTCTAGTTCCCAACCATTTTGGTTTATGGATGTAGGTATATAAAAACAATATGACACACCAATGAAGTGGAATCATAAAATTCTCCATATTCCATGAATGGTTATTTGGGTAATCTCTACCAGGGCTATGGATGCCTAGATGGTATTAGATCAAGGCCCAAAGTAGAGTTGAAGGTATCTCTCTTAGGGTTATCGATGCTTGGTTGATAGAAAAGCAATGCCCAATCCATCCCTAATTAAGTAAAGCATTATTATTTAAATCTAAAGAAGGATTAAGTCATTTCATGTCTTAAAGTCTTGAATCTTTAAAGTTAACAAGTGTTGAATCTAATGGAAATGGTGAATGAAGTACAAATCACACACATAGTATGTTTGTCTACATGATTTGAACTCTATTTCTAGCATATGAGCTTTCATCTATTCTAAAAAAACAATTTTGATGTGACTAAAAAATCATAGTGAGATAACTAATTTTAATTTATATTTGAATAATAGATCTAGATTCTAACATTTTCTAATGTTTCCCTGTAGAGGTCACCATTTATTGATGCTCAACTACCCCCTATTCCTAGAGTGGGGGCCTTCCTATATTTTTTTTCCAAAATGAATAAGTACCAAGTTTGATTAGTCCTTTAGCTACATGGAGGATTTGATTTAATACTTCCTAGCAATTCTTAGTTATATATTCATTTTGTAGTACAAACTAGCCTTTAGAAATACTTAGATTATAAGATGATTTGAGTTTCTCCAAGTTTTCAATGAATAATTAACCAATAATGGATTTAAATGTGAAGATGGGCTTCACTAAGAATGATCTACTTGGTTCCTAAATTAGCATGACCATAACCAAGTTCATAGAATCTTTCTACACTAACCTTTCATTTTGTTTAAAGCATTTGATTATTAGTTTTACTTTAAACTTATTATAATTTACTTGTGATGGGCATTTGATGTTTCCCTAAGTCTAACTTATCACATGAATTTATAGGATGTGAAATTAAATGTAGAAATTTTTGATGCCTCATGGGACATAAAATTATAGAAAGGGCTTCTAAAATAATACTTATCTCATATCATACCACTTGTCACCATTATTCTCATTCGAGACATAAAACTTTATTATCAGAACTTCAAGCTATGCCATTGGTTGAAAGAAATGCACTCCATGCATCACACTTGGAATTAATCTAATAGACCCAAAATATGACATGTATCATCATATTGAAAGCTCACAAATGAAATATCCATTAGAATTCAAATTCATGGGTTACATGTCATGATCTTGGATCTTACGAGAAAGTCCGATAAAATTCAAGCCACCATGCATTATTACCTATCCTATAGTCCATGAGATGATGCCATATGTCATAAATAGAACCTAAATAAATTTATAAAAACCACATGTTTCCTTCAGATGCACCATAGATCAATGAGGATACTCCCAAATCATACGATTCAAGGCTCAATGGGGAACAACTATCAAATATGATTTTTGAGAGTGATGTGTGTCCCTCCAAAGAATACATGTCATGCCTATGTTACTTTTATTTGAAAATCTAAATGAATTTTCTGAAAGCTCACCAAGATGATGCATTTCCCTAATGGACCTATGAGATAATGCCACATTCTTCCTTCAAATTGACACATGGGTACACCTAGACCATACGATCCAAGGTTCACAAGAGCCTGTGGAGGGAACACATGGAAAACCCTAAGTTGTTTGATCAAATATTGATGATATAAAGTTATCCAAGGCCCCTTAAAATAATGATTCATCCCTCTAAATGACATGTGTCCTCCTTATAAGGTAGTACCCAGGATTAATAGGTTATCCTTGAGAGTGACATGTGGATCCACATGAGCCACACAATTAATACAAAGTTGCAAATAAATACTCATAATGTTCCTAAGAGTAATAAAAAGGTGACACATGTCTAAGCAAGGTACCGATTGCTCATGAGAGTGACATTTGGCACTCTGATAGCCAACCAAATTAGACCACCTCACTCCTGAGCTTACCTAAAATCAAAAGATGCCACATGGAAAAAGATAAATGAATCATCACATATAACCACATTTGAGAGTTTGAGATTAATAAAAAATGACACATGTCTAGACCTAAGTTAACTAAGGAGTTGGGTCATATTTAGGACCCATGATTGCCTAGTTAGAACTGATGTGACATGCCACATGTCAATAGGTGTCAATATTTAGTTTTAAAGCTAAAATTGATGGTCAATCAAATAAAAATTAGTGTGAAGATTTGAATATAAAGGTGATAGGTTAGCCATTAATGTTGCATGAACCAAAATTACCATTAATGTTTTATTAATCAAAGAAACCTTCAAAAGGCTACTCAACTCAACTATTTCTACTCATAATTACACTCAAAGCCCTAAGTGTTTACCCACTTTACTATCTACATTATCAAGTCAACCAAGATCGAAATCTTCATGAATCACTCTTGGATGACCATTATTGGAGATATAAAGTTACAAAAGGCTATAAAAAAATCTTAATTTCCACCAAAGATATTGAAAAAATTTCATGAGTAGGATCTTCCACCTCTGATAAGGGCATTACCTATGGAAATGATGATTTTTGGTTTTAGTTTGGCAATTTAGTTGTTTTTAAGGATATATATATTATCCCTAAAGCCATAGATTTAGGAGACAATCACTATAGCCATGCATTCCATAACATTAAAGGAGATGGGTATCCTATTGTTCTGAAAGCATGCCCCATATTATTCAAATTGCTTCTGATATTTTTACAATCCAAGCTTCCAATCTTCATAAAGCCATAATAAAACTAGAGGTCATGCCCTATGTTGACCTAGTCTGTGGCATCTTTAGATACACAAGATATGAGGATGGATTTCTCAATTCCATGCACCAAGGGCTTCCCATTTCCTTCATCATAGGGCCATGATTTGAAAATTATTATGACCTACCCTTGCCATAACTAGACTAAAACCAAAGCATCATTAGGGGCTAGTACGAGGTACACAAGCTAAAAACTATCTTAGCTTCATAGGTGATGAACCCATCTAAAGTAGTCTTCATAGATGACCATGGGAATATAACCATCCAAAAATTTAGAAAGGGGGTCAGGATTGACTTTGCCCTACTTAATATAATATTAGGTAATGCACATATAGGATATGTGGATATAAGGACTATCCCACTATTGTAGTTAATTCTATAAGATAAATAGATTCCTTCACTTAGGGATATAATTAGAAGCAAATTTATTACTACTATGGAAGACACATTTAGGAATGAATCTTAGTTTTATATGATGAATTATCTATTGGATTCTATTTGTGTAACCACACAAATAGGGTAAAACACGTGGAATCCTAAATTAGATGAAGTGGTGCCTCAAACATATTATAAAATACATATCCACCACTTCTAACACCATATAAAAATAACTATAGATGAATTCTATCCCCTATCTATAGGTCAATCACAAAATGCCCTATGTAGAGGGTTCCATTAGAGGTTAGATAGGTACTAAGGAACATTAGTAGTTTTTAGCTCCACCTTGAATATACAATCATCTGAGTGGAAGGGGTAATGGTATCTCCTCTTAGGGTATCAAGGTATGTGCCAATGAAGTTGGTAGAATAAGATATATCATACTAGATGCTCCATGAAATTGATGGCCTCTTCAAGAAGAAGAAGAAGACACCTCCCCACAAGGCTCCTTACCAATTGGGGAAAGCCAAGGTGAAATAATTGGAAGATGTAATAGTGGCAACACAACATAGGGATTCCTTCATATTACCCAAGGATGACCTCAGAGCATAAGATCCAAATCAAGTCATTGTTAGGAACCTCACTAAACTCAAGAGGGATGTGGCTGTGAAATATGAGAATTAAGACAAGGCATATGACTGGATATACCTCAATGTAATTAATGATAAAGAGGTCTTGAGAAACTCTTCTAGGAAGAACATATTTCTTGAGATGAGGCTTGACCAAGAAAGATGAAAATAATATATAGCAAGGCCTCAACCTTCACCAACTTATGAGAGCATGTTCAATGTTGATTATGAGGAGAAGGAAGAAGAAGAGGAGGATGCCACTCCTCTCATCGAAAATAGACCCTATAGGCCCAAACCTTGGGCTACTCTAAGTGGGCCTGATATGCCTTTGAGATCTAAGTGAGGAGAGTAAAGTGGCCAACCTATCCCTTCATAATAACCTATAATTTCTTCTACACTTGTCAAAGAAGCTACCATAGAAGACTTGGACCAACCAGGTCCTAATATTATCAACCTTGAGGAAGAGCAAAAAGGAGTTGAGATTTCATTAGGAAGATTACAAGTATTGGCTAGGATGACCATTGAGAGAGTATATAAAATAAATAGGTACCCTAGAGCTATATTGAGAGGAGTAGTGTCTCCTCCATCAACCTTTGAAATTATTTTTATAAGTACTATGCCTTTACCTTCATTCCCATTTACTAGTACATTCACAACTACCCCTACTACTACTACCCATGCCACTCCCATCTTCACATCCCCAACCACTACCTCTTTTGAAGGCACCATTCCATAGTTCATCTCCCATGCCATTTCAAACTTTCCACCTCCACCAAGATCCAAAATCATTAGTACTAGTCTGGCTATGGAGTTTACTTCATCTCAGAAGATTACTTGGAGTGCATCCCTTGCCCTTGGTTCCATTTTACCCACCAAGGAATTGAGGAAAATTATACCATTATTCACTTGGTAGAAACCACCTCACCTCAATCCAATAAAAAAATTTATTAGGCTTAAAACACTACCTTCATTTATTTTAGACATGGGCCTAACTAATTCATTATTCAATCCACTAGGTTAGGTAAACCCAACTAATTTGTATATCCCTACTTTTTCCTTAGCTTCATCCTCATCTCAAGCATCCCCATTTCCACCACATCCTAATTAGCCATCATAATTTTCTACTCCAAATTGGGTAAGGACATGATGTAAATAATAAGGCATGAGATGCCTCAAGCATACCAAGCTATACCCTATATTGGCATAAGGTTTGATGTAGTGAATGGGACCATGAATAGAGTGGTAAGGAGATAAGTAGAATAAACTTAGTCAAGCTCAACCATGGTATAAAAAATTGAAGAGACACTCTTCACTCTAATGAAGAAGAGAAAGGTAGGCCCTAAAAAGTTTTAAGAGTATGAGGAGGATCCTATATCCTCAGTGTAAGCATATTCTAAATCAGCTATATCTCTGATTAAGGGGATGCAATAGGAGATATAAATTCTAAAGGAACAAATGCTACCAATTGTACTAGAAGGAACACTAATCTCAATAATCAGTGTCATTATTAATGTATTCAACCTCTACATGATTATGAATAAGAGACAAGGAGGTGGCATCTAGTAGGCCAAGGTGGTCACCAAGCTCAAAAAGAGTCTTGTCCATTATGACACCAAGTTAGCTAACTTAGAAAGAGTGGCAAGAAGCAACAAATTCCTAGATCTCAAAGTCTTTCCCCTTGAAGACATTTTGCCTACACAGACTATCCTCATGAATATAAGGAGGATCTTAAAGACCTAGTTTGATCAATGCAAGGATGTAAATACATCCTTTGAGAAAATTGAGTTCAAATTTACCTACTTACTGAAGGGTTCCATTATCACCAGGGTAACCAAGCTTGATGTCTCCTTCATAGAAGAACAATAGTTTAGGGCATAGATGAATATCTTCATTGCATGCTTCCAATAAGATGTGGCAAGTGCCAAGATATTTGTAGAGGTGATTGACATTATATAATTTGAAAATTAAAGGCTATAAAAGGCAAAAATAATATAAGAGTCACTTAGGCCCATACTCATGGAGAATATCAAGATGATCCAAGACATACCTAATTTATTTAGGCCCATGATCCTAGATTTTCTCAAATTAACAAATATTATCAAGTGTGTTCTAAAGTATGGACCTAGGAGGAAAACAAGAAGTAGAGGTAAAAAAAATAGTAACAAGCTAGCTAACAACAATCTCCATCCCCTTATGAATATTTTATAGTCTTTTTGTAAAATCAAATGAAGAATTTTCCATTGTATTGTGGCATTTTTTCCACTTGTTTTTATCTTGGTGCCACCTATGGGCCCACTTAAAAATTTCTTAGGAAATTTTTAGAACCTATAAATAGGGGTCTCACCTAATTTTATAAAGGAGAAAACACATGTTACAAAAATCAATTCAAAGAGCTTAAGAATTTGAGTGTCTATCTATAGAGTTCTTTTATGTGGTTTTGTGACTTATGAATTCTCATAATTTTATATGTTTGATTGTTTACTTTTTGAAAATTAATTTGGAAATTACATTTCATACATACATTTGGCTAGTTTGAGCTTAACACTATGATGACTAATTTAGTAGCATACTTGCTCTATTTCCTCTCATTATCAACTAGATGTGTTTTGAAATTTACTATGAGTGAGTTATATTTATGTAATATATGCTATTATACATGTGCATTTCCCTTCCTCAAAATATTCAACTACATTTCTTCATTTTTGAGAATTATATTAGAGATGGTAAATGTTAGTTTTCTATATTTTTCCTTAGAAGTAAGCAGTATTGGTATCTTCCTTCATCTTAAGCACAACTTCTTTCCTAACCTACCCTACTCTCTTTTGGATCTACACATGAATCACCTTAGCTTATATCATGATATATATATCCATTATTTATATACATTTTGGGAATTGATTATAAAACATCAAGATAATTCATAAAGATTAGTTGGAAGTTGTGTCACTACATAACATCTACTGTCCCTACAATAGGGTCTACTTGTAGACTTTGAAGTGGTGATCACATATTTTCTATTTGTGATATTCTAATCAATAATTTCATAAAAAACTCAATCCCCAAGTCATTCTAGGACTTTAAATTGAGTTTCTACTTTCCCTTTTGTATGTTCAAATATAGTGACACCAAATGACCTTAGAATCAGTTCTAGAAAATCCACCATGGTTCCACCTTATTTATATTACTACATTGGGTAATTTTCCCATCCATGAGAGTTAGAATGCATCTTTCCAACTCAAGAACTTGATTAGTTATTTAAATTGGGACTTGATCACTCTCAATTTACTAGTGGTTCAAATTGTCCAAGTGATTCAAAAAGGGGACGTAGTTCTCCATATTATTTTTAGGTTACAAATAAACATGGTTTCATTTTCCATAAAAGTGTACTCATTTTCTTTCTTTTCAAATTTCAAATTTTAGTGTTTTAAAATTTTCAAAATTTTAAATATGGATAAATGAATAATTCATGTGTTGTAATAGGGTTTGCTAAATTTGAAGTGATATATATAATTGGAGTATCCTCTTAAATAAAAAGTGTGTTTTACATGATTAGGTTTAGTTATTTCTACTTTACTCTAGAAATTTCATTATTAGGATAAGGGGACAAATATAAACACATAAATATGGTCACAGGTACTTGACAATGTTAATTCTTGACACATCATAAACTACATGACTTGAGCCCAAATACATGAATCTTATTTTCCATTAATATAATAAATTTATCTATATTTGAGCTCAAAACTTTATTTTACATCACTACTACACAAAACTTTCCAAGTCAAATTATTAAACTACTTTATGCTACCCTAAAACTATCTATATCTCAGGACAACTATTATTGATTTTTGGGGACAAGTCCGTGCTAATTAGATAGCTCCACTATCATGTAAAAAACCAAATAATTTTTAGTTTACACATTTGGAATTATTACTTTGGGTCTTCTCACACATTTCATAAGGTTAGATAAATGAAAATATCAAAATGTTTTCCTAAAAACACACATCAAAGGTCATTCATTATTCCTAGCTTAACACTATCTATTGATCACCTGAAACACTATTTCACATTAATAAAATCTTCCATATTATTTCCAAATTCAAAATAATTAATAAGGATCAACCATAATATAAGTCTAAAGCATCTAAAACTAGGTTAAGAGTAATCATAGTCAACTATACTATCCATATTTTTCGCTACATACATGTAGTCAAAGAGCACAATTGCACAAAAACTTTAGGTGGGAGAAATACATGTGGCTTGATTTCCATAATTTAGAGTGTTTGGATATGCAGGTAATTTTCAATCATCAAAGAGGTATTTGGGGTTAGATCAACCCATAACATTCCCCACTCTTTTTTTCAGATTTCAAATCAAGGTGCTCTTAGGGTTTCCAAGACAAAAGATGGAAAATAAATAATTCCATTCGACACAACCAAAATCATGACATTTTAAAATTTTCATTAAACATAAGAATAAAAGGTAAAATAACCATATTTTATTCATAGTCAGCATAAATAAGTCTGAAGTCAACAGACATGAGTGGCCTACACTATTGTCTAGAGAGTAACACCCTATTTAGGCATATTCTCAAATATTATTCTTGATATTATGCTATTAGAGCTTAATTTTTTTATTTCTCTACTAATAATTAGTCAGAGACAACAAATACGATCAGTGTGCATAATTGTCTATGAAGCATGAACCTATATATAAATAATTATATATTCTATTCTTCATTCTAAGCATGTATAGTCTAGATTTTTAATGAATTTAAATTTCACATATGAAAAATAGTCAATATAAAGTCCAATTTGAGATAATTACATCTCTTCTTAGTGTTTTCAAAAAATAGTAGTTTTATTTATTTAAAAAAATTGAAAATCAAAATTGTTAATTATTTTACATCTTTAGCATTTTGATATCTATAAAGTTTTATGCCTATTAAACACACATATTTTTTGTTAAATAAAAATATGGTAAAATACTAGGTTATTTCTATTTTTTAAATCTTCTCATAGAAAAAAAAATTTGGTATTAGACACTTGTCAATGTTAGTTTTGTAGAAATCTAAAAGATGTAAAATTGAAGTATTCTATGATTGACAAGCATATTTATTCTCTAGTCAAATCTATGAATTAATTTATGCACTAATCTATGATATCTTACCCAAATGTCAAGCTCACACTTGGATAAAATGAGCTAGGTGAATGATGAGGCAAATGGATTACTAAGTTACAATAATTTGACTTGGAAATCAAACCTTCTAAAATTCTACATGAACAAGACATCATTCAACTAATTAAAAAAAATAATCCACACATCTCCATAGAGCAAGTAAATGAGTCCCAAATAATTGGTGGTGACTGGTATGCCCAGATTATTTGATACCTACTCATAGGTACATATCCTTATGAAATTCATAAAGTGTAAATAAGAACATTAAGGATTAAATAAACATATTACATGATAAAAAAGGAGTATTTTATAAAAAAAATTATGAAGGAATCTACTTGATATGTGTTTATAGAGAAGAAGTTATAAATATTCTTGAAAATTTTCATCAAAAAATAGGCAGTGGACATCCCTCAAGTAATGTTATGACCTATAAGATCATAATAATGGGATACTACTAGCCTAATATTTTAAAGAATACACACAATAATGTTAGGCTTGTCACTAATGTCAAGTAATTAGGAAAATTAAAAAACATGTAGCCGTGCCTTTGTAACATGTGATTGAAGGATGCCTTTTGCAGAATGGGCTCTAGATTTTTTAGATTCATTAATCATAATTCATCATTTGGACATAATTTTTATTAAAAACAACAAACTATTATAGTTGATATAAAGAATTATAAAGCACAAGATGTATTCAAATTTATTGAAGAAAATATTTTGCCCAGGTTTGGAATACTAAAATTTTTAGTGTGTGATAATGGCCCATATTTCCATTCTACACAACTCATTAAATGGGAATATAATAATCAAAATATTGTCAAGTTTTATTTAAATTACTATCCACAAGGTAATGAGGTTTCTAAATCTATCAATAATAATTTTATTGATTCCATAAATATATCTACAGAGAATAAAACAAGAGAACAAAACCTATTTCTAAATTATAAATAATGCATAGATAGAACCAAGCTTAAACAAGCTCTCAAAGCTTCATCTTTTATGCTATTATATGGGCAACAAACTATTTTTACCATTAATATTAATTTAACAACATACCAATTCATATAAGAGTATATGGAGGATGATGAAGTAACTCAATCAAGACTACTAGAGATTATTCAAATAAAAGATACATGAACAAAAAATTTACAAAAGTTTATCAAACATTAATACATTACCAAGAGGTGGATTGATAAAAGATCAAGAATTAAAGTTTTTAGAATTTTAAACTTAGTCCTCCTATGGGACAAAACACATCATAAGAAATGACAAAATGATAAGTTCACTCCATTGTGGATTGGACTATACTAGATATCTAAAATTTTGGGTAATAATGTGTTTCAGTTGAAATACCTCAAAGGTAATGATTTGTCTTTTCCAATCAATGGGTAGTTTTTGAAATGTTATTTTATGGTTGCTCAAATAGGAAACATCTCATAATAACTATGATTTATGATTTAATATTAGGATTATATTATATTTCCTACTTTCCTAGACTATATTTTATGCTTTCATAAATTATATTTCACTTTAGTTAGTTTTTTTTTCAAATAAGGTCCTTGTGACCACTTGCAGATAGCTTTCCAAAATTTCTCCCAAATGATAGTCAATCACACTTAAGGATATTCATGGATTATACTCAAGCTATCTAAGACTTAGAATCAAATTACTTATCATGAATTAAATAGAGTATTTTATCTAAACCAAATAAACCTACTAGATTTTTGTAATTTTTTTGATATTTTCATGCAAATTCTACAAATACATCTCATTTTAAAAGATTAATGGCACATTTTTTTAGTGTAGTTATTTTACCACTTTTGGTTTTACCTACATAGTTTTTAGTTATCTTGCTTAGGGTTGTTAAAATCATTATAGCAATACACTTAATGTGTTTTATAATTGTGAGTTGAGTTTTTACCTTTATGGTGACCCAATATCTTATTATATAATGTACCTACTTTTTAATTTTTAGATAATCACTTAAAGAACATTTATAAAGCTCTCTATTACTTTGCATCTTGCTTTCACCTACTCATAGCGTTTTTGTGCAATCTATGCCATTTAGAGATCTTGGAGTGATTCGATATGGTATCAAAGATATGATATGTTGGCCATTTTTTCATTTCTAAAATCCTCAGTAAAATATTTCTTACATTCATTCTACTAGCGTTATTTTTTTTCAAATTTTCATAGGTTTGGTGGGATTTCATGAAAATCTATGTAAACTATATAGCTATAGACTCCTATTAAAAAATAAATAGCACAATTAGATTAAGGAGGTATCAAAACCCTAGAATTGGTCATAAACATGACTTAGAAATGTGATAACTATTTTCAACCATTTTTGGAGGGTTTCAAGGTTTTTTTAGTGTTTTAATGTATTTTTATAAAATGTGATTCTCAAACTATGAAATAGTTTATAAGATTTATAGGTTTTTAGATTATTTAAATGGGACTTTTTGTTTTATTATTTGTTTGATTTTTCAATGTGATCTAATTAGCTACTAAAAAAAACTAAATACAAGGTTTTGAAGATTACCTGGAGATGAAGGTTGGTTTCACTCCGTTGATCAAGCTTTTTGGGAAATCCTCTTTGGCTAGGGAGGAATGACCTAAAAATCATAAGTAAACACTTGGATAAAAAGGATCAGTAGGAAGATGGATGGGTTGCCTAATTACAAACCAATCCTAAGAAGCACAATGCTTGCTTGATTAGATGTCAGCCCACTATTTTCAATAAAGAATGATAATAAAGATAAAAATATAAAGATTGTAAGATATACATGATGTAAAAGATAATTTTAAAAATATTAGATAAATTCAAATCATTTATTGCATTTAAGATAAATTCAAAAGATAAACATGATAAATAGGGTAAATAAATATAGAGGGATAAGATAGATATATGTAATAGACAATTTGCTAATGGATAAAATAGATAAGCATTTTGATAATTTATGCTAGTTTATTACTAAAATGTGAATTAACAAAATATAATGTTAAATTGGATGGGGTTTTAAGATATAAGTCTACATTTAGATGGATTCAGGTTTGTGACAAAAAATAAGCTACAGGGATTGATACTAATTCGAATGAATCGATGTTGATTTTGTAACATATGTGTAGAGTTATAAACAAAGAAATAAAGGATGACAAGAAATATTGTAAGGTGTGTAATAAATTCCAAAGGGAAACTATGAACATTTGAATGATAAAATTGAAATAAAAGGATGAAAATAACTAAATAATAAGATTAATTGAATGTAATACTTACCTTAAAAATAATCTTAGCATGAGGTTGATATTATGCATTCTTTTGTCTGTATTCGAGTAGCAATTCACTAGAAAAGGGTCTAACAATTGCCTATGAATCTCTTAGAAAAATTTTAGCAGTGTTTCAGAGCCTAAAATTGTATTCATGAGTCATGGATGCTCACCATGTATATATAGATCAACATCAATCTGGGAGAATTGACATCAATCATGGAGGATAAACATCGATTACAGAAGATCAACATTGATTAGCCTAATTTGGTCAAAAGTTGGCTTGGGTTGTTTTGAACCACATGCCAAAGTAAGTGAATGTAACACTAAGTTGTTTACATGGGTTTTTGATGAGGGTAAGTTGTTGGAAGGATTGTTGGGAGGTTAAATGGGGTTCTTTTTATGAATTTTGGTTGTTTAAAATATTTTGGGTGGCTAGAGATGGTAAATAGTAATTAATAGGATTAATTACCATGGGTAAATAGGGGGTATATATATAAAATAAATATTTAAGTACAATAAACTAAATGTCAACTAAAACTAAATGTCCATAATTAAATGTCAACTTATACTTTAAGTTATATTCTATGTATATACTTTCAGGTTGTTTAAGAGAGGTTTCGAACCTCTAGGAGTTAAGATGCAAAATATAAAGTTTTGGAGGTTTTGTAGTGAAATTACTTAGATGTTCACACAAATTCACATAGAATAAATAGATATGAGAGATCACACATCAATAATCAATAGCAAAGTAGAATAATAGATAGTATAGCAAAGCCACTTCGAGGGGGAAACCTTTATTACAATGCAATAATATTAAAATAATTCATATATGATGATTAAAGACTAAGCACTACATCCTATATATAGTCTACTTAACCATGGTTATTCCATAGGCTGACCTATCTAAGAACATAGAGAAATGTAAAAAAAAATATAAAATAGGTATCTACAAGTGAGCCACATATATCCCTAGACAAACCAATGGTTAAGGGCATAACATGCCCCTCCCCTTCAAAATAACATTGTCCTCAACATTGAGGTAGCTTTGGATGTTGCTGCACAAATGCTTCATCCTCCCAAGTGACATCTTCAATTGGTAGATTCTTCCATTTGATCAGGTACTCTATAATTACTCTGGACCACAATTGCTTAGTACACATGTGAAGGATTGCCTCATGATCAAGAATAGCTCTGCCTTCCTCATCTAATTTTGATAAATCTATTTGAATGGAAACTCTATGTCTAATGACTTTATTCAGGCATGATACATGAAATACTAGATGTATGTGAGTGGATGAAGGAAACTCTAACTTGTAGGCCACATTACCAATTTTTTGCACGATTTGATAAGTCCCATAATATTTAGGGGACAACTTGTTATCCCTTTTTTTGTTTCTTTAATGACATCCACTTATATGGTTACAAGTGAACAAATACACAATTACCAATATCAAAATGCCTCTCACTTATGTATTGATCTATTTGTTACTTCATTTGATTTTGGGACATAGCTAAATTTTCATGCAAGCTTGCAAGGACCTCCTATTGATGGTGACTATGTTCTTCAACTACATGAACTTTAGGATGGACATTAAAGGTTGAAGTCATGGATGGAGGATGGTATCTATACAATGCCACAAAGGGAGACATTTTGGAAGAACTATGAATAGAAGCATTATATCACCATTCAGTAAGTGGAAACCAATGAACCCATTTATCTTATTTATCAAAAACAAAACAATGGAGATATCCTTATAGACATTTGTTGACAACCTCAATTTGTCCATCAATTTAAGGGTGATAGGATGAACTATGAGCCAATTAGGTTCCCAAACATGCAAATAACTCAGTCCAAAAATCACTGACCATGATCTTAGGGGTCCCATGTAATTTTTGAATTATATTGAGAAAAGCAAAAGATACTATACTAGCAATTAATTATTGTGATAAAAAACCAAAATTAGCATACTTATTGAGATGATCCACAAAAACCATGATAACAGTTTGACCATCATATCTCAGTAACCTTGTAATGAAATCCATAGATACCTCTTCCTGATGTTGGCTAGGGATAGATAAAGGCTATAAAAGACCTAGAGTTTTAACATTTTCACCTTTGTTTTGTTGACAAATCATACATTTAGCCCAATATTTCTAGACATCCCCCTTGAGTCCTTCCCAAAAAAAATTTTGCTTGATTCTGTAATAGGTTTTCAAAAATCCTAAATGACCCCCAAGTGGAGTTGCATGAAGTTCCTAAAGTATTTTTTTTTAAAGAATAGAATTCTTACATAGGTATAATCTGTCTTTATACCATAATGCATTAACCTTCCACGTGAATTTTTCAAATCCACCTAAACCTTTCTAAATATTTTGAATCAAATCATGGGCAACACTATCATTTTCATATTTTGATCATGATTCTTCTATCCAATCTACTTGTAAAATGGTTATGGTACATAGAAATGCCTCAACTAATACATCTTTTTTGGATAGTGCATTTGCCACCACATTATCCTTGCCTTTTTTGTAGACTATTTCAAAATCATAGCCTAACATCTTAGTTACTCATTTTTTTTGTTCTTCAGATGAAAACCATTGTTCCAAAAAATATTTGAGACTATCATGATTAGTCTTTACCTAAAAGTGATGACCCATTAAATAAGGTCTCCATTGTTTGACTACATGCAAAATGGCCATCATTTCTTTCTCATAGATGGGTTTTTGCTAATTTTTACCTTTTAGTTAATGACTTTAAAATGAAAATGGTGTATCTTTTTGCATGAGTACAACACCCATGCCATACCCAAATGCATCATATTCAACCATAAAAATATAGGAAAAATTAGGAGTGGCCAATACTGGAGTAGTGTACATAGCGAATTTAAAATTTTCAAATGCCCAGGTAGTTGTATCAATACATTAAAAGGAGTCTTTCTTCAACAAAGAGTTGAGTGGGGCTACAATGCTACCATAATTTTTGAAAAACTTGTGATAGTAACTAGTTAGCCCCAAAAATCCTCATAGTTGCTTGAGTGGCTTAGGAATTGGTCAGTCCACCATTTCTTAGATTTTTTTAGGATCCAATTTCACTTCTTCATGAGAAACTAGATGACCCAAATATTCAACCTCACAAGTCCCAAAAGTACATTTTAAAGTTTTGGCATACAACTAATGTTGTTACAAAATTGAGAGTACTTATTACATATATTACAAATGGTCTTCCCAATTTTTATTGTAAATGAGGATATCATAAAAAAATACCAAAAAAAATTTCCTCAAAAATGGCCTAAAAATAGTATTCATCAAACTCTAAAAAGTATATGGTGCATTTGTTAGACCAAAAGTCATAACCAAAAACTCATAATGGCCATCATAAGTCCTAAAATCTATTTTGGGTATGTCTTCATCATGGATTTGGATTTAATGATACCTAGAATGTAGATCTAACTTGTTAAAATAAAAATCACCATTCAATTCATCTATAAAATTATCAATGACAAGAATAGAAAACTTATCTTTGATAGTGTACTTGTTGAGTTCTCTGTAGTTAGGACACTCCTTTAGGTGTTATCTTTCTTTCTCAGCATGACAAATAGATAATAATATTCACTTTGGCTACAATTAATGATTCCTACAACCAACATCTCTGATACGATCTTTTCAATTTCACTTTTTTGGGCTTTGGGATACTTATATGGCCTAATATCTAGTGGTGTAGTACTAATAATAAGTTTGATAGCATGATAATGTATGCATCTAGGTAGAAGTCCTTTTGACATATCACCAAAAATACCTAAATGACCATCTATCACTTGTTGTAGATCAAGAGGTAGAGATGGCTAAGTTGACTATACTTCCATGGAAAAAAAGGGAGCTACAAATCCTTTACACCCTTATGGAGAATCTTTGTCATTTGATGGGAGCTAATAATTTGTGGAGATTTAGAATTTAATCCCCTAAACTCAAATGTCCTTTATTTATAATTAAAGTGCATGAATAATTCTTTGAAATTCATCTCAATAGTGCCTAAAGTGGTGAGCCACTATACTCCCAGAATAATGTTAGCTCCACCCATGTGAATAGAAAACATAGGAGAATCCAAGAAGTAGTCTCCCATGGCCAACTTAATATTATGAATTTTTCCTAAAAAACTGATAGTACCACCATCTACAATCATAACCTAAAATTATGGAGCTAGGTAAATAAAATAATTTTAAAAAGCAACCAACTTACTGTTGATGAAGTTGTGTGCTCCTAGAATCGATCAAGATAGTGACTTTTTGTTTCTTAAGGAAACCTATCACCTTAAGAGTTTGGGTAGTACTAATACCTAAAAGTGCATGATAAGAAATAGTAGGTTGAGAGTCTTCAGATTCCTCCTTAAGAACTTCTTCATCCTCAACATTTACCTCTTCATAATCTTCATCCTCATTGGTACCCTTAATGTAAAATAGATTCTTTTCAGCATAATGATGGCCTTTACTCCATTTTATATCACAACCATAACACAACCCTTTGGCTCACTTCTCCTCAATTTATCATTGTGTTAATTTGGTGGGTTACTAAAATGATGGTGCTAAAAAGGTATGATCATGACCAGTAGTGAAAGTTTTCCTTTTGACCATCTCTTTTTCTTCTATCATGTGTGCCCTAGGGATATATTTTGATACAGATGTTGGGTGAAACATTCAAACTTTGAATTGGATGCTATCTTTGAGGCCACCCAAAAAACTATCAATCAAATTTATCTCAGTGATGTCTTCCACCCATAAGGAGAGATTCTGAAACTAATGAATATAATCCTTCACAAATCCTATTTTCCACAATTTAGCTAATTGACTAAAATAGTTTTTAGATACATTATTCTAATAATGAGTCAACAACTCATCCATGAAAATAGACCATGTAATAGGAGTACCATTATTTTTCCTTTGAGCACACAACCAGTGATACCAAAAGAACTACTTAGGTTCTAGATACAGAGACACCACTATCACCTTAGGAGAACTAGGAGTTTGATTTAGCTAAAATAAAATTTCAATTTCGGTAATCCAAGTGAGAGGATCCTTACCATCAAAATTACGCATGTCCACTTTTGGAAACATTGGTTTCACACTGGTATGAGAGCTGTTGGTGTTGAGAGGAGGAGTTAAATTCTAAAATGGAGGGTTGTTATGTTGAAACTAAGATGCAAGGGTAGCTAATTGTGTAGTGATATAATGCAATTTAGTGTGAACCCCATTAATCTCTTTGTGTATCCTTGAAACATCAATTTAAACTAAAACAAATTCATCATGCCTTACCAAGCTCTTTATATTAACCTAGAGATGAGAAATCACTAGATCTAAAGCACCAGATTCCATGTCATCATCAAGAGTCTTAGGAGTTTTTTGTGCCCCTTTTCTTCCCCAAGTTAAAAGACCTACCATAAACCAACCCTAGGAGGGTTTTAACCTCAAAAAAAGTGTACCAGGAGATGATACCATTGTGATCATCTCACCAAGATGAATCCACTGATTGTCTTTGTGTACTAGGGTAAAAATTTTGGCACAAAAAAGTGTATCAACATGATATACCATTGTGATCATCTCACAGAGATGAATCTAATGACTACAATTATGCAAGAGGAAAAAAAAATTTCTAGGCTTTTTTTTACTAATTTTTTTTCTCAAAAAAACATTTTGAGTAATACAACACTAATATAAAAAATACATTCTTCCTAGATTACAAGTTATGTTTTTTCACTCCTTCTAGTAGCCATGCCTCACTAGATCTAAAAAAAACACTATAGGAAACTTGCCCAAATCAAAGCTTTGATAGCACTTGTAATTAAATGACTAAGATGTTCACATAAATTGACATAGAATAAATAGATATAAGAGACCACACATCAATAATCAATATCAAATTAGAATTATAGATAGTATAACAAATCCAGTTTGAGGGGGAAACCTCCACAAAAATGCAATACGAATAGAATAATTCATATATGATGATTAAAGACTAACCACTACCTCCTATATATAGTCTACTTAGGTATGGTTATTTCATAAGCCAACTTATCTAAGAACATAGAGAAATGTAACAAGAATATAAAAGAGGTATGTAAGCCACAAGTTGGATACACATATCCCTAGACACACTAATGGTTAAGGGCATAACATGTTTCCACCACATTTTATACTTAGCCTATTTTAGGACTTTAGGATTTCAAACTCAGCCTATTTTAGGGTTTCAAGCTATGGTGTAAATTTATAGCATTTACATTTGCCCATTTTTGTGGAGTGGTATGAAATAGAAAAACATGAAACAAAAACTATAAGGTGTCTAATACCCTAGGTGTATGTGAAAGGTATTTCCCCTCAAATTAGGAGCTAGTGTGGGATGATGAGATGGTGACAAGTTTGAAAAATATAGTGGATGGATGAATAGGATGAGGATTCAAAGGATAAAAGAAAAGGTAAATGACGTATATATTTGAGTGATAAACTTTATTGCACTTACAGGGAGAAGGTAATTACACACAGTAACACCCCAATGCCAAAATAGATTACCACCAATATGAATAAGTGGGTTTAAACAAAGTCTTCCAAGGAGACAAATGATAGGAAGGTCTAACTAAAACATCCACTATGATAAGAGTCAGGGAGCCACCTATAAATGTATTGTATCTAGGTTAAATATGCTCTTTTGGATCTACAAAGGTGAGATGTGCCCAATAGAGGGTGAGCCAGGATAAGTTGAGGGACCAACATGGGTCATCTTCCACTAAACTAGGATGTTGGGTGTAATTTTATTGTATTTGGGTACAAGGCTATATGCGTGTGAAATATTGAAAGTACATTCAAGATAGGGGATCAAGGTTGATCAAAGAGGATCAATGCCTATTGTTACTATGGCTATAAATAGCATGGTTTAAATGTCATTTGCTTATTGGCTAAATGTTAATCAAAACCTCCAAATGTAAATTTGGATGGTTTGTGCTAGATGGATGGATGGGGATGTGATCGATAAAAAAAGAGTCTCAATGCTGCAAGCTTAGTGATGAAGTACAATATTACACTAACAAAGGTTTGGAATATTATAGACAGAAATGCCCCAAGACAAATAAGTAATAAATTGCCACAACTATGAGCAAGTGGGCTTAAATGAAGGCAATCAAGAGAATAAATGATGGGGTTGGATGAATGAAGCATATGATGTGCTTTTAGTGTGTGTGCTACCTATAAACAAATTCTCTCAAGTTAAGGTACACTCTTAGGATCTACAAAGGTGAGATGTTAAAAAAAGTGCATACTTTATGAAGGTTGTGGGACCAATAGAGGGCAATGTTCACTAGCCTAAAATGTAATATGAAAAATAATGGGATATATGTGGTAAGGTAATAATATTGGGCTCAGGGGCAGGACTAGATGCATGAAAAATTACAAGTAGTGCAAAAAAAAAAGGCTAATCAATGCCAATTAACAAGGATGGTCATCAACTTATAGGATCAATATGGATTATAATGGTCTACCATAAATACTATGGCCTACATGTCATTGGTGTATGTATGTGTAATCGATCAAAGATTATTGAGAGAAAATTGGACATTCGTTTGAATTATTATTAAAAGGGATTTGGTGTATTCCTAGTTTTGATAGTGACATAGCTATGGGACATAACCTTTTATGTGTTTTAATAAGCTTTGGGATTATTGATGGAAAGTTGAATTAGGTTAGATGATGGTATGGATTTTGATTTTAATGTCAATTTGATATATGAGAAAAGAGTAACCAAGGTTAACTCAACTCCTTAGTTGCTTGGATCATGGTGTGGTATGAGTTCCTTTGTGATCTATGTATTTTATTAACCTTGTCTAATGCTAATAAACACCTTTGTGATCATCAATTAACCAATATTAGGCTTTCTTAAGATAGGAAATGATATGGGATGATTATAATATGAGTAGATATAGATATGAAATTGGGGCCATGATATCTCCCTAGGTTGGAGGCTAAGTCTTTATATGCTAGTGACGATAGGACCAACTTGTATCAACACATGTTTGATTTTGTGCAGACTAATCAATGTGGGAAGTCTGCTAGATTTTGGAAAATTGATCGATGTGGGAAGCTTTCTTGGGATATTATTTGACTTTTGATTTTGTATTTTTTATGGGTATGCTTGATAACTATTAGCTGAGATAGAAAAGCTGATCAATATGAGAATCTTTTTGATTTATAACTTTAAATAGCCATCCTTCAAAGGAGTGGTCTATGATTTTAAGATATATTTTTGAGTTTTATGAATGGCTATCCTTTAAGGGAGCAGTATATATTTTTGAATTTTGGATAGCCATCCTTTAAGGGAGTGGTATATGCTTTGTGCCCTTTTGATTTTATTTTATCCCAGTATAAATTTTTAGTCATGGGTTGACTTGAATTGGCCTAGGTCACATCCTTAAAGATAAATCTTTAACACAAGGTAATAATGTGATGCTAAATGGTGTAGTGCTATAGATAATAATGATTTAGGGCTCCTTACTATATATAGGTATAACATGTCTAGTAGATAAATTCTATGAGTAGAGCCGAGGTGCCCATATTTAAGATCATGAAGATAGTGATATCAGATGACCACATGATTCTATATCATTATAGGGTATATGTGGTGATTATGGTAGATATAAGAAATGGTAAGGGCTAATTTAATTTATAGATCACTAAATATATTAATAATGACAAGGTTATAGATGCAAAATGCTAGGAGACTCATGCTTTTGACTTGTCTTCTGAGGAAGCCAAGCAATATGCCCCAGATCCATGATATATGGGCCAAGCCAATTAAGAGAAAATTTACCTCAACTACTCCTTTCCATATTAGTGGCATGTTAATTTTCTTGATTAGAAGAGATGGGAATGATGTCATTACTTTTTGAAGGGGTGTTATATGGTGGTGATGGGATATTTGCTTTAAGATACACATGGTGTTGATTGGGATATTCATACATAAGGGTGTCAAGAAAGGTGTTGAGTGATAATAAATGATATTCCCCTAGAAAGAGATACTAAAATGGGGAAATAGAGGATTCATTATCATGGATATGAGGTAAAGGGATCATTGGACTAAAAGAGGTTTCTCCTATCCTTGGGATGAGAACATCATTGGGATGATAGATAGGTTTGTAAATTTTAGATGGAGGTGGGTATGGTGGGATAGTGTGGATTTTATTTTCTTGGTTAAAGATGGGATTAGGATCAAATTACTCATTTAATAGGTTAACATCTCATAAAATATTCTAGACTATGGATTCAGATGTTTTACAATTTTTAATATCATGTCTAAGAGTCATATGATAAACACACATCTTATCTTTCTTATACCAGGAAGGTCTTCAAGTGTGTGGGTTGAATGGTCTGATAGGTGGTAATGAAATGAGGGATGTCTATAAAATTTGGTCAAGAATGGTGGTGTACAATCCTCTCAATGAGTCTCATTGTAGTTTCTCAACCTTTTATGATATAGAATTTTGATCTAATTTAGTTTTTGGCATTTTTTATTTGGAAGGATTAGTAGGATGCATTTTTGTTTCGAAAGTTATGTCTTTATTTAGAGTTTTTAAGTTATTAGAGGTGGAAGGTTTGGTTGATGGTTTTGGTGTTGAAGGGAGATGAAGATATTTTTGGGTGGATCATTTAGATGATGATTCAATGATGGTAATAGGTAGTGTAGATGAAGGACGAGGTCCTAAGATGGATTGCCTATTTTGGATTAGGGGTGCTATTGATTAGATATTATTGTAACTTGGTTCAATGATTTTATATTTAGATAGAAAAGGAATATCTAATATTATTAGAGGATGTTGGAGGGCTTTTCCTTTTAAGACATTTAGGCATTTATTTGGATTGATTGGATTTGTCATTTTATCCTCATTTTTTGGATTAGGGTTGTAAATATTTTTAGGAGATTCCTCCTTTGGGAGATCACATGTAATGAGATCAATGAGGTTGGAATGGATGATAGGGGTGATTTGGATTGGCTCATATTGTTGTGTTTCTAGGATATCTCCTATAGGAAGTTCTAGTATTTTAGAAGATGAGTTGGGAGATGTATTAACTTATTATGGTAGAAGTTGGTCATGGATAATACTAATCACATGACCCCCTTGGTTTTGGGATTATTTAGTGTGTGTTTTTAAGGAGTTATATGTGGATGGGTAATTTCAAGATGGCTATTGGATAGTATTGAGTGATTGATTAGGGGGAGCATTTGGATTATCCAAATGAAAGTCCCCCTTGTCGATGAGGTTTTGTACTAATCATTTAAAGGATTAGCATCATTATATGTTGTGTGCTATTACCCTATGATAAGAACATAACTCATCCTATTTATACCAAGTAGGGTTAAGATGCGTATCATCAACTAGTTTAATTAGAGGGAGCTCAAAAATGGCTATTTGTAGGAGTTTATCCAATACAAAATTATAAGGCTCTCTTAAAGGGGTATATTTTTGACGGGGAAAATGAGTAAGCCCCATAGGTGGCTATGTTTGAGAAGTGGATGGTCCTAATTGATTGGGTATTGGAGGGGAGACATTTTTATAATAATAGCATTTACTAACCCTTTTGGTTTAGGATTATTTTTATTGCTTTTTGATGGGTCAGGTTTGAATTTTTTATTATGTAACTTAACTTTTCCCTCTTTAATGCCATGAATCTTGAGTTTACGCACCATGGTAAAGGATTCATAAAAATTCTTAAAGGTTTGAACTTATAACATGGATGAGATATGTTTTTCACAAGAGTGTGAAAACAATTTGATTAATTCAAGTTGTGGCAAGGAAAAGGTTAACTGGTTGATGAGGCTAAGTCAACATGCTACAAAGTTGGTAATGGATTCATCTTTGAATTTTATAACACCATATAAGTTAGTGAGGGTGATTTTAATAGAAATTTTTATGGATATGTGTTCTAGGAAGACATGAGCTAATTATCCAAAGGAAAATAATGAGTGTTGGGGGATGGAGTTGTACCAATCCAAAGCTGGTCAAGTTAATGATATGGGAAAAGTCTTAAGTAGGAGAGCATCATTATGGGATATAAGTAAAAATCATGCCTAAATGACCTAAGGTGATATTTTTGGTCCTCTTTACTTAGGAATTTAGTAAATTTGGGTAATTTGCATTGTAAATGGTAAGGTCTCATGGGTACAGATGGATTAATGGGCTCACTACAAATTTGCTCATAAGAGAGCACATTGTTAGGCCCTAAGGTTAAGGATTCTAGATGGGACATCCTATTCATAAGGATGTTTATGAGGTATAGTTGGGTGGTATATTAAGGTACACCCCCTAGGTATTGTTATTGAAGGGATAGTGATGTGATGAATGGTTGTGACTGGGGATAACCAATGGTTATGGTATTAATTGGTGGGTTTGAAGTAACATATGGAGGATATGCCGAGGGTATGTATTATTGATAGGATGGGTTGGAAGATGATATATATTAATATTAGGGAGGTATTTGAGAGGATTATGATGGAGGTGTTAAATATTGGGATGATAAAGAAATAGCCAAAGTTGGCTGTAATGAGACATTATACTGAGGAGGTGGTAGGAATTGTGGTTGTAAAGCCATAGTGGGTTGAGGTAAGATATTTTATTGAGATGGTTGGAATAATGGTGGTGGATTCATACCACCATGGTTCTATATAGGTGGGAGGGATGTTGGGATAGAAACTAGGCTTTGGGGGGATGTAAGGGTAAGTACAAATTGGGTTATCATGGTAGTTAGGACTATAGGAATAATAGTGGATGTGTTCAAGAGTGTTTTTTGGGATTGGTCTAGCCCTAATAGTGATGTATCCATATTAGTGGATTGAAGAGGGTTTTATACATGGGGTGGTGATGATGGTGTTATGACCACATTCACTGAGTGTAAACCCTTATTGGTTCCACCTTGTGGCATACCAAAAATATGGGGGGCTTTAAGAAGGGAAATGGGTGTGTTCTATAAGGTGAGATAATGGTTAAGGTCTAGTGGGTTATTATCCAAAATGGAAATAAAATCTAGATTTCATTAAGTATAATATAATGGAAGATGAGGCATTTAAAAGGATTTAGGGGAAGTGGGTGGACTTGGAGTAGTCTTCATGGATGAGGATGTGGATGGAGGTCAAGTTATTTTTCATGATTTTTATCATGTTTCAACCATGAGATGGAAAAAAAAACAAGTAAATTTTTTTTTTGAATTATCTCACTTTTAGGTGTGAATGAAAGATGCACAAACTAAATTCATTCAAAAAAGTTTTTATCTTATTACTTTAACTTTAAGATGTGAAAAGAAATAAATAAAAATGATAACGAGGGTCCTAAGAAATGGTAATATAAGGATGGTTTCAAGAGTTTTACTTTGACACTCAAAGGAAATTTGTATTGGTACTGGTATGTGGCTTGATACTGAGGGATTACTCCCCTCACATCACAATCCCATAACCAGTGTGGGTGTTTAGCCAAGATTTACTGATGGTCCAGAGATTATAGTCAGCTAGAGAACTACGTTGGTCCTCCCCTTGGTGGTGAAATCCAAGTGGGATCATTGAGAATAAGGTTTTCATGAGGTGATGAAATCCCCATTGGTTTCCTCATGTCAATTGTTTAAATGAGTTTTTTATGACAATGATTTGGCTTGTGTGTGAAAGAGTGATAATTATGATAAATTTACCACCTAAATTATTAAATGTGAATTACTTAGGCAGGAAAAAATGAATGCAATTTATTTTAACCTAAAAAAGGAAATAAAATGGAAATTTAATGTTCTTTGGATGAATTCAAACAAAGAAAGGGAACACGAGAAAATTTAATAATTTTTGAATTTTAAAACAAAAGATGAGACCGAGGTCCCACCGGGCATGCTAGAATTTTTTTTTCACTTTTTCAATGTGATCTAATTAGCTACTAAAAACAAATTAAATATAGGGTTTTGAAGATTACTTAGAGATGAAGATTGGTTGTGCACCATTAATCAAGCTTTGTGGGAACTCCTATTTGGTTGGGGAGGAATTTCCTACAAATCACAAGTAAATACTTGGACAAAAATGGATTAGTAGGAAGATGAGTGGGCTGCCTGATTACAAACTAGTCTAGAGAAGCACAATGCTTGTTCAAATGGATGTCATCCCACTATTTTTAATCAAGAAGGATAGTAAAGATAAAAAGATAAATATTACAAGATATAAATGATTAAAAGATAATTTTAAAAAGATTATATAAATTCAAAACATTTATTGCATTTAAGATAGATAGAAAAGATAAACGAGATAATAGGATAAATAGATATAGAGGGATAAGATAGATAGATGTAATAGATAATTTGCTAATGGATAAAATAGATAAGCATTTTAATAATTTATACTAGTTTATTAATATAATGTACATTAACAAAATAAAATGTTAAATTGGATGGGGTTTAAGATATAAGTCTACATTTAGAAGGATTTGGGTCTATGACAAAAAATAAGCTACAGGGATAGATGATGATTAGAATGAATCGATGTTGATTCTGTAACATCTGTAAAAAGTTATAAAAAAGGAAATAAAAGATGACAAGAAATATTTCAAGGTGTGTAATAAATTCCAAAGGGAAAATATGAATGTTTGAATGCTAAAATTGAAACAAAAGGATGAGAATAACTAAATAATAAGATGAATTGAATGCAATACTTATCTTGAAAACAATCTTGGCATGAGGTTGATATTATGCGTTCTTTTATCTATACTTGGGCATAAATTTACCAATAATGGGTCTACCAATTTCCTATGAGTCTCCTATAGGAATTCTAGTAGCGTTTTGGAGTCTAAAATTATAGTCACAAGCCATGGAGGCTCATTGTGTATGTATGGATTGACGTCAATCTAGGAGAATTGACATGAATCATAGAGGATCAACATCGATTACAGAGGATTGAAATTGATTAGCCCAATTTTGTTAAAATTTGGATTGGGTTATTTCTAACCATGTGCCAAAGTAAGTGAATGTAACACTAAGTTGTTTATATGGGTTTTTGATTAGGGTAATTTTTTAGAAGGATTGTTAGGAGGTTGGATGGTTTTTTTTTTTTTTTTTTTAATGAATTTGGTTGTTTAAAAGATTTTGGGTGGTTAGAGATGGTAAATAGTAATTAATAAGATTAATTACAATGGTTAAATAGTAATTAAGTATAGGTTGACATTTAATTATGGATATTTATTTTCTTATACTTTAAGTTATATTTTATGTATATACTTTCAGGTTGTTTGAGAGTGGTTTCAGACCTCTAGGAGTTAAGATGCAAAATATGGATTTTTAGAGGTATCCATTACATTTCAAACTTAGCTTATTTTAGGACTTTAGGAATTTAGACTTAGCCTACTTTAAGGTTTCAAGCTATGGTGTAAATTTCTAGCATCTACACTTTGATAGTTTTTGGAGAGCCATAAAAAATCTACTTTTTTGGGAGGTTTCTTCAACTTGGAATGATTTCTAACCCTCATAGGTAATTTTTGGTAGTTATAATAGTCGATGGAATTTCAATCTTGATCAAACACATGATGAAATCCATGACCTTTCCTTGCATTCTTGTTGGACTCTGATGACCCTACCAACAATCTTGTTGGAACTTGATGCCTCTACTAGCATACTTACTAGAACTCAATGCACCTGCTAACATCACTATTAAAACCCAATGGATCTACCACCATAATTTAAATTTTTTTATGAATATATTAACATGCCTATCTAAACTTTATGAATTTTATATCATGTTTAGATAAACCTGATGGTAGTGCCAACAACCTTTATAGACTCCAATGACCACTTTTACATGTTGCAAAGTCCAAGTGGCTATCAAATTTAACAAGGCGGAAAGTGTTACTATTGATTTTAAATTTGGAGTCATTTTTGGATGATGTCACTCCTACATAAATCACATCAATCAAAAGAGGGAGATGGAATCACCCACAAAACTTCTTAGCCCTTGGTCATATAGTAAATAATCCACTAGTCACTTCCAACCCAAAAGTGCTTAACTTTTACTTCAAAGGGCCTTAAGATTTTTTGAGGAAAGTGTTTCACAATTTTTTTTTAAGATTTTGATCTATGGGAACTCAATTGTTTTTGGGGGAAGTTGATTAAAAATATTTTTCATTACTATTTCCGCCCAAATTTTCCACACTAGCAAGATTTTTAAATGGCTATAACTTTTGATTGATATCTCAGATTTGAGTGTCATATTCTTCAAAAGTGCTTATTTTTTCATTATATATGCATTGGTGGTATTTTTAGGTCCACTATATCTCTATTAAAACTAATTATTGTACACTCTTAGATGTAATATCAAATCCTAACACCCCTCTTGTTTTTTCCTACTTATACACATATTACTCAAGACACATTCTCAACTATGCTTGATGTCTATATAGATGTGGTTCTATTTAAAACTTTTGTGGGGGGGGGGAACTTTTATAGTTATAAAGGGGTATTATGTGGTGATGTTAATTTATTTTTATACATTTTTTATTTATATTTTGCAACACTTTTCATTATACACTATGGATTCAACTCTAATAAGTCTACTCACACCTTTTAATTATCATTAATAGAAATATATAATGGAAATAAATTTTCAATCCAAGGTTTACCATAAAATTATAATGGGAGCTAAGACTAAAACATTATTAGTAGAAGTGAAAATAAAATGGTTTAACTATTTTGATAAATTCTATGGATTACTATGTCTTTTCATCTCTCATGATCTACTCTTTCACATAGAATCTGCCAAAACACCTACTCAAGTGTGGACCATTTTGGGAATGCTCTTTGGGAAATAAGATGTGATGAGAGGACATGAGATATATAATGACTCATTAGTTTAACCCTGATGAATATGACACTCTATAAGACTTCTTCACCAAGTTTATACTTCTGAGGTTACAATTGAAAGAATGTGGAATTAACAAGAAAGATGAACAACTTGTTATGTCGATACTCTCAAAACTAGGTCCATAATAATCTATAATTGTGTCCACTTTATATTCAAACAATTTCTCTTGGATATATATGGAAGATACCTTATTTAGATACCTCTATTTTTGACTTGATTTGTGACCAAGATAAGTTGATACAGATGGACATAATGAAGTCCTTAAAATCTCATGCACTTTTTGCTAAGAAAGAGAAGACTTCAAACCATAGAAAGAAGAAATAAAACAAAAGGGTTCAAGAGAAGGATGTTAATCCTCCCACCTATAAATTAAATAATGAGACCTCTTCTTCTAGTCTTAAGCCTAAAAAATATAGGATCAAAAGTGGGGTTTGATAAAAAAATAATGATGAAAGAAAATGTTTGAATAAGTTGATTGACAAACTAACTAAGATGATTGAGAAGAAAAATATCAGTGTCCTTAATTTTACCAATAAAATTTCATAAACCCATGAACCATCTAAGGAAAATGACCATGGTAAATAAAAGGCAAAAGACAATGGTAAGGGGAATTCAAAGGGAAAGGCCGTAGCTACTATAGTACCTCTGACTCCTACATGGGTCATTGACTCTGGTGATTCACATGTCATGGCCTCTTCATAGATAGAGTTTAACTCCTTAGAACCATATGAAATGTCCTCTATATAAATGGGTGATGACACTTCTAAAATATTTATTGAGAGAGAATCTATTGTAGTGAGTGGTGGAATGTTCAATAATGTTCTAAGTGTTACCTCACTTTTAATTAATCTCCTATCGGTTTACCATATCACTCACCTTAGTCTAGGCATGTGAGTTGAGTTCACTCCAGATTTAGTGTATGTTAGAGAGTTTCACAATTCTAGTATATTGGTAGTGGTAATGGTCAATAATTAGACTCAAATATATAAATTCTCACACTTTAATCATGAATCTCATTTAGATTCTTCTTCTTTGAACTCACCTAAAATTGATAATGTTTCAGATCCTAAGCAATCATCTAATATTGATGACTCTTCTTATAACATAGATGACTATAGTAGTGATTGGGACACACCTCTACCATATTATTTCACCTTCCAGATGGTGAGGAGTTATTTACTAATCAACCTACCTCTATTCTACTTCAAACATTGTAGGGTGTAGGTATACTCATCCATGAAACATCAGATATTAGGTAGTTTATTCCATAGTTATAAGTCATTCTTTAGTCATTATTAGGTTTAGTTCCCATTGCACCTTCATTGATTAGGGTAGTTGGCCCACCTATATTTCATGAAGAGAATAATTTCTTGTATAGGAATCACACTTTGGTTGAAGACCCATAGGTAATTAGTGGACTCATTCACTATTCTATTTTTATCCACTCTTCAATGAATCTACTTATAATCCATAATTACTTCTAGGAACTCTATTTTAGGATACTATATGGTTACAAGTAATTATAAAATTTAATGGGGATTTTTATCCCTCTTATATTCTTTGCTCTCTTTTTGAAGAGGATTTTTGTCCTATGGATTTTCTCATTTTCTCCACTTTATGAGAGTTCCATTATACTTGGGTACCTCATTAGGCCTCATTGTCAAGACCTAATTCATCTACCCACATAAGCTACACTTTAGGGGGTGTTAATGTAGGAATTTTCCTTCTTTTGGTTTTAACTACATAATTATTATTTAAATTTCTTAGAGTTTTTAAGTTAATTAGGGGAAATTCACTTAATGTGTTTTCTAATTGTGAGTTGAGTTTTAACATTTATGGTGACCTAATATATCACTATATAATGTACCTCCTTTTTACTATTTAGTTAATCACTTAATGAAAATTTATAAATCCCACTATTGCTTTGCATCTTGATGTCACTTAATCCTATGGTTTTTTTGTAATCTATGACATTCAAAGATATTAGAGTGACCTGATATATTTACATGCTTAAAACTTGTTTGAAATATAATAAACATAGAGAAAGATTAAAAAATGAGTGAAATCTAATTGACAATGAATTATATTCCAATACACCTAGCCAATGGTGGTTCTTAACCCTTCTTCCAAGAAAAATTATTAAAAAAATATTAAATTAGGGTGATTCAATTAGTATCTATCAAGGATATGGACACTTAGATAGAAATAGATCAATTCTTAGAGTGGAATCAAAGGTATCTCTATTCGGGATATGGACACCTAGCTAACAATAGATCAATGCCTAACTTCCCATAGAAAATAAGATGGATGAGACCTCAATTTTGTCTAATATTTGTTAAAACTTTGATAATAAGGAGGAAAAAACCTTCATATAGTCACACATAATATTGAAAGTGAGAAGGGTTAGTATGTTTCGTGATTATGTTGAAGTCTCTTCTAGTTATATGATTTACTTATTTATCTCTTATAATTTTCAAAATATGTTTATGATAATTAAATAAAAATTATGTGTTATTAAATATTCAAGAGCATATCCCCATCAAGTAACCATTTGTTATGGATAACATGCCCCATTTTCAAAAATTAAAATAGGGACCCATCTGTTATAAAAGCCACATATACTGCATCTCCATCAAGACATAAATTAACTTTTGGGGCCTCAAATATAAGAACAAGTTTTAATAATCAATTTTTGTTTTAAAAACTTGAAATCATGACCAAAGTTAGTTCTAAATGTTGGGTTTTATTTTATATCAATTTATTTGACTATCGATGTAACCTCATTTTGAAAAGTTTATCAGGTTCTACTAACTTTATAGGTTAGCATTAAAATGCATATATGTGTCCCTTACTCTTTGAAATTTTACAAAATTTCAAGTTTAATGTTATGAGTTTTACATAATAGTGACTACATGATTACATGATATTATATTAACTATGAACATCTCAATTCATTGTAAGTATTCACCAAAATGACTAAGTCAAAAAAAAAACAAATGATTGATAAAGGGATATTATGCCAAGTGTCAACATCTCACCCCATCACAATATTTCAGTTAATGTTATAATTCATTCATTCTAGTGACATAATGACAAAGCAATATTTTGCCATGTGTCATCATCTTGATACACAAAAGTCTTATCTAAAAAGATAGATTATAAAGTTCCTGACTAAGTGATGGAATAATAAGTTACCATGTGTCATTATATGAATAGTGAGTAGGTACATGTCATGTGTCATCACATCACAAAATTTATATAATGACAAAATTTATAAGTATAATTAAATTCCTGTTCAAGTGATAAAGTGATATTTTACTATGTGTTCTCAATCCAATCATATACAATAGAAAAATAAAAATATTGATGAGACCCTTGTGCATTTATAGTCCAAAATATCTTGATGAATCAAGACACCATGTATGCTCTATAACATAGTCAAGATCCACATATTATTTACTGGCATAATTAACAATAAAAGATAAGATATACATTACAATGACAACTATAAAAATTGATGGATATTCTTAAGCCTAAAGAGATGACTAAGAAATCAAAAGCAATGATAAAGTGACACTATCAAATAAAGTACCTTAAAAGCTTATGTTATAAAATAAAATTCAAAATTTGATATAAAATTGACATGAACTATTACACTACAATTAATTCCCATGGATGAAATATCATGGCAATAAATTCAGAGCTTATAGTCTATATCCTTCCTCATGAATTCAGCTCAACATCATTTGGAAACAAATTAACTTGTACAAAGAGATTTAGATCCTTCTATTTTATAATAATTGAATTATGTAATGAAAATATATATTTATACAAATTATGGAAATGGAAACCAAAGACAACACTCCTCTATAATCAATATACTATTTTATAATTCAAGTGGAGTTTAAGGACACTTTATTCAATAATAGTGCTCTAGGTAATAAGTTACAAAGAGTAAGATGTCTATCGCTAATATATTAAATTTAGGAGAGAAGAAGAATTATCCAACATGATAAGAAGGGGAAGAACCCACCTTGGAGAACATGATGAGTTACAAGAAGGTCTTATGTCCATATTTGAGGCCATAGGAGGGGTACTTAATAAATTAGTCCAAGGATTAGAACATGAAAATAAAAGGATTGAGTTTTAGCCTAGGATAAAATCTCTAGTTTAAATTTTGGAAATGGTACATAATTCTACTCAAGCCTTATATAACCTTATATATTATATACATAGAGCCAAAATAAAATCATAGACTTAGTGGAGAAATGTAGTGAATTTTGGTGGAACACTAAGAAAATGGGACTCCAAGTTATACTTTATTTCCAAGGCATTGATGGTTTATATGAGTCTCTAGATGATTGATGAAGGATGATGTCATAAAGTGACAAGAAGGCTTTGAGTATGGAATGTCTATTCTAATGCAATAAGGAGGATGATTGATCTAGGAGATGAATATATAGAGGCATAAGAATATTACTATAGTCATTTGAACATGTATTCTAGACATTGAACTACTCAGGTATGTTTCATAGTATGAATCTAAGAGGTAGAGCACCTAGTAGGTCTATATGATTAGAATAGATGCATGGAAATGGTAATATATATATATATATATATATATATATATATATATATATATATATATATATATATATATATATATATATATATATATATATATATGTGTGTATATGTATGGGAAAAATAGTTATATAAGCATTATTATATGATTTTAGACATATTTTAAACATGGGAATAAGGTTTAAAGAGAATATACAGTTTTAGAAAGAATAAGGTTGAGGTTTAGTCCTTGCATGAGAGACCTAGTGTGAAGAAATAAGCTTGGTAGCTTATTGAGATGAGTAGTGTATGACTTTTATGAATAATTATGATATATTGTGATCATGGTATGAATTTATTTGAATTTTTTATGATGTTTTTATAATAATATAATAGGGTTTTAAGTTATTTCAAGATTCAAGTATAATTGGTGGTTCTAGAAATAACGTTCATAGTGGCCTAGTGAGGTCCAAATGAAGGGTCAAGTTGAGTTTCCAAGGTAAAATTGATAATGTGATAATGTTTTGAGATTTTTTAAATTTTTTAAAGAATGTGTACCAAGTTTTAGGTCATTTATTGGAGGATAAGACAAGAATTCATGTTGGAAGGTCTCTAATGCATGTAGAATGAAGAGATGAGAGCTCGAGAATAAAGTTTTGATGCCCATTAGCATGTGTAGAATTTTTATGGTGAATTGATACTTTTGGGAGAGATTTAATATGGTATTAATAAGGTTTTACATGCATTTGGAAGTGGTTTTAGGTATATATCTTTATGAACATTTGTTAAGAATGTAGATTGGTCTTAAACCCTCTCTAAACCCTCATATTGACGCAATGATGAATATATTTATATATATGATCCAAAATGGATTTTAAAGTAAATTTTTATGTTTGGATAATTTATAGGACTCCTAAATTCATCCCTAAGTGGTCATATTTTTTCAAGGCCATAAGGAAAAGGTATAGAAAAGTGCTTATTTATGAAGAAATTGATGTTATAAGTAGGGTTGACTGAGTCAATGCATGAAATTTATTAGATATTAATGGTTAATACTTTTTATTTATATAAATTGAGTTATATTTCCAAGTCATGTTATTTTTTTCAATAATTTTTGTCATGAAAGATGACCTCACGAGACTACAAATAGTGAAAATAGTGAGAAAAATCAAGCTTGTGTGAAAATGAGTTTAGAGATGAGATGTAAGTGTTTAGGAATGAATATATTGGTTTGGTTTTTTTTTTAATACATATAAAATTTTTTACCTTGATTGGTAAGTGCTTATTATTCCCATACATAAGCAAAAACATGCCCTCAAAGTGACCTATCTATGTAAATGAAGATAGACAAAGTGTTAAAGAGTGATCTATATGTTTCATATGTGCTATTGAAAATCTATAAATTTATGTTTGAATTTTATATTAGGATTTTTAAGGACAAAAATAATGTATTATAATTTTAAATAATTAATTATATAGGTGGTGAAATCCATGTTCACCATGACTGTATTCTTGTAACATAATGACAGTTCCAGGTGTGCTAAGGGAAATAATGTGATTGAATATATATGACATAATATGATGAAAAAAATGAATTTATTTTTATATTTTATTACCTAAATTAAATATACAATAAAGGTGGAAGGTATAGATATATTTTTAAGAGTTGAATCATGAAAGCCAAAAAAGTTTATCTAGATGTATTGGCATTATGTGAGAGTGGCTTAAGAGATTATTCTATAAGACCAATTAGTAACATTATATATTGAGATATATACATTTTATGATTAACTATATGTAATATAATATATATTTATATATATTATAAGTCATTAAAGTATCTTTTCAAGTACTAGAAGGATCTTTCTACATGACTATTCTTTTGGAGTCTATAGGTAGTTTGAGTGATCAATTTGGAAAGGTGAGTTGGAGGTTGTTTGAATTAAGATAGAGAAAAAATGAGTTTTAAGTTATTAAATAAGTATAAAAGGTCCATTTAAATGTTTTTTTCTTAATAACAATTCCATATTTAGGTGTTTGTGTTCAAATTTGCTTGATTGTGCTTTGACTGTGTTTGACCTATCTGAGTGGTCCTATTACAAAGGTGGTTTTGGGTGCTTAGATATTGAGTGGTCATGTAAAATTTAAATATTAAGGTTTTTTAAGTCATTAATTATAATTTTTTTTTAGGTGTTTGTTTCATAAATTTTATTGTATTCTTTAGTTTCATGAGATAGAGTTTTCTGTGTTTTAAGGCCTAATGGTGAGTAGGGTAAATGGCTTGGTTCAAGTGGTGATTTGGAGTTACAAGAGGTATGTAACTATGTTGGAGTGATAAATGTTATATTTTAAATTTATTATATTCTTTTTAAGAATTTTTATAAGTTCAATATGGTCCAAGGAGTTCAAATGTAACGTATGCCTTGAAGAAGACCTAATTGCTTTAGGTCTCAACTAGGTCTATTAGAGGATTTGGGCCTTAAGGGAAATAGATGACCAAAGTGATGGTTTTTTCACTTGTATAAATTTTATTAGGACCTAAATTATAATAAATATATTTTAAGGATATTTTTTGACCAAGATGGGTGAAAGAAAGAGTGTGGTATAAAGGCAAGGCGTAATTGGCCTATTTGAGCCAGTTAGAGATAAGAGGATACAAGTGAAGGAGAGAGCCTTTTAAAAATAAGGAGAATGTAATAAAGGATAATAATAGGTAGTATAGGATCATACATTCATATATAATTAAGTTACTATAGGAGGATACATAGGTTAATGAACCTAATAAGCCTATAAGAGGCTAATTGAGCGAGAAGGCCTAATTGAGTGAGATTGAAGGGGAAAGAGTAAAAATAAAGGAGGTCATCATAAGTTGAATATTATCAATAAATTTTTAAATATTATTATATTTAAATGTATTTTAATTGGTATTTGGCTACCTAGGGGCTTGGAGCCTCCTTGGAAGTTAGAGCTTGTAGAATACTAGTTGGGTGGGTGCTCAACTAGGTAGGGGTTAGAGATCCTTATGAAGTTAGTGCTTCACTAAATTTTGAATATTGAAATTATAGGATATTATTACATGTGCATGGTTTATTTTGTTTTATCTCCCAAGAGGTTTTCCCACATATTATCTTGTGTTATCTTGTGATATGCTTGTGTAGATGTTTGCTTATGCATTGATCTCTTGATGTGACTGAATGATTCAATGAATTGTGTTTGAAATTGTATATAAATTATTGTGAAATTTATTCACCCCCACCTCTTAGTAGCTACTTCCAAATTTTTTTATTAGATTAGGTCCTTGGAGGAAGATTGACAACTTAAAGGTGATCCTATAAGCACAAAATGTCCAAGTAGCTAAGGAAAGAGAATCAAGAATTGAGATTAATGGTAAAAAGTCTTAAAGATAAGATTAGTCCTTTTGAGACAAGGAGGATTAACTCTAACTCCATATAATATGGATATCAGAAGATCATCAAGAACCTTAGTGAACATGTCAAGTCCTTTATAGAACATAAAGGAAAGGTGATTCATCTTCAAACCAAATTTGAGAAAATGATTGAAATAGTCAAAAAAGATAAAGATGATTATTCAAGACCTTAAGGATCAGTTAAGGGTTATAAATATAAATTTGAGTTCAAAATAGGAAGAATGAAAGAAGCTCAAGACAAAGCTAGATTATATGAAGTTTGAGCATGACAAACTCATTGTTAAGATGAGAAAGGTTGAGAAATCTAAAGAGATAGCTTCAGTGAAGAAGGTCAACATGACATGAAGATATATTAGACAACCAAATACTATCAAGTATGAAAATTCATTTCATGGTTATTTATTTGCATGTAATCATTTTGTTCATAAGGCAAGAAACTATAGAAGAAAGAGAAGTTAGTCAGAAAGAGGTATGGCTACTGTGTCTTGCTATAGTTATCATAATATTGGTCATGTTTCTAGATTCTACACAAATGGAGTTCCTAGAATTCATAAGAAAAGGCACATCTAGGTATGGAGACTTAAGAAAGTTATGACTAATCAAGATGAACCTAAGAGAAAAGATGGTTTGTTTGCTAAGGTATGTCAAGAAACTCCTTTATTAGCATATGTTGTCAATTTCCAAAAGGTCTATGCTTCATCTCAGATGGAGGATAAGAAGGAATATGTTGTGTGCAAAGAGGATATCAAGTATATAGGTTTTCAAATCAAGAAGAGGATCAAAATGTTCAAAGAAGAAGTGGAGGATTGGGGGTCTCCTAGTTACACATTGTTATAAATACACATGAGTTAAGGTGTCTCTATCTAAGATTAATAGAGGTATTCATCATTCAAAGAAGCAGGTGGTGGCTTATCAATATATGAGATTATGTCATTTTTTGTAATTATATAGTGATCAAGCATATATGCATTAAAGTCTTCAAAAGAGGTTTGTAGGCCAGTGAGGTGATAAAGAATGTTTTGAGGGTGCCTTAGATGTTTTGGTGAGGCTATCATGTTTTTTCATGACTCTTTAGATTGAATAAAATGTTCTATTATTACTAAGAGAATCTAGATATTCATTTGAAGTCATGAAGGTATGACCATGAAATAACCATTTCCATTTAAAAATTCAAACTATGAGAGAACCTAGAAGGACTAAAGTGGATTATAACTTGTCTAATACACTTTTTTTGATGGTATAAGGATTTAATGATGTTTTTACCTCATTATAAATAATTTATATACATTAAATGAGGTTTGAAAACATGTGTTTATGTATGAAACACATCATGGAAGATGACTAAGTGTCAAAGTGTTTGACAATGATAGAATAGTGTTGCTTGCAGATTTATTTGGTGTTCCTAGAAGATCAAAGTGTGTGGTAGTGTTTTCAAAGTCATATATTTCTTGTTAGTACTCTGTGTATGGTTAGTTTTATTCCTAAAATGAAGAGCTAGATCAAGAGGTGAAAGGCAAAGGATTAAGGGTTTTAATATGTTTTTTATCTTCAAACCCTAGGTGTGTGTTTATAAGGAAAATGAACTCATTCATTTTGTTTGAAGCTCTATGAGTGTTATATGGATTAAGTGAAAGGTTTATTTTAGTATTGTCCATGATTGGAATACATGTGTGATCTCAAGATAATGTGAAAGAAACAAGATTCAGAATAGTGGAATTGGTGAGTTGAAGAATGGTATATGAGACCTATTAGTTGTATGAAGCCTAATAGACATTTCTAAGTAAAATTGAATGGTTTATGGATACCTATGCATGGAGAAGACTAATATAAATGGAAACAATGTATATGACAAGGTTTGGTTCATTGAGAGAGGTTATATGGGCCATAAAGGATATTTGTTTTAGATTAAGGTAAAAACAGGTTTTGAAGGGACCCCGAAACCCTACACAACAATGAGAAAGATAAACCATAAAGCATGACCAGGTTTTTTTTAATGAGAACCTGTTTACAGATAAAGAACCAAAACCAGGTTTTACAGGGACCTATTACCAACATAAATGATCAGATAAAACAACTTTCAAAACACTGATTTGAAAGTAAACTGATAGAATCAGCAACCTGAACAACCTCCCAGACCAGTAACCAGTAAACCAGAACAACAACCAGTTTACTGACCCCAAAAAACTAGTCAACAAAAGGGATCATTAGATTTACCTTTTGAATTAAGGTTTTTTTTTTTACACGACTGAAGATTCATATATAGAGGGGGGACAAAAAGCTTAGACTTCTTTCTCTTAACTGCTGTCCATCCATCCTCTACCTTTGCTGCCTCAGCAATCCATGCCTCAGAAGACAATAAAGGCTCTTTAGTTATTTGTTAAGATAATAGACCTAATTGTTTAGGTATCATTAGGCCTAAAGAGGATAATGAATTTTTAATATGTTTCAAATATTTGATTTGTGGTTTTAGATTATATGATCTAGATGGAGCATGGAGTTAGGGGGAGCTAACTTAGATGGTTTGAAAAGAATCATGCATGGATAAAAGGGGGAGATACCTTACTAGTTTTGTAAGTAGTTAGGTCTTAGGATCAGAGGAATATGTATATGACCATGTGAGGGTGTATATAACCTTTTTCATTAATGTCAAATGGGGAAAACACTTGATGAAGAATACCTAACTTGAGGAGAGAAGAGAATGGTATGTTTTGTTAAGAGTGTTTTCCATCAATGCCAAAGGGGGAGATTATTGCAAAGTTTTCATTGATTTCATGTGTATATACACTATCATTAATGAAAAATCAAGTATAAGAAGGTGTCCATGGTTTATACGAGTCTCTAGATGATTGATGAAGGATGATGTCATAAAGTGACACTAAGGCTTTGTGCATGGACTATCTATTTTGGTGCAAGGATCATGATAGATCTAAGAGATGAATCTATAAAGGCATA
Source organism: Torreya grandis (assembly GCA_037957365.1). NCBI lineage: Eukaryota > Viridiplantae > Streptophyta > Pinopsida > Cupressales > Taxaceae > Torreya > Torreya grandis. The sequence goes on from JARHVA010002564.1 coordinate 2,067,776, forward strand.
AGATGATTAATGAGGTCATTTAAACATGTATTTAATACATTGAACTACTAAATTATATTTCATAGTATGACTCCAAGAGGTCGAACACCTAGTAGGTATATGTGATTAGACTAGAGGCATGGAAATGGTAATGTAGATATGTATGAGAAAATTAGTGGTATAATCATAATTAAAGGATTTTGGACATATTATCAAAATTGGAATAATGTTAAAATATCATCTATATTGTTATAAAGATCAAGGTTGAGGTTTAGTCCTTGTATGAGAGACCTAGTGTGAAGAAAAAAGCTTGGTAGCTTGTTGAGATGAGTAGTATATGATTTATATGATTTTTTTTTAAATATTATGATCATGGTATTAATTAATTTGTCATGGTTATGATTTATTGAGAGAAATAAAATAGGTTTCAAATTACTTTCAATATTCAAGTATGACTTGTGGTTTTAGACGTAACGTGCATAGTGGCCCATTGAGGTCCAAATGAAGGGCCAAGTTTAGTTTCCAATGTAAGAGTGATCATGTGAGAATGTTTTGAGGTTTTTTAAATTGTTTTAATAATTTGGAATAATTTTTAGGTCATGTATTAGAGGAGAAGACAATAAATCATGTTGGAAGTTCTTATATGCATGCATAATGAAGATATGAGAGCTTGAGAAGAAAGTTTTGATGCTCATTTCCATGTGTAGATTTTTAATGGTGACATGATAATTTTTTGAGAGATTTAATATGGTCTTAAGATGTTTTTCCCAGAATTTGGAATTGGTTTTAGGTACAGAGTTTTATGAACATTCATTATGAATGTAAATTGGTCTTAAACCCTCTCTAAACCCTCATATTAACCTGATGATGAAGATATTGCAATAAATGACCCAAAATGGATTGTAAATTTAAGTTTTAAGTTTTTATAATGTATATTAATACTCAAATAATCCATATATGGGCTTAGTTTTTCAAGGTAGTAAATAGAAAGTATAGAAAAATGCTTATTTCTAAAGAAACTGATGCTTCAAGTAGGGTTGACTGAGTCAAAACATGACAATTATTGGAGATTTAAGGTTAATAATTTTTATTAATATACATGGATTTATTTTGGAATTTATGTTCAATATTTAAACTATTTTATTCATATACGATGACCTATATCTAGACTGTAAATAGTGAAAACAATGAGAAAAAGCAAGCTTATATGAAAAAGAGTTTTGGGATGAGGTGTAGGTGTTTAGGGATGAATATATTTGTTTGGGGTAATTATTTAGGACATATAAATTTTTTTAATTTGGATACTAAGTGATGATTATGCCCATACATAAATAAAAATATGCCCTTAAAGTGACCTATCTATGTAAATGAAGACAAACAAAGTGTATGATTCAAAGAGTGATCTATATGTTTCATATGTGCTATTAAAACTCTATAAATTTATATTTAAAGTTCACATTATGATTTATAATGAACACATAAATTCATTATAATTTCAAATAATTAATTCTACAACTGGTTAAAGTCATGTTCACCATGACTTTATTCTTGTGATAGAATGATAGTTCTAGGTGTGCTAATAGAACTAATGTGATTGAAAATATATGACATAATATGATGCATAAATTGAATGTATTGTTTTATTTTTGGAAATAAGTGAAATATAAAACCCTTATGTGAGGTAAAGAAACATTCTAAAGAGTTGAATCATGAAATCCAAAAAGACATATCTAATTGTGTTGGCACTATGTGAGAGTGGCTTAAGAGATTGGTTTGTAAGACCAATGAGTAACAATATATATTGAGATATATAAATTTTATGTTAAACTATAGGTATTATAGGAGATGTTAATATGTATTATAATTCATGAAATTACCTTTTCAATTAATAAAAGTAACTTTCTACAAGACTATTCTTTTGGAGGCTATAGGCAATTTGAATGATCACTTTGAAGAGGTGAGTTGGAGGTTGTTTGAACTAAGATAGAGAAATAAATGAGTTTTAAGTTATTATATAAGTATAAAATGTCCATGTAAATTTTTTTTAATTCATAATAAGTCCATATTTAGGTGTTGGTGGTCAAATTTGCTTGACTATACTTTGACTGTGTTTGACCAGTTTGAGTGGTCTTATTGTAGAGGTGGTTTTGGGTGCTTAAAGCTTGAGTGGTGATGTAAAATGGAAATGGTAAGGTTTTTTAGATTATTAATGATATATTTATTTTATTTTTTAGGTTTTTTATTGATAAAGTTGTATGTATGATTGAGTTTCATGAGATAGATTTTTTTGTGTTTTAAGGCCTAATGGTGAGTAGGCTAAATGGCTTGGTTCAAGTGGCGAGTTGGAGTTACAAGTTGAATGGAAATATGTGGGATTTATAAATGGTATATTTTAAATTTATTATATATGTTTAATTATTTTTTATAAGTTCAATATGGTCTAAGGAGTTCAAATGTAACATATGCCTTGAAGAAGACCTAATTATTTTAGGTCTCAACTAGGCCTATTGGAGGATTTGGGCATTAAGGGAAATGGCAAACCAAAGTGATGGTTTTTTAACTTGTATAATGTGTAATATGAAATATTAAAGGTATAATAAATGTATGGTAATGAACTTGGCCAACTAATATGGGTGAAAGTAATAGCGTGGTATAAAGGCAAGGCCTATTTGGTCTATTTGAGTTAGTTAGAGATAAGAGGATACAAGTGAAGGAGAAATCCTTTGAAAAAGAAGGATCATGTCATTAAGGATCATAAAAGATATAAAATTATTATTAATTAATAAATAATCAAATTTTTTCATGAGGATACATAGGTCAATGGACTTAATTAGACTAGAAGAGGCTAATTGAGTGAGAAAGCCTAAAAAGCTAGTTGAGTGAGAGTGAAGGGGAAATAGTACAAAAAAATGAGGTCATAATAAATTGAATATTATAAAAAAGTATTGAAATATGATAATATTTAAATGTGTTTTAGTTGTTTCTTAGTTTCTTAGGGGGTTTTAGCCTCCTTGCAAGTTGGATATTATAGAAGACTAGGTGGGTGGGTGCTTAACTAGGTAGGGGTTGGAGCTCCTTGTGAAGTTGGTGCTTCAATAAATTTTGAATATAAAAATTATAGTAAAATATTACATGTGCATGTTTTAGTGGGTTTTATCCCCCAATAGGGTTTCCCACATAATCTCTTTTGTTATCTTATGATATTCTTGTGTGGATGTTTGCTTATGCATTGATCTATGTGAATGAATGCTTCAATGCATGGTGTTTAGAATTGAATATACATTTTTGTGAAAAAAATTAACTCCCACTATTATTAGATAATTACAATAGTAATTAACTATCCATGGGAAAAAATATAATTATATACTTGGGTAAATTAATATTTACTCTATATATACACCCCAAGGACAAGTGATTAATATAACATTCTTCAAAACTTTACTCTAGTCCTCAATAGACAATTTTAAAGAAAATGTGGAGAATAAAATCTATTGGATTGGTGAAAATGCTATAAAATTGATCATGTTTACCAAGGATAGGGTAGACCAAGCATAAATGCTCGAGGCATTTTTCAAAATTTCATCAATTTTACATAGGAAGTTGATGGGTAAGATCCCTATTTTATTCAAAACTCCAATAATTAATTTTAATATAATAGAATAATATTTCTTAGCATGATAATATGCACACAAAAAATTAAAGGAGAAAGAATAGTTAGCTGCCTAGGTAGGGGCTTATTCATTACAATCCCAAATAGTGATAATAGTGACATCCTATTCTACATCAGTAGGAGCTATGTTTTTTAATATTTGCTTCTATTTCAAATCCCTTACATAGCTAATCAAGACCAAATTCGGTGGCCACTATACTTGCATCTTTAGTCACTATGGTAATGTCTGGTCCCTCCATAGTTGGTGCCATATTAGGATACCTTATTTTTGGTTCTTTCAATTAAACACTACCAACTAGATTTTAGTTTAGTTCAAACACAATTATTACTAGAAATTCCACTCAAGTCCTATAAAGATATCTTTTGGGTCTAATTTTGGCTTATTATTTATTTTATTTCTTGATCTATTTGTACATGTATGCTGTAAAGTTAAATTAATACTTATTTATTTAATAACATTGTAGTCATGAAAGACCTACATGCTAAATTAAGAGTTAGTCTTATTTTATTCTTTATAAATATGCAATGAGCTTTGAAGATGAGATAGTGCCCATCGAAAGCTATATATATTTGAATTTCATTCAATGTAAATTTCTATGTTTCTTTGAATAATTACCATTAAGTTGAAAAATCTATAGGAGGCTGTGTATGTGTTTTATTTGGAGTGATTACATTGAACTTTATTCTAGTATTAATAAAATCTTTGGTTATAGATCATGCCTAAAATTTGATAGTAGCATTGGATATACACAATAATATGGTTTTGTCAATATCTTTTATTATAAGTAGTGGGTCATAGTACAATTATTTCCTTAGACTATTCACTATGTTTGATGGTGTTATGTGCTTACGACAAACCCACAACAAATATTGGTTCATGACATATGCTCAAATTGATATAGTAAGTCAGCTGGGAATGGTTTAATATTCAATTGGACCATAAAAACACTTATATTATACCTTACCTTTCTCTTATTCTTTCAAATTTTATTAGATCCACCCTTCCATTGTAGGTTAGCTCCTAGATATTTTAGGTTAAGTGGTAGGAAATTTCCATATTTGAACCATTTGATGTAAACAACCATTACACTATTGATATTCCACCACATGATTATCTAAAAAAATGAGACCTAAAAGTCATGATTTGGAGTGAACTATCACCGATCTTAAAATGAGAGTGACTTTCCCATAAGAATATCTGGTGTGCATAAAACCCACATTAATATTTTTTTTTATCATTTTAAATTTAGAGAGTGGAGGAAATCTTGAATAAGGAAAGGCAAAGCTTAGAAATAAAGTAGGATAACTTACTTCATGAAGGAGTTAGCTTGCTTCCAATGTTTTTAGGGGATTCCCTTGTGTAGAGCCAGGAGTTGGAGCTAAGGTATGATTCCATGTTACCCAATTATTTTCATTTTTATTATTTTTAAAAGAGTTATCTTTATCCCCTTCTTGTCTTGATATTTCAATAGGTATAAGGCCATTTGGATTACCCTCTCTTTTTATTATTTTACATGGTTATGCCTATGGCCATGTGTGTATTTTTATTGTCTCTTTTAGCTTGGAGATTAAAAATCCCTCCATTGTTTGGCTATTTTTATATCCCATTTCAAGATTTAACATTATACAATTATGTTGCCCAAGTGGGCCTAAATTAATTTACATGGTATGTGCCTTCATGTGTAAAGTTTGGGAAATGGAACCTAGTTACAATTATTCCTATGAAGATCCCATGCATGGTGTTTGGGAAAATGGAAACCCTCATGTTTCCAAGGTCCTCCCATGGTAAAGGATAAGAGTTTGGGTAAGGGAGAAACTAAAAAGTATTCCTTCTCCCACACCCATAGTGTGGAGAGTATAAATTCTCATTTGAAATGAGTGAGTGTGGAGACTTGATAAGTATTTATTATTTATGGATTCCATGTGTGTTTTCACCTCTTATTATGAAAGTTATTATTATTGATGTTATGTGAGTTTTATTTGGGGTGAATATGGAAGACTTTTGAAATTAAAGAAGTGTTAATTAAGACACCTAGTTCTTCATAATAGTTTATCTTGTTACCTTATAAGTATCCTCCTCCTTTCTTACTTAATTAATTTACCTTGAACCTTTGGTGTCACCTATGCTTCAAGATGTGACTCCTAGGCTTAGAGGTGCCTAGGGTAGTTTCTTGATGATGATAAATGGATGTGAAGTAAGCCCCTCTTTGGATTAGCCCCATGGGTAAACTTAGGAGCTTGTTTGAAGCCTTTTTATCTTTTGTGGATTTTCAAATGTAAATGATAAAAAAATGATTATTGGCTGATTTTAAGGATGGGAGGCAAGACCCTCCTTGAATTGGCCTCATGGGTACACTTGGGAGCTTGTTTAGAGCCTTTTTTTAATTTTTTTTAAAAAAATCTTTTATGGATTTTCAAATGTAAATGATAAGAAATGGATTAATGGATTATTTTAAGTAATCTTCTATTATATTAAATGTGAAATCTAAGGAAGTAAAAAGATGATGTAATGATTAAGATATTTCAAACATTAATTTCATTAAATTATTAGTTTAAATAAGAAACATAAATGTAATTAAAGATAATTTTAATGCTTAAAATCAATTTTATATATTGGTATGAAAAAATTCATTCAATATTTTATATAGTATATCAAGAAATAAAGTTAATATATTATTTTATATTTACCATTTGAATAGATCCTGTTAAACACAAGAAGGGATAGTTCATTTAGATAATTTTTATATAACTTTATAAATGTAAAAAGTTACCAATTTTAATTTTAATATAAAATATTTTTTTGGGTAGATACAAGTTTTTTAACCATAATTTTTAACTAGTTCTAGAGCACAAACTGAGGTCCTAGTCCCCATATAAAAAACACACAAAGCAATAATTGATAACAAGAGCAAAGAAAGAATAGCCAAAAACATAGATAAAAAAATTGAAAAAAATTACAACAAAGATATGATTAAGGACAAAGTATCCAACCATAAAATCAAAAAGCAAAAAACAAAGAAAATAAAAAAGAAACTACTCATCAAAAAGTTTGGAAGCCTAATTGTTGAATCAACCTCTTACTACTAACATGCGCTTACTCCTGCTAGAGAGTAAGAATTTCATATTCCATTGTGTACCCTCATTAATGAAATTCATAGCATATAGTTTTATCCTTTTTGATTCCATTTTCCTATCCCTTTTCCCTTTTGTGCCATAATTTGGAGTCTTCAGATCACTTAACTACTGTGAAATGGACAAAACTACTCTACTGGATAACTCTTCATTGTATTCATTCCAATATTCAATATGCCCTTCATTTTGAGGCTCATCTTATAAATAATGGAAGTTTTAAACATGTTCTAATTTATATCTCTCAATGATATAAATCCTATTCCAGAGGGGAGAGGAAGGTTACCCTAACTCCTTGTTAATTTGAATAGATTTTGTCACCAAACCATCACCTATCTAAGGTTTATCCTAAAATTCTTAGACAAATACAATATAAAAAGTCTCAAATGGGGTGGATTTTGATGGAAAATGCATTTGATGCACAAAATCTTGAATTAGACATCCAATATTCTTGACCCATTTTTTCAAGAATAAAGAATGAGATCCTTAAAATCTTTTTTTTAGACAAGAGGGAATATTATGATCAACTTGACTGCATTTAAAACATATGAAGGGAAGCCCTTCAAAATTAATAAACTAAATCCAAAAACCATAAGAGGAAGAGATCTAAATGGAGTGGTGTAGAGGTTTAGATAAATATACCAAAACACACACCCTGACATAGTTTAGATTATCCCTAATGGATACATCCATTTTGACAAAGATGCTCAACTTTCTAACCAATTTTTGAAAAAGAACCTAATACTACATGGACAAAGGGAGATTATATAATCTGACCCAAACCTTGGCTTGGGATATCACTACGTAATTAGGGTCAAAAAATAGAGCCCAAAGATAGAAGAACACCCCCTATTTTCTAGCAAACCATGGTCCATTTGTCCAAATAGAATTTCTATTCTCCAAGGATTGAAATAAGAGCAGAAGGAAACAATTAACTAAGACTGAGAAAGAAGAAGCTTTAAGTGTGGGCCAATTTTCTTGAGACCATTCTAAAAGAGTATTCAAGGAAGGCCACTTTCCAATACATCCATTGATCAGATATCTATATCCTCTATCCAAGTCTAACAATGAAATCTCTACATCAAAAATTTCAACAAGTGGAGGAGAATAAAAAAATTTAAGGGGATATCACTTAAGAAAGCTATTTCTAGGTCTTCTTTCGGAGAATAAATTTCTTTAGTAGTCTCCTTAGCATTCTTCATAGGTTCTTTACCCTCATCTAAATTTTTTCCTAAATGAACCTAGATTCAAGGATTACAACAAGTTCTAAGCCAAGATGATTTCTAAGAATAATATTTTTATAAAAATCACCACAACTATGAAATGAGTTTGAGATATTGGTGTAATTCAAAAACATCAAGTCATTAGCAAAAACCCTAGGTGGGTTTATTCTTGATGTAGATACCTACCTACCTAAAGAGGGGCTTCCCTCAGACAAGCCTTTATCCACCACCAGTCACTCTTACACCAAAAAATCCTCAAAGGGTATATTAGCTTGAACAAAATGAGAATCTAAAAACCCAATTTTTTAAAACATCTTTCTTCTTCCTTCCCCTACCTAGATTAATTTTTTTCCTAGCCCCTGCTTGCCAAGAGACACCACATAGGCTACTCCTTTATTAGACTCAGATATTTTCCCCTATGCCTTCAGATTCCCTACTACCACTTCTGATACTATTGGTAATACCTGACCACTGGCCCTTATTTCACCCAAACCTATCATTTGGGATTTATCTAACTAGAGAATTATTTCCTTCTCTACATAGAGCTCCCCAACATGCCTAACAATGAAAGATACTATTATTTACACATCTTCACATCCCTGCACTTGCCTGCTTAAATCCAAATTTTATATCTTAGATCCATTCACCACTACCTGCTACCCTTTGCCACCATCACTTAAAACCATCCAAGTCGTGTGATTTCAAAATCCAACAAGGAAAACATGTTAATAATAATAATAATTTTCAAGCCATCAATATAAAATAGTATTATCTTGTTTATATTTAATTTTACGGTTTAACTTTAGGATATATGGTTTAATTGTTACAATCTTTTAAATTTAAACTACTAAATTGCTTATTTTTTGTTATAATTTGCTTATCCTTCGTACACATCAAATGAGGCAAACAAGTACCCAAAATAGTTTTATATGAAAATTTTAACAATTTTAGACCTATTTATTTTTATTTCATGAATTTAGGGCCTACAATTTATCTATTATGAATTTTTTATTTATGGATGCGTGTGGGTAATTTATAGTTTGTTACGCCCCTTGGAAGAGCACATGACCTTGTTTTATAGGGTAATTAAGAGGTAGGATGATGATCATCCATATGAATCAAAAGTTCTATAATAACTAAAGGTTGTTGGTTGTATATGAAATTAACCACCATGGTATTTAAGGTTGGCAGTGCATGTGAGTACCATCAAATATTTTAGGGAAACCATGTGGATTATAAGCCACATAGTGTACCCACCACTTGTTTTAAAACAAAAGGGGGAAATAAACATAAGTTGATCCCCTCCAAAAATTTACCATATAAGTATGCTATAATATATATATATATATATATATATATATATATATATATATAATTTTTAATTAAATATCATTACCTTAATAAATTTACATTTACTAAGTTTATTACTATGATTTTTTTATTTTTTAGAGAGTTAATTACCTAGGCTTGGATTCTTTTTATGTAGCTAATTATGGAAATATAAAGACCAAAAGGTGGGGTAAAAAAAAATGGGAATCCACCAAATTTTAATCATTATTCTACATGGAATAAATTTTAGGGTTTGAAAGTGTATATTTTTCAAGATATGCCTCCTTTATCCAAGAGAGGTCAGTTTTGACCTATTTGACATTTGTGGGCTCTTGGAAGCCGTGAGATATATTTACCCAAAATGGAACCCTAATTAATTTTGTCTCCCATTTTTT